>JAPSGF010000015.1:7613148-7790252 GCA_035772895.1 Perdix hodgsoniae
CCCTTGTGTAGGCCCCCTTGTGTAGGCCCCCTTGTGTAGGCCCCCTTTTCTTTGCCTTCATTTTCTGGCCTCGTCTTTTAAGCTTCCTTCGTGGCCTCCTTTTCCAGGCCTCCTTTTCCAGGCCTCCTCTTTTACGCTTGTTCATCTTTGCCACCTTTTCTTTGCCTCCTTTTATTTGTCTCAATTACTTTGCCATCTTTTCTTTGATGCCTCCTTTCCTTCGTCTCCTTTTCGCGGCTTTGTCTTTTACATTTTCTTTTCCTGGCCTCCTTTTCCTGGCATCCTTTTCTTTGATTCCTCCTCCCCTCTTACTTTCCCCGGCCTCCTCTTCCCGGCCTCCTCTTCCCGGCCTCCTCTTCCCGGCCTCCTCTTCCCGGCCTCCTCTTCCCGGCCTCCTCTTCCCGGCCTCCATTGGCCTCATTTTCTCTTCCCTTTCCCGCCTCCTCTCTTCCCTTTCCCGCCTCCTCTCTTCCCTTTCCCGCCTCCTCTCTTCCCTTTCCCGCCTCCTCTCTTCCCTTTCCCGCCTCCTCTATATTCCCTCTGGAGGGGATTGCTCTGCATTTTGAGATCATTAACTATTGGACAGAAGAAAAAAAAAAAGACAGGAATTTGCTCCTCAACCTCTTAGAAAACATGCTGTCCACCTCTGTCCCCCTGGAGCTGGAGTGGGTGCAGAATAATTGGTCCATCTTAGAGGGAGTTGCAGCTCAAATAAAATCTCTCCACAAGCAGATTAGTATGGGGAAGGAGAAGGGAAAAATCAATCATTTGTGTAGTTCTGGGAGTTGCTCTTAGTACTGCTGTAGAGAACCACACAGAACGAAATATATTCTGGAAATGAATGGGGCCAGGATTGTAGTGGCAATTGCGAGGAGATGCCGGACAAAGAAGAATAAAAGTGGGGTGTCAGATGCAACAAGTGTATCATGCATTGCAACACCCCTGCAGTCTTTGCTATCAGCAGTGGGAACCAACCAGTGGTACTTACCTAATGTATTATCTCAGCAGGAAAGAACTAACTTAAAAGACCACCAGTTGATTGTAGATGCACTTGCCATAACTAAACAGGATGACTAGCTCTTCATTGTAGAAGTTAAAGGAAACATCTTACCCACTGAAATTTGAAAGGTGATCTGGGAGAACACAAGTTAAGTTGAATGATAATTTTGATCTTGATGGCATCTAGTTAATTGCACTTAAGATCCTGACACTATGCCACAGCTTTTGTCCTAACAAGACTCAATGCTTCAGTATATACTGAATCACTGTGCTGGGACTAATTGTAAATGAGGTTATACCCATTAAAAAAGAGTATGGACTCAACAAAACAGAAACAAATGGCAAACTGTTCATGTGCTGTATGGGAATGATAACAATTGGTGTGAGAGTAACACCAAGAAAAATATTTACCATTGTTACAGGTATTCCAATGAGAACCTGTCCAATAGCACTTACCTATATTGGAAAAGGATGTACGTGCATGAGAACTTGATATAATTGTATATTTGCAGGTAATATTACTGTAGATGCATGTAACCATTCATGTTTGTAACTTTACTAACATTATGGGATGTGTCTTTCATTACTATGGTGAATATGGTTTTATTTTCAGATCATGTGGGAGTGTGGTGGTCCATTCCTTCCCATCTCAATCATCCTATACCCTACCTACTCTTCAAACCTTCACCACAAGCCATATTAATGGCAACTCAACTCTCGTCCATCTATTTCCCTTTCTATCCAATTTCCTCTCAATCTTTTCTAAACCTCTTCTTATCCCGTCCCATTCCACTCTCACTCTACTTACTTCAATCCATTGCTGTTGACTTTTTGTCTGTGTTTCAGGCGAAGGATGAAACTTTGCTGGCTCTCAGTGGCACAAGGAAGCCATTAAGCAGTGCTGCCACTGCAAAACCAGCATCACCACCTGATCCCAGTAAGCTCAGAGCTGCTTTAGCCAAGTGAGGGCTTTGCCTAGGTGAGGGAATTCCAGTCCGTGCAGCTGCCAGAGCAGCCTAGGGTGCTGACTCAGCCCATAGGCATCCTCCTGCCTGACTCACCACCCTCACTTTCCCAAATTAATGGAAAAAACAGGCCAATAGCCACTTGTAGCTGCCTGTTACCAAGATTCTGTTTTGTAAACTTCCCTGGAGCTAGCCCTAAGGTGGGAACAGTTGCAAGCTTAAGGATGCTCTGACCTCCAGCTGGGTGGTAGGGCTGCGCTCCTGCCCTCCTGGTCCATGCATCTTGCTTCCCTCCCCTTACTCCTCCAGCCCTGTGCTCAACCTGGGTGTGACCATTTTTTTTTAACAGTATCTCTGCCTGTGCTGAAGGATGCTAATCAATGTCACCTTCAATTTTTCTTATTTGGTTATCCTCTTTACCGGCTCTTGCTGCTGTAATGCAGACCAACTCTGCTTCGGTTTAAACTAGAGGTTGTTGGTTTTTTTTTCTTTGTATGACTATTGGCACTAACCTCTTTTTCCATAGCAACACTCAAGAGAACATAAACTATGAGTCATTATTTCTCTCTGGAGGACTTTTTTCTAATTACAATCATTCCACGGTTCCTAAAATATATATATACATATATCTAGTGTTACACCTTTTATTTCCTTTCTTTTGAACAAACAGGCAGAAAAAGGAGACTTCCACTGAATACCACTGCAGTATACAGCTCAAAATCAGTGTGATTCAGTAATAACTCCCATCCTTCTCCTTTCTTTAGGCAAAAACCCTGTGCTGGAGCAGCTGAAAAGACACAGTTCCTTGGGATAGCTTGCACAGTAATTGTACTAGATCAGCACCTGAGGTTGTGAGATTTCTTTATTTAATGCGTGTTTTATTTTTGAAGCTGGCTCCCGTACCTGCCTTGCAACACAGTCTGCTGCAAAGCTCTCAAAAAACTTACAGAGTCTGTTGCAGAATTAAGAATGAAGACATGCAAACCAAGGCCACCCACATGCAGTCAACAGTCATGATGAGAAGCTTGTGCATTTAGTGCTCAGCAATTCTAAACAGCTGAGCCCTGGCCGAGGCCTGCTGCAGCAGCAGGACCAGGGGCACCTGGCTCTGCCTTGCCTGGACAGTGTGCCACTGCATGCTCAGGCTTGTGCCAACTGAGAGCCTTAGTGTTGCACTTGCGTTTCACTTCCCGTAGAATGCAAACCGTACATCATCCTGTAAGCAGTTCCTGTTCACAAAGGACCAACCTGCAAAGCAGAGTGAGCTGTGGAAAATGAGCTGGAACAACAGAACAGAGAGGTGGATGGGAACCGCCGGAGCTTGCCTGCTCTGATGTGTCAGTGGGCGGCAGGCTTCTTAGGGCTGTGCACGTGGGGTTTCTGGATGTGGCTGCAGATCAGGACCCGCTGCCTCTCAGGTCAGCTCATCTGTTGCATAGAGGTCAAGTGCCATCAATAGTGCTAAATCATGAAAATATACAACAAACATGAGCTGAGAATGCCAATGCTGCAGACTATGTATCCACGCCTCATTTAGGCCAAATACAGGGACCAGCCTGCCTACATAAATGCAATGCTCGCTACAAGCACGCGTGTCTTGCTTCTCAGCTCCCTCTGTCCTGCACTATTCATTTCGAGTGAGCTTCGGCATCTCCTCAGTGCGGTGCCAACTATGATTATACATACCCTTATATTGCTTGTTCCTTCTGACATGCCTGCAGGCAAATGAGCCCTGTGAGAGTGACAACGTGAGCTGCGTTAACCAGCTGCCTGGACCCTGAGTCATTACAGCTCAACAAAGCACCGAAAGAGACATGGAAAAGGGAACGCTGGAAATGTCTGGCTAGCAGCCAACAAATTATGAACGCACATAAGTTGTCTATATTTGCAGAGTCAATTGTAGTTTCCATGATATCACAGGGAAAACTATATGCAATTTGTGACTTCTAAATAACTCTCCTTTTCCTACCATGTTTAACATTCTTCTGTTGATGACTGGTGGAGATTTAAAGCCAGCAAACAGGTTATGACTGAACACAGTAAGAGGTGACATGCTGTGTGAGACCTGTGTAAACAAGTCCTACATAAATTTGAAAAGAAGCGATTTTCTGTTTGCGTGTCTACATGTAAGCTCTTTTGAAGAATAATTACATCCTCTGCAAGCTGCTGCACCTCTCTACAAACAGAAGCTAAGCCTACAATACACAACACGCGCATTTCTGCGTTAGGGTCAGCAGCGATCTCAAACACGATCATGCTATGCACTAGCTCTAAAACACACTGTATGACATATATATATTATATATATATTACATTTAAGATTTTGGAATTATTTTAAATTCTTTCACAAAAAAGGAAAACGGTTTACAGAATCCTATAAACCCACCGGATTTTTTTAACCAGCTCCCAGTACATCATAACAGTAAGGTACCTGTCACTCAGTTGAAAACAGAGGGAGGAATTAAGAATGGTAGAAGTGCATGGCGGGAGAAAATAAGTAGGAAAATAGGGATGAAAAATAGAAGAGTGGGCTGTGGATGGGGGGAGGCGTGTACAAGGGAAGCCATCTGCAGGATGGGTGGGAGCTGGGAGGAAGGGCCCCTGAAGAGCCAGCAGGATTTTTCTGCATTCCAAATGGGTTTGGAAAGCAAACCCGGCTTTCCTCCTTCCCCGTTGCCAAGAGTTCTGCTATATTAAGATACGAGCAATCATGTTGGCTGAGCCACTCCTTCATGTTTGGCCTTCATCAGGAGTTGCTCCATTCTCATACAGCTCCTGAGAAGCAGCACATGCTGTCTGGCTTTCCCTTCCTTACCCATGCCTTTTACTGGTCCTTCTCGTGGCACAGACTTGCGGTTTCCCAGGTCACCCTTGTCACGCTGTCCTGAGGGCAGAAGCAACTTTCTCCTGCTCTGATCTTTGTATTTCCTAGGTTGTTTCCTGGCATCTCCTAGCAAAAACAAAAAAGAAAAGAAATCTGGGAAAGTGCTTCTATACATACTATGTACTAAAGCTATAGGGATAAACCAAAAAAACTCTACTTGGAACTGACCTGATTTACTTCTTACAACAGAGAGCGTGACAAAATTGCTCTGATGCATCCCTACTGGAGCAATGTGAAAGAACATTTTGGCTCTATAAGTCTTAGTCACCGCACTACAGCACAATGCTTGGTGCCCTCTCTCTTTGTCTTCGTACAACTTCTATTTCACCCCTATTTTAGTTTGTAAAATCATAAATTATTAAATGACCTCCGCCATCTTCCCCTGAGCAGTATTTACACTCAACTACGCAGCTGCCTATACACTGCAAAAAAAGCATTAGCTGAAACAATTATTTGACAGGAAACGGAGTTTCCTCTTCTCCACCTAATGCATTCCATCAAGTTGCAGCAACTTTGCTTCTTTCCAGCACTTAACAAAGCACATGGTGAGCCTGGCAAGAACCTGCAAACATCAAATTTCCATGGTCATCAGCACCGAGAGCTGTTATTGTTCTCATTTCAATAGCTCAGTCATGCCCTTCGTGAGAAGCGGTCCTTCCTTTCCTGAATGCTAGAAAGTTCTTTTGCACAGTAGTCCTCTTTATGCAATTTGATTGTTGAGTTCAGCTTTGTGTGCTATGTGAAGACTACCAGGCAAGGAGAAGGGTGCTATATTTAATGTATATTATAGTTTCTTAACAGATTTAATACAGAAATGGTATTGTTGCTATCGTTCCTTCACTACCCTGCTTCACTACAGTGCCTGCTGCTGCATTTCAAGGTTCTTGCTTGTTTTCTGTCCATAATGTATTACTATTACGACTTTGATATGCATTCTCAGGTGGTTTTTCACCAGGATTCTACTAGCCTATGTTAACTCTTGCAGCCACCTAAGTAAGTTTTCAGGTTTTTTGGTTGGTTGGGTTTTAGTTGTTTTCTGGAGGAGACAGGGAGGTGCTCCCAGCAACCATCAGCAGTAGCATCTTAGAATCATTTCTTCCATCATCCATTTATTTACATCTACCTCAGCCACATAACAAAACACCTTATGCTGCTGCTTGAGTTGAGATCTTACTGCATCTGTGCATAAAATACCTGCACCGAAGACAGTAGAGTCTTTGCAGGGAACAGATGAGGGTGACCAGAGTTCCCTTGCACAGACCGGCTTCTGAAACTGTATTAGTAGGAATACAGAATCCCTATTGGAGCTTCTCGTAAAGGCAGACAGCCTCTTTGCTACCTCTAAGTCTAAAAGCCTGACTTGAGAGTACTACAGAGGCATCTGATGTATTCAAGTAAACTACTGCATGCTTTGAATTTGATTACTGCCTAGATCCCCCTCTTTGCTCTGACTTCCTGGCATAGTTTCAGTACATAAAACAGCTTATAAGAGACCCTTCTTGGAACACAGATTGAATATCTGCAAGGCGTTTCCTTGGATTCAAGGTAAAACGCCCAACTACTGTTCTGAGGAGTAAGACACGTGGTATCTTAATTCTCACTCAAACACTTCCTGTTTATCTTCATGGAGAACTATCTCAAATATTAGCTTCCAGAATTGATAAGGGACATATTAAACAAACACGGTGCCCGTATCATAAAAAAGCTGGCTGCCAGCCAGCGGTGCACCGCCTACAACTTAAGCATTGCTATTCCAGCTTTCCTTGCAGCGGTATTTTCTTCTACAGCCTGTTTTTTTTTTTTTTTTTTTTTTCCCCCAGCAATACAGAAGCATATTTAATACAGTACCTTACAGGGAGAGTTTGGTCACCCCCTTGTACGTGGCAAATGAGACATTTCTTATGCCGGCTCAGCTGCACGCTGCTCTTTTCCCCTCCGAGAGCTCTGGTGAGGACTTCAGGTCTGAGAAACCATTTTGTTGCTCCATTATCACACACTGATGAAAGAAACAGAATCTTAATTGTCTTCCATTGGCAAGATGGCGAATTATTATTATTATTATTATTATTGTTTTAATCACTAAAACAAGGAGGCAGCAAAAGGAAGAACAATGTGAACGCTCATTTTTCTCTTCCAGTCAGCAATTGAAATACTTTTCAAAAACATGAAAAATGGAAAAATCCACGTAAAAATTGGTAATAGCTTGACAATTCTTATGTTGCAAACACTCTCACCTAGCACTCTTGGCTAATCAGCTTTACCAAAGCTGAATTGTTCCCTGAAATTAATGGGGCTTCCTGTGGATTACGCTGCTTCTCAGCATGCATTAGACTAGTAAGAAAACCCAGCAAATTAGAAAGAGGTTTTGCAGGAGATCTACAATAACTTGTAAGGAGCTGCTCCTCATTAAAGAGGAAACAAAACAAGACAGAAAATAATGAGTTTTCATAGGCGTTCACTACCTTCCTCACCCTGTACCACACAAATGCTTAAACACCTACTGTATTTCCTGATACACAATGAATTCTTGACTCCCTGCAGATGACTTACATCTTTTCAAACCTGTATGGTTGGGTTGGTTTTTTTTGTACCTCAGTATTCTCCCAGCATAGAAGATAAACGCTAGTGTTTGCCACCGAGATGTACCACCTGGAGGCAGTAATGCTATCAGAGCCTAGCTAGTCAGCTTCCTTTCCCGGCACTCAGCCTTCTGCTGCTCGGAGCCTGAAGTAAAACGATGAAAGAACTCGTATTACTCACGCAAGCCATAGGTACCACCAGCTCTGCCACTTATTTAGAAGCTAATGTGCTTTTCTATAAAACTTGAGAAAAATACCAAACTTTAGCCCATCTCCAAGGAACCATACTCTTTCATGCCAGGCTTGCTCATAATCTGTTCCCTGCACAATGTGACTTAGAACTGTGGCTCTCAGATACTGCCACAATAAAATGTAAATAGCGGAAACGAGCAGGTTTTTCCCCAGAGGATTGCTTCCAGGCACTTGTCTCACAGCGATAAGCAGGCATCCAGACGGCGACACAGACCATATTGCTCCTAGAATAGTTCATATGCTCCCAAATCCCAAAAGAGGTGAAGGAGAAGACTACTCTCTTGAGGATACCTGTTCCAAAAAACAAAATGCCAAAATCAGGTTAAGATGTGGGCATCCTGCTGGCATGCTGCTTGCCTTAGATGTAGCAGCACAGGCTGCATGAGCACTGCCATCTCCACACAGCAAAGATGGGGAATTGCTGAAGTGGGCGTGCGTCTGGATCCACATGGTACAATGCAGCTTCCAGCACCGAGGTTTTGCCTCCAGCCCCCAGAGAGCCTGGGCTCAGCCCTCCTGCTGCAGACACATAGACAAAAATATCAATTATCACAAAGAGGCTCGGTAAAACCAGGTCATTACAGAGCTCCATCTTACCAAAGAACAGAAAGTCCCTTTGTACTGGGGTAGAAGTATTATCTTATTATTTAGCATGACTACTTCTCTAGCTGCATGTGTCAAACGGACCATAGCGAGCAGGTAAGAAATGCTGGCAAAATCAAAGCAGAGATTAGTGAGGCAGCAACTGCGAGAGCCATCCAGACAGAGCAAGGAGCTGAGACAAGCTGAGTGTACTTTCAAACTTCAAATGTCATTAAATCCATCTTAGAAATAACCAGGACATTACAAGGCTGTGAGAACGCTGATTTTCTCACCTACATAGACTCCGTGGCTTTACTCATGGCCAAGGCTGCTGCAAGGAGTCAGCACAGAGACAAAAAGTAATTAGCTTTCCTCCCTCGGTTTAGAGGGGGATTTTCCTGTATTGGTATTTGTGGAGATGTTTACATTTGCTTTCCAGCAAGCTGTCAAAGCAGTATTAAAAACTAAAACTATTAACGTGGGAGTGCCGTGTTGTTCAGTGACGTGCCTGATGCGTACATCTTTCTCTCCGGTACAAGCGATCCCTTCAACTGGGCAAGCACAACCACAGCAGTTTGCATATCCAGGAATGAATGCATGTCACACGGCATCAATGTGAGGAATGCTATAAATGACGCACAGACACGACCTGCAGAATTTCCCAGTGCTTTGGAGATAGAAAGCAGTCCTCGTCAGGGCTATTACTGTAAACCAGTGACAATGAAGCCACGCAATACGGATATGGTCACTTCTAGAGAGACACAAAGAAGGTCCCGAGGTCATTAACTTGCACAGTTCAGAGAAACAAGTAGCTGCTCCAACAGGACTGTGCAGCAATTAGAGCCCTTTAAAATTAAGTGTACTTTACGTTACTTAGTTCCTCTTCCCTGAAGACTTTATTTCCCTTTAATAAACTATTGCTTACTAAAGCAATTGATTCATGTTTGCAAGAGAGGAAAATTAACTTTCTACACACCAGGTAGCTTGGTGGGAGCTCCAACAGCATCTGATCAGCAATCCCTCTCAGCCAGAGCTGCTAGTCAAACTCTGGCAGAGGTTTATCACATCTGAAACACAAGAACACCGCCCACAGCCACCACCATCCTGTGACACCAGCTGAGATTGGAGAAGCTCCCGACGGGCGGTGGCGTTTTGTAGCTGCTCCCTAGCAGGCTGCCCACTGAGCTATTTTATCTTTGGGACCTTTGTTCTAGCTTACATGCACAGAAAAGTGCCGAAAGCAGGCTGCACAGAGAGCAGAGGGACGGTGGATGATGGGATGTGGCACTCTGGGGGTGATGCTCCCCAAGGCAGGCTGCCCAAGCTCCCGCAGTGATGTTACTCATCTCCTCCACCAGCATGCGGGAGGCTTCCATTGATCACAACATGCTAAGCAGCCGTCTGGAAGCTCTCAGCACGTCTATCGTTTTTACAATCCAAAGAAGCAGAGAAAATCAACTGCAATGTTAGCTCTCCCGCAAAACAGAGCTGCAGTGGAAACGTGCCCTGTATCCCACTGCTCTCAGACCGTGATACTGTATGAACTTCTTTTCTTTAAGAATAGAAGGCTGGAACAGTTTAACTTCTTCCATATGCCATATTTGTTTCCAAGTTGTGCAAACACATGTATTAAGAACATAGATATTAACACAGCACTAACCAGAGCCTGGAGGGGGTGTAGCCTCCAAGGTTTCAGTGTTCCTCCTGGCTTTTGTCATTACCGGTGGTGACGTAATGCAGAAACTCCTCAGAGTGCTGCTGCTCGCAGGGATAACTTAGGGCTGCATACCACGGGTAGCTCAAGCATAGGCAGCACTGAAAGATTGTGCAACTTCTGATTTTAGTGTCAAAACGGGAATTTCGTTGAACAATTTCACTAATTACCATCCTGTAACCTAAAACGCTCCACTTCCAAAATGCATGTGTCTTAATGCTATGCAAACAGTTACTCAAAGTTAAGTGATCTAGTGAATGCAACTGTTTCCCTGACGTCAAAAGAGGAGCAGAAACTAAGAGTATGCAAATAAAATTCCCACGTTGTCTGTGCTTCCCTGTGACAGCACGATGTGATGTGCCCAGGTTCGTAACGTGCCTTCCAGCACAGCTCCTTTCTCCTGCACTTTCAAGGCTGGCGTTTTCCCTCTCACAATAAATTGGATAAAAAGGGCTCAAACAAAATTACCAACTGCACCAACAACTCGCAGGGCCCTCGTTACAGCCCCAGTTGCCCACCCCACATCCTGTTCCTGCTCTACACAGTTGTGAAGCAGTTTGCACTGCAGTGATAAAATGACTGTAACGCATGTGGGACACGGGAGCCAAGAGAAACATCCAGGGCATTATTAAGAGTCACTAGAAAAATCTTACAACGCTTAAAGCAACACATCCAGTTATTCTTACCTGGGCTTCTGATGATTAACAAGATACCAACACCAGATGCATAGGACTCGCCCCGAAATTGCAGGAGAGGGAATCGGGATCAGGTCCTCAGTAACACTGAAACAACACAAAAGAATTATTGTTGCTGGTTCTGCTGCTGCACATCCATTCAACTGAAAATCTGCCCTCTGACAGCACAGAAGTGGCTCAAATGCCACAGCAGATAAGCATTACTCTCCAACTTAGAGCATACTATGCCATGTAAGATGAAACTGTCAGAAACCAGCGTTCCTTCTATTCCAGACGTACGCGGGTGCTTTTAGTTCATAGCTCTGCCTCCTCCCTGCCATGAACGAGTCAGAGGTTTCTGAATATCATCTGAGATAAGAATGTGGTGCTAAATGCCCTGTGTGCCTCGCTGTGTATTATCACTGAGCACACGCCTGCCCTGTAAAGCAGGGAAAGTCAGGAAGCAGTGTCTGCTCCAGCTGCAGTGAGCAGTAACCTTCCAGTGGAAAGTGCGTCACCAGAAGGAATGCTACATATTCCTGATGTTTGCCATTAGTGGAGACAAACATGCTGCGGCAGTGCAGTTATCCCACACCCTCAGCAGTGGGGGCCGCTTTCCCTCCATGCCCCAACTGGACCCTCAAACTGAGCAAAAGGCACTGTGCTGTCGGGGCTTGGTAACCTCCAGAGCAACACAGGCAGTATGTGAGAGGAGAGGAGCAGCCAGCAAACTGGGATGTGTCACCATGCTGTGATTCATCACTCACTTATGCGACAAAGCGCAGTCCAAGCACGCACTGAATCCACGCTCGACATTTTCCTCTCTAGGTGGGGCTTGCTCTGCAGGATTTCCCCTTCCACTATGGCTGTGGATAGTCAAGGTCAGCCATGCAGCGGGCCTGGAGCACAGCCCAGTTACGACACCTCACAGTGGCAGATTTGTACCTGGGACAGCAAAGATGAGCATGTTGTGGCACAGCCTCCCAGCACCTCAGCCCTCTGCCATGAAGTTTTGCCAGAAATGGACAGTTTCCAGTCCGGAATCCACCTGTTTGCCCATCTCTGTTACTGAGGTCCTGCTCTGCGAGCAGGCAGCCCTTGTGGCATGGAGGTTTTCTTTAACAGCGGACAGATAACCTGGTCCTCCGAACGCATTTCCATGTAGCTCCGAGCACTTTGCAGTGAAGCCCCATACTACAAGCCGACCAATAGGAGAGCATGTTCTTGTGTTGTCCTGATCACCTGCATCCCATGGGACTCAGAAGAAACAAAAGGAAAGATGTAAATTCCCTCTAACTGTTCCTTTCAACTTGGCCTGCTCATCAGATATAAGGCGCTTCTCCTTATCTTAATTGGGTTGATTGTAGGAACAAACAAACATCCGTGAGTACCCACGGCTGTGTTGTATGCCTTTTCTCATTGAAAAGAAGTCAAAGAAGCAATGGTACAGATTCTGCCTTCAGCTTTTTTTTTTTTTTTGACAGTCTTGAAGATATAATCGTAAAGAAGGGAAACATGACCAAGATTACAGAAGCTCAATGCTTCAACCTCAGAGAGCATTATCAGTGGTTTGCTGTCAAACTGAAAGGCTATTCTCCATGATGATCTGTCTTAGATGGCTCGAATACTTTCATAAATAATTTGGAGGATGGAAAAGAACATGCTTACTAATTCTGCAGATGACAAAAGCGCGAAGGAAGTTTGAAGACAGAGCTAAAATGAACACAACTTTGACAAATAGGCAGAACGAACAGTCTTAACAATGTAATCCAGTTTGTACTCTAGTGAAGAATAATGCAATGCCCTATGCTTAGCCAGGATAGACCCCATATGAAACAGGGAAGGCGTAAATCATAAAACTCAGTAGGTATAGGAAATCTCCCTGGATCGACAGTAACAACAAAACCAGAAGTCCTTAGACCTCCTCTGAAACACTGCATTTACAAAGCTATCGGTCAATTGAAGAGAGCCAAGAGTACCTAAGTAAATAAATCTGTCGTAACTCTTTCAACCTTCTGGCACCAGAAAAGAGAACATCAAAGGAAAGTTTGCTACCTGTCAGACATAAGGACACTTCAAAACTAGGAAAGAATAATCTAGATATTATCTCTCTGAAGGAAGGAGAAAGAATACTGAGATTATATGTCAGCAGAGAGAATCAGAACAATTGGAAGGGATGCTTGTCAACAGCAGCCACCATGAGGCACTAGCAAAATTGTTCGGGGTGGCAGGAGAGCGTCCATCGCCAGACGCTGCTAAGAGGATGAGCAAATTACCACCAGGAATTACATACGCGTGGCTGGACAAGGTGGTGGGACTTGATGTGCTAAAGAACTTTTGTACCATCAAGTCTTCAGTTAAGTTCTCTGGAAATGCTGGGAATCAAGCTAGCCTGTTCCAGAGCTGCCAACATTCACTACACTCAGCGTACATGAGCAAGTAAGTTCTGAGAGGTTGACCAGCTGTCAAAGCAGCACTGCTTATAAATACCTGCCATCCTCCCAGGGCTATAAGCAAGCTCTGTGTCAGAAACTTGAAAACAGAGTTAAGTCTCTGACTGGCCACGGGAAACATGAAATGATACCCTCTGACTTGAAGGGCTTATGTGAATCCAGTCAAAACTTCCTGAAGTGGATGTCTCAGATCAGCCCATTAAGTCCCCACGCAGCAGCCTAAATCAGCGGCCTCATTTTCAAACGCACACTGAGCACTCCACAGCTCCTGTAGAGTTGAAGAGGAGCTGGTGATTGCTTGTCACATCTCAGAACTCAGGCCACTTTGGCTCTGAAATGTAATGCAAGCTTTGTTTTCCTTTACTCTTTCCTTTTTTCTATTTACAGGCATTATAAACAGTTAAACCAGATTTACAGAGAATGAGAAGCCTATAGAGAAGAATAGTCCTTGCTTGACCCAAACTGTTTATATCTCAGCTAAGTACTAGAGAATTACTGATCCATTTGCAGTATTTAAAGACCCGTTTCTTCATGAAGTTTTATGTATTCATACTGTTCTCTTATTTCCTCACCTAAATATCAAAACGTGTCAATGACATCCTTGAACCCAAGCATGGAATGTGGCCCATTGCCAATGATTACCTTCTGAGACCACTTCTACTGAATGCAAACATCAGCAGCTTCCATAGCTTCACTACTTTCTTCTTTACCATATTAGAATGTGAGATTTCCTTAAATTCACATAAGAATTTTTTCCAAAAATCTAAACCTTTCTACTTTCAATTAGAGAATCACCCTGAAACACAGCACCTATAGATTTGGAAGCCATTGCCCACTCTGCCACAGACCAAATCCAGTTTCTCAGCAGAAAACGAACCCAGCACCCCCAGCTGCCTAAGCAGAGTGACTGGAGGCATCACTCCCACGATGGCACAAGGTGGCATGTTTCCATGCTCAAGCCACCCTGTGTGCTACCGACACAACCCACCTCTGCCACATCCAAGAAGGCATGACCATCCAGAGCCAGAGATCGACGTCCCAGCCTTGTCTCCTCTCGATGTATTTCATCAGATTCTCAAAACAAATCGGCAACTGAAAACAGATTGACAGTTGAATTGCCATCAGTAGCAAGCACCTGAATAGACAGAGCTCTGAAGAGCTGAAGATGAAACAGTTCTGAGGGAGGTTAACAACATTAGTGCTATTTTGAGGTAGAGTTGCATGTATGTTAAGAAGGGAATGAATGCTTCAGCTCTCACCATGGAAGCTCCCATTACTGTGAATTATTTTGCCAGCAGGGCTTAGGGAAAGAAGAACTGGCAGTGGAGTGCTCTTAATAAGAATTTGGGCGTACTTCACATCAAGGAAACGAATCCTACACTAATTTTCTCTCAGCTACTCCAGTTAGCAAAGTTCAAAATGACAGTGGCAATAGGAAACAACGTTTCAAGGATGAGACATTTGCACTTACCCTTAGAAGTAATCCTAAATACTGAATGCAATCACCACAGAGCTGTTCTGAGCGGAGGGCAAAGTCTGAGCCAACTCCAGCCCTGGAGGGCACTGATGTACAGAGCTAGAGCCGTCTTGAATGTCCTCTGTCAGCCACAGGAGGGCAAAGCGAGCCTGGCCGTGCAACAGAAACCCAACGAAAGCAGCTCAGCCGAATCAAGATCACGTTGGGAAAGGCGAGGAAGTCCTTCATAAACGCTGGCACCTCCCCAGCAAGCAGGCAGAGTTCTGGCAGCACCCGGGCAGCAGCAGTTCCTCCTCACGACGTTGGCACGTGCATAGCTCTGAACCAGGCGACCTCACCATTTGCAGTCACACTGAAGAACTTCATGCAGCAAAGGGCCGACAGGGGGACTCCTGAAGCTCTGCAGCGCTGATTAAGAGCGCAGTAAAATTATGCCTCTCCCAAGGTTTCCAGTTCCCAAAGTATGTTTTCTTCCCCACTCAGATATGTTCTCTTTTCTTGCTATGAAAAAGTCACATCTGTGGGGGAATGTATGGGTCTTTTCCATAAGGGGACACGATGCATGCTTAAGATTTTCATTTTCTTTGCACATGCATATCATCCAAAGGAGAACGGACCTCAGCATGGGTGTTTGTAATGCGACCAGAAGCAGATAACAGCCTGGTGAGGAATTTGTCAGCAAGCTGTGCTCTCCCCAGTGTGCACACCTCAGCCGTGCTCACAGAGGGCTGGCTAAGGATCCCAAGCTTCCAGTCAAAGAAAAAACAGTACTTCAAACACAAAAGTCATACATAACAAGAAATCTTTTCAAAATCGAATAGACCAGGTGTTTCACAGCTAAATATGTCCTGAAGAAGCAAAACCTGGGGGTAGGGAGAGTATCTTTCAGGTGCCAACTTAGAAACAAAAGCCAGCTGTAAACAGTTGTCAGTAGCACACCAAAATTATCACTGTGGTTTCCCAGAAATAAATTACAACCTCAAAAGCCAAAAGACCTTAAAATTTAGGGGTATGTGTCTTTATCTTGCAGTTTTCAAGCCAGCAGCATCTGCCAGTTGATCGCTCTCATGCTTTCAGGCCAATTTTAGTTAATGAAAGCAGTTTCTCATAATCACAGGGCTGGAAGATTGAGCCTTGAGGAAAATACTGACTATCTTGAGACTCCCCAGTAAGAAAGTAGGCCTGAATCTGGGAGCACAGCAAGCCTTAAACACAGAAGCTGCGTGTTATACCAGTGCGCTCACCTGTTTGTGCAGGAAGCCCACGCCTCATTGCATGCCTTGGGTGGTAAGCGGTTGGATTTTGCATCTGAGAACTGAATTTGCAATTTTCAGGTGTATTTCAAAAGGAATTTGTAAGATCCTCTGCTTGTCGGCAGGTATTTCAGTCCCATCACTCACCGCAGAACTGAACAACTGAAACATTAAAGGGAAAGCCCACGCGTCAAAAGCTGAAAAGAGGAAGACGTTACAAGCAGACCTGAGGTAAAGGCAGCTGATGATTAAGTCATGAGATTGTAATTAGGGGTGTAGGAGCATAGGAATACCTAAGCAGATCCTTTCTTCGAGGCTTCTGCCCTGGGAAGGCAAAAGGCTCTGCCATAAGCACTCGCAGGATCCCTGTCAGACCCCTGCTACCTTCTGATGGCTAAAGTAGGGACGGGGGAAAAACCTGGGGGTCTGCTTCGGAGGACTAGTTGAGTTAATGAACTATTTGCATAAAATTCAATTTTGTTGCTAGGTGGTCACGTTTGCCATTTTGAGTCCAATTAATATAATTAAGGCACCTTTGTACTACTGTTTCAGAAATTTGACACGCAAAGGGAGTTGTGTATCATTTTGTGTCTTTGTGGAAAATGGGTGTGTGAGCAAGTGACAGAGCGAGCAGCACCTGCACGTGTGAAACCTCCACACCTTGACAAACAGCACGCTTAAGTATTCAAGCACACTCCTCCAAGTCAAATTCTGTATTCATAGAATCATAGAGCAGAATCATAACACGGTTACAATTGGAAAAGACCTCCACCGAGTCCAACCATCAAGCCATCCCTGTACCCACTAACCACGTCCCTCGGTGCCGCATCCACACGTTTCTCACACACCTCCAGGCATGGTGACTCTACCACTTCCCTGGGCAGCCCGTGTAAACCTCACCACTCTTTCTGAGAATTTTTCCATAAGATCCAGAGAAGAGATGTACAAAACACAGCAGAGCTCAGCGCAGCAGCCTTAGCAAGCTGGAGCACCGAGCTCACAGCGACCTCCCCAAACACAGGCAAGTAATGACATGCTTTGAATAAACTGTTGTGCAGCCAACAGTAACTAAAACAGGAACAGTTCCTAACCAAAAGGATATCAAGACTCACAACAAAAGCCTAAATTCTTCCTGCATAAATTAGATGGACAAACTGAGGCACATTTTTCTCTAACGCTGGTTTTCTCATGCTTTGCATTTTTGCCACTGCCATGAAAGTAATAGTTCGGATTGACAAGATCTCATTTTTAATTAGCCAGATCAACCAAGGCACAACATCAGCATTTCTGAGAACATCTGAAAAAGCAGCCTGCTTCCGCAAGGAAAGCTTATTTCCATTTGAAGATTAAAGGTTCCAGACAGCAGCAATATGTTTCTATCTGCCATTTCAAAAGGGAGACTTGAAAACATCAGGCCTTACCACACGAGAGATTAAAAGATACGGGGAGATAACGCGTAACCAATCCTGCTTCTCACAGTTTTTTTTTTCCTTAATCCTGTCCAGCAACAGCCGCTAACAAGGGCAGCAGCACCGCATTAAGCAAGGATTAGCAAAAGAGGCCTCAGCGCAGCGCTGTCACCCTGCATCTCATGCTGAGTGCCATCGTGCCCCAGTCCCTGACTGATGAGAGCGGCGTGCTGGTGGGCACGGAGCCTGGAGACACCGGTGAGCTCTGCTCCTCTGCTGAGCTACCTGTTGGGTCTTGGGGTCAATCAGCAACCACACTGCTGAAAAGCTGTCAGAACCCCATTATCCCCAACCAGATGTTTCCGTTCTGATGGAAACAGCTCAGATGATGCTTTTTTGTCATTGTTTCTGTATGAAACAGATATGGTTAAAAACCTTGAAAGCTGCAACAAAGAGAAATTGTCATGCCCTGAACAGCTGTGAGCAAGACAACTGCCAGCTGCAGCACACAGACACAAACCCTTTTAGAAAACATGCCTGCACGCAGGCTGCACCGCTTACATTTCTCTCTGCTTGGCTTCATAGCATTAAACACTGGAGGGCAGAGAGGTGTGTTCTGAGGGGCAGACCTGCACGTAGCAATCCACAATGGTCTGTTTTGAAGAAAGAACTGAACCAAGTATTAACATTGAATAAATTTCACAGGATCATTTGAGTTGAAAGGGAATTTTAAAGACCACCTATTCCAACCCCTCCGCAATGAACAGGGACACCTATGCTCAGTCAGGGCGCTCAGAGCCCCCACCCAGCCTGACCTTGGACATCTCCAGAGATGAGGCACCCCTCACCTGCCTGGGCAGCCTGTTCCAGTGCCTCACCACTCTTAAAAGCTTAGTACTATTTCACACCTCTTCCAAAACAAACAGTTCTCAACAGGCTGTTCAGATTTCCCAGAGCCGCAGCACAACCTGCCTGCAAGCTCTATAGGACACCCCACAGTCTGATCAGCAGGCTGCATTTGCAGATTTAGCTTGCAAAGATTTACTGGATCTCCCAGTGTCATTTTAGATCCTGTTGTGTTTCTTTGTTTGTTTGTTATTTGCCGAGCTCCAAATGACAAACTCTGGCTGCATCACTAGGGGCTGGGGCAGCCCTGCTGAAATTCTGATTCAGCTGTTACTTAGAGCTGGCACAGCACTGAGCTTTCATTCCTCTGATCCCACTATTAGCAAAAAACAAAACAAAAAAAAAAAAGCTCTAGATTCCCAGAAAGAGCAGCAATCTCACACCACCTATCGGTGCACTGAAATATCATGTCTCCCTGCGGTGCAAGGGATGCCACACGGTTGCAGACTGAGCTTGAAGACACACAGGGCTTTAGGCAAGGTTTGCCCCACACAGAACCAGGAGCCAACCCCTGGCCACGCTCAGGCAAGACCTGGACACCTATGCCATGCTCAGGCATGCCTTTGATTTTCTTCAAAAAACTGACCCAGGGAACAAGAAGGAGAAATGGTCACCAAGTGCCCAACCTGTCCTTTAGCCCCAGGCCTCCTCCTGGGCCAAAGTGATGGGACAGGAAGGTCACACCCTGTGCCTGGCACAACCTTGGAAACCCGCAGTGGGCCCCAAGCGTGGGCCATTGTTGTCCTTCACGCTGCCAAGTTCCAGCACCTAAAAACAAGGCCAACCACATCCATCCCTGTGCCTTCCACAAAACTCCTTCCAGAAACCTCTGTGCCAGCCTGAGGTCCTTTATAAGCTGAAAAGACACCAAAAATGGGAGCAAACTCTGGCCACCCTGGGTTAGACAGCACTGTGCTCAGCTGAAGGAAGATAATTGGGGTTGGGGCTGCTCAAAACCACTTCAGTGGCTTCAGATGACTCGCCTCAAGCTCAGAAACCCCATTTTGAGAGCATTTTGTTGCTTAGCGGTGAGGTGGAGATTTCTTCTCCAGTTGAAATAACAAAAGAACAACCTCCTTCCAGGGCAATCAGAAGCTAGGGGGGGAAAGAATAGGTTTGGGAAAACCAGGGGGCTTGGTATTCTTTTCCTCTAACAGATTGCGAAGAGAGGGAGAAGCTCACTTCTACAATGCAGCCACTTCAAATAACAGATAAATAAATAAAAAGCTATTGCAGTAACCTTCCTGGCCTGACGTGTTGTGCTAGGAATCCATCAGATCAGTGCGAGAGCCCAAGATGCTTACCTGCATGCTACGTGCTCATGCCCAGGGCACTTTACTCAGTGTGGGAATACAAGCAAAACTGTTCAGAGCAGAAGCTGTGGAGCAAAATAAGCAGCATGAGAACCAAGGACACCTCTAGAAGAAGAAAGAACGTCTCACAGCTCTGACTGGATAAGCGCCTGTGTGAATGGTTGAAAAGTGGTTTGTAGAATGCTCTCTTGACACGTAAAGGTGGATGGGAAAGTTGGAGGGGTGGATGGGAAAGCTAGAAAACTTGTGAAGGTATGTAAGTGATGTGAGAACTTGTAATAAATGATTTGGATCATTTACAACTGAGTCCATGCATCAGATGCTGCAACTCAGCACCCGGAAGAAAAACTGGGGTCACCCAGAGACCAATTTCTTTCTTTCTGCAAAAGATTCAGCTCCGTGGCAGCTCTGGCGCTGTTTCACATAGCACTGCACCTTCCAAACAACAGCAATCTCCAGGCACAAGCAGGAATCCCATGCCAACGAAAGACGGCGGTTATTTCTTCAATAGTTTTTAACAAACATGCCTTAGTTTTTCAACATCTCTCTCAATATTACCCAGTCCATTTTAAGCTCTGTGTGAGCTGTACAACTTGAAAGCTCTCTTGCATTTGAGGTATTTCAATCCATTTTCTTCCAACTCTCTTTCTGATATCTGGGAAAGAACCTGCTGATGGCTTTCTTCATAGATTACCTATCACTAGTCCATCGAAGAACAATCTACTGCAGTCTAGAAAACACTATTATTATTGCCGCGTGCCTCTCGAATGCCACTCGCCCAGGATACTCCCTGACTGCAGTAAGAGAAGCACCAAAGAACACTGCCATCCTAGCACTGTTCCTGACTCAGGAGGGCCAGGCTCACATCTCTATTATAATATTATTTCCTTCAAAAAATTATGCATGAGAAGCCTTTTGATATTCAGTAACCTGTTTATGGGAAATGCCTTTACATAAAACATCAAATGAGTTGACAGCAAATTGAATTTAAAATATGATTTTTTAAAATGCTCATGAAATTCACATTGCTTTAAATATAAATTAGCAACAGTGCCAAAGGGATGAATGAATTACGCTGCTCGGCTGCAGATGATTTAAATGTACACTTCTGCCTCCATTCCTCAAACTCATTCTGCTTTTCTATTAAGAGGGGAAGGAGCCTTCGTAGGTACTCTCACGTGGTCCATAGACATCTTGAAGCAGCAATGCGCATCCTAGTCAGACTCCAGACCCAATAATTATGTTCTTCCTACATGAATTCTCCCCACAGCTTTAAACAAAGCCGATATACTTTATTTTCCGCCCATAAGCAAGCTGGGCTGGTACAGATTTGCTGCCTGCCACCCTGATGTGAAGCTGAAGGGATGCACACAAGTTATTTTGCAAGGTCTCTGTGCTCCAACAAGGAAATAAGCTCAGTTTCAGGATCTTATCAGCATCAATAAGTTCCACAGGAGATAGCATTATGGATGCGATGGTTCATACTAATCTGATAGTCATCTGGACAACAACAGTCCTGCAAATTCACAGGAAGGATAATCTTATTCATACAAGATTGTATCCCAAACTGCAGTTAAAACATGAATTCAGCCTTTTCCTTTTGCTTCATATGCACGTAATGGGATTCCCCACACTGCCCACCAGTAGGAGCAGCCCACAAGCCATATCCATAAACCAGCCAGAAAGCACACAGTGGAAATGGTGTTCTCAAAACCCAAAAACCCGCACAGTTGTGAGACGTGTAAACATCAACCTGTGTTGCAAGCCACCAACAAAATAATTAAAGACGTGGCAAAATGCTGCAGATATACAAAGTTTATGAGTGCTTCAGCAGAGAATGACAACTAAAATGAACCTCTCTGCACAAAATCAACTTTGTGTATTTTTCTACCCTCTACCAAATTACAGCATGCCAAAATTATGTTAAGAGAAGCCCTGTCTAAAATATGACTTTCTGTATTTCATCAGCTATCAGAGATGACTCAGGATTACAAGGACTGAAATAAAATGAACATCCCGTTCCAGTTTCTTAACCAAATTCTCTCCCTCAAATAGCATCAACAAGTGACTCAGTACAATGTCATAATGAACAGCACTTTTGTTATCGCAGTGTGCCTGGCAAAAAGCAGCTCTCAAATAAATCAGTCACATTTTACTGTTGCTGTTAATCAGAAAATCTTCATTTTACCTTGGAGTGGAAAAAATGTATATAGTCTAGAATAATCAGATGACAATTAGTGCTATTTTCATAATCAAGTGTGAAAACTATTTGTCTGCATTGGGACTAGCCAATAAATGATGTTTAGGACTACATTTGGCTTCAGATGGTAACACCGTACTCTTTACTATCACTGAGACCAGCCAAAGGGACATCTTTCTCCTTCAGACTTGGCTTAAAGGACCCCAAGTGCTAGCGTGCCCTGGCGAGAGAGCTAAGAGCTTATGGCACAGCAGAACCAGTCTATCCCTTTGCTATCCACTTCTTGGTGAGGAAATTCTGGATGAAAGGACAGCATTTGGGGAATCCATTCACTTCCATCAGACAAAAAAAACTCATTACAAATAAGCTCCTTCTCACTTGTAGCTAACTCCATATTCAGGTGTAGCTACATTAATTAGTTATAATCCAGAGATTATCTGGGATAAGCAGCAACCTCTAATGAGGCAAAATGCTGTTCTGTTTTTCAACATGTGCGTATGTTGCAATTTCCTTCAAGTAGAGCACGCCTTATGGGAACCATGGATTCAAAATAGTGACTTCAATTCATTCCTGTGCAAACTGAATTTGAAAAAAAAAACTAAAACCTCTCAAAACCCACCTTCCTTCTCCTCTGGCCACTCTGCCTGTGCTGACCTCTCCTTATGGGCCAGCAGAAAGCAGCAGCATTCCCTAGCCCCAGACACTTACAACAAATGTTTATCTAGTGCCACCTCAAGGCAGTTCAGATATTCACATGGATAAGCATTTTCCTTCAACTCTCTCATACCAGTTTAAGAAACACTGTTGCACTCTTCCAAATAGCTCTACAATGATTTCATAGTTAACTTACAACACAGTAGGCAAAATACTTCTTGTCACCTTCCATACACTTAACTGCTGCTGTGCAGCTATGACCATATCCAAGAAAAAGCAGTTTTTAAAGAACACCGCCTTTAAACCACATAGAAGTTGGATGTTTTGTCTCAAAATAATTATTTGTACCAAGTGAAACAGACCTCTTGCTGCAGAACTATCTACAGAAACGTAATGAGCACAAAATCAAATGGTTTTAAACCCATCATTCTATGATGATGCTACCAACATTAAGTCAGTTTTCTGAAGATATCATGGAAAAGCAGATGCATGGAAGCATGTATTTTTATCTTGCAAAACTAAACATTTTTCTGTCTGAAGGGCAAATTGCACCAAGGCCACTAAGACAACGAGCCCTTATCCTATCCCTGTCCCTACAAAGTGCCTACAGAGCAGCAGAGCCATTCACACACTGTTGTCACAACGGGACCTCCATATTTCTTGCTCAGCATCTGTAGGCCAGCAGCACTGGCTCTCACAAGAAATCCCTTTAGCAGGGTCTGTCGTGAGAGGACAAAGATAAATGGTTTCAAACTCAAAGGTAAAAGCTTTAAGTTGGATATAAGGAAGTAGGTTTTTTTCTTACAATATGAGCAGCGAGGCATGGAACAGATTGCCCAGAGAGACGGTGGATGCCCCATACCTGGAGATATTCGAGGTCAGGCTGGATGAGACTCTGATCACCCCGATCAAGCTGTGGGTGTCCATGTTCATTGCAGGGGAGTTGGACCAACTTGCCTTTAAGAGTCCCTTCCAACTCAAATGGTTCTGCGATTCTATGAAATGCAGCCCCAGCTAAAGCCAATCTGCCAGATGTCAGAGGCAGCGTTGCCCCCGCCAGTCTGCAGAACTATTTACCCAGCAGTTTGCTAAATTATACAAAGGCAATAATTTGCAATGTAATGGTGTGTTTGCATTCTGAATATCTGATTTCCTGTTCAACAAATATCCTAAACACTCCCAAGCAAATGAAATGTAGACAAGAGTTAAAACGTTTGAGGAAAAGCACTCATCCAGAAAATTAAGGTCAACACGGAACAGATGGTGTCTCTGAAAAATGTGTCTTCAACATTTATCTTTATGTAAAATAAAAATCTTTTAAAAACCTCCGGCTGTTTGGTGACAGTTCTACTTGAAATATCGAATCTTACACTCCTTGGATAATAGAGAAGCACTAAAAAATTACTTCAAAATACTAAATCTAAATAAAATTCTCTCAGCTACAGAGCAATAGGATTTCTGTGGACATGTAAATATGTATCAATAAAAGATAGATTCAATCGCTCCTGTAACCGCTATAAATATTGCAACCGCTCTCCGTATTTCCATAAATATGACCCATGACTCCCAAGTGAAAAGCTTTTTCATTTGCAGCCATCAGGAAAAAAAAAAACAAAAAACAGTCCTTTCTTCTTTATCAAAGTCCTCTCAGCAGCTGAATCAGAAGCCCCGTGCCTGGAGTCATGAACAACTTGTTCGGATGACACACGAAGTGCCTTCCTGAGCCCCAGAGGCTCCATCAGCAGAGCTATGGCCAGCAGCGCCACACAACCCCAGGCAGAAACAGGGACCTCCCTGGAAAGGGCTGGGAATTACCTAGGTAATGCTAAAACAAGCTGGCACCAGCAGAAATAACAACAACAGACCTGCTCCAAATGAGTAAAAACACTGAGTTGACAAATCAGAATTGTACTGAAGAAAATGGTTATTAGCAGAAGCAGCAGGGCAAACCATCAAAGACAGGTACAGGAAACACCTGCAGTACCTAAAAATACAGTCAAGTCACAGGGACACTTTCCTCCACACAACCTCACCAAACAGCTGGACAAAAAGCCTCTGATCCCAGCTGCACTCATCACACCAGGCTTCCAGAAAGATCTGCCTATCGCTACCATCAATGCCAACTCAGCCCAGTGAAAATGGATTGCTGAAGCACATGCCCAAAGCCACCAGGTTGTTAACAGACATCCAACAGCCACCCGTTATCAATACATCTCTGTTTTCAAACGTCGCTCCCAGCCAGCTGTACCTACCAGAAAGACCCAGACTTTGTAACCAGTATCCTTGGCCAAGCCACTGACAAAGTGGCCCTGAACGCTTCTGCAAATCCACTTTGCTAAAAAAGCCTGGGGAAGCTTATTGCAGTAGTTTTCCAAAGCTGCTCCTCTACTCTGCGCCGGTGACGGCTCACCCAGAGTACTGTGTCCAGACGTGGAGTCCTCAGCCTAGAAGAGACATCATCCTGTTGGAGCGCATCCAGAGGAGGGCCACAGGAACGATCCATGGAATAGAACACCTCTCCTATGAAGACAGGCTGAGAGCTGGGGCTGTTCAGCCTGCAGAAGAGATTGCTCTGGGGAGACCCAAGAGCAGGCTTTCAAAAAGGGAAGCTACGGGATAGAAGGGGACAGACTCTTTAGCAGAGTCTGTGGTGACAGGACAAGGGGAAATGGCTTCAAGCTTAAAAATAGTAGATTTAGGTTGGATATCTTTTAAGTCTCTTACAGGGAGTGATGGATGCCCTGTCCCTGGAGGCTTTCAAAGCCCAGCTGGACCAGGTCCCGGGCAACCTAATCTTGCTGAGATGTCCCTGTTTATTGTGGGGCAGCTGCACTAGATGGCCTTTAGAGGTCCCTTCCAACTCTAAGGATTCTGTGATATCCCTCTTATTGGCTTCACAATACTCATTAATGTCTCAGGTCCTGCTTCCTCCAGAAATTACCTCTGAGTCCCTGTGCCACTGGAGGAAATCAGCTGAGTGAGAAAACGGAGGCTCGCCATTCCTAGCAGCGGGCCCTGCCAGCAGCAACGTGCAGCCAAAATGAAACTCAATTGCAAGTGCAGCAGAAAGGCTTTCAGAAGCGGCTTCTGCACAGGGCTTTCTTACTTCAAGGTCATCCCAAACCACATCAAAGGCAATTCCGATAAGTAAGAGCACAGGAACAGCTCACTGGAGTCTCACAAATTAGAGAAGAAGGGAGCAGGTTCTCTTTTCCTCCCTAATTAAGGCTTTTAATTAAATTGCATTTTTTTTTTTTAAGAGGTTGTGTTCTTTCATTGGTTTTCTTGCCCAGTCAAGTGCTGCTGTACACAGAAAAGCCAGCATCAGGCCTCCATTACCTATTTCTAAAAATAAGCCATATTAATTTGTTCCTCCAGCACCTGGTGCTTAAAGTTATTTCTTGGCAACTTCTGTTCCTGGCATTTAAACCTTTTTCACATGCAGCTGAAGTCTGACAGCAGCACTGGTTATCCTTCCCTGCCTTGCTAATAATTTGGTTGATGGCATGCAGGTGGGTCCCTCATAATTAAAAAACCCATTTTCAAAGTTTGTATTAGATGATTTGAAAAAACAGAGCACTCCATTCAAAGGCTAAATATAAGTAGGCTGCAGAGCTCCATGAAAATATTGCATAATTTACAGATAAAAATAGTTTTGCTTTATTCAAGCTAGACAGGATAGGTAGACTTTTACTGCAATCAGCCTAAACCCCATCTCTTCAAGTTGCACGCTCAAGTTGATTACAGAAAATTAAATTTAGTATTAATCAACCTAGAAAGAGGAAATTACAAAAACGAAGCTAATGCATAAATCATAGAAAATAACAGTGGAGAGAGCTTCAGGAGATCATTTAATGCGTCCTCACGCTTGCCCTGTGCCAAAATCACTCCCCCTCTCCCCAAGCCACTCCTGACAGCAATCACCCAAGCATTTTAAACATCTACCCGCCAAAGTCACCAGCTCTCCTGTTCCAGGCCTTTCCCCACTACCTCCCAGCTACAAGGGTTTCCCAAGTGAGCAGGAATATATGACTGAGAACACCCCCTGTGCCCACCCCGTTGCAAAGGGCCTGGCCCGGCCCAGGCAGCAGCAGGTGGAACAGATCAGATGCAAATGGCTGCACAGCCCACGTGGCAGCATGTGGGGCTTCCCCTTCCTCTTCAGAAATAAAAAAAAAAAGAGCGAGAAAGAAACATGAAATTCACCTCTGTATCTAAATTTCTCAATTTAGAAAGAAAAGCCTACACATCGGCTGTGGCTTTCAGCTTTTCAATTGCATTCAGCTTCTACACCAACGCTGAGTTCAGCTCCCAGCAGCTCTGCCCATCACCTCTGCTTTCACAGGTGCAATCCTACCACCTGCACGGGGCCAAAGGCAAACCACGATCACACGCAGTGAGAACTCACACATCACTACAGGGTCCTGCAACGTGCAACTGCACTGTTTCAGAGCTGGGGTTACAAATTTTTAAGCTGATTTTTCCTTTTACATGCCAGTTGCCCTACCACATGGCAGCTGGTCAGCACTGGAGCGCAGCAGCGCCTTGGGCTCCCCCTGAGCAGCACAGGCTCCGCCCCACTTTAGCTCACGGGAGGGAAGTAGCTCTGAATGCAGTTTCCAGCACACGAGAATTCTCCTTCCTGAACTCTGACAAATCCTGATGTTTTTATTCCTTTCCTAATCTTGCTCCCTAGGAAATGTACAAACCTGGTGCCTGTTTATTAGCTAGGAGCATGGCTGTATACACAGCTCTTACATCTACAATGCTTTCTTCCCAAGAAAACAGAAGACAAACATCAGGAATTTGGAGAAATTATAAAGCTAAACACAGTCCTTAACTGTTCCCCTTAGTCATCTCCAAACTTAGTTTCTAATCCCTTTGAACTCCACCCTCTGTAGTTTAGTAACTAGCCTCCTTAGGATTTTTTCCATCCCCACCACAAGATGCTGTGTTCACATGTATACGTACATGCACAGATGCCCTGCACAGAATGGATTGAAAAGCATAAACCCCACAAAGGGCTGCAACAAACTCCCTGGAACCGAGAAGGGAACGAGTAACGTGACTACAGCTCAAGTCAGGAAGTGCTTCTCTGAACGAGTTCTTGAAGTGACACAGGGGCAGTTGCCCCCTGCTTCATTTTACACAGATGAAATGGGATGCGTGTACCCTGTCACAGGACTTAGGCTGCCCACACTTTCCTGTGACACGCTGGTGCTCAGCTAAGGGGAGAACCTCCTGACATTGATCAATGTGAGATGGTCAAGAGCAAGCCCCTGGCTAATTTGGCGTGCAGAGCCACACTTGGCTCCCCTGGAGAACGCTACCAGATTGCACTTGGTCATGCTAAGAATTGCTTGGCTCACTGGCTAGAGAAAAATGGGGCAAATCTTTACAAATGTAAGAGGAGCAGGGAAAGCACTGGGCCTCTGAGAACACACCAGGGAAGCTCCAGCTGAAACACTTGGACCTGCCTCCATGAGAAGAGACAACTCTTAGTTGCGGGATAGTAAGGGCATTGGCTGTAGGAGACCATGGAACAACTAGCCCACGAGCAAAATGTGGGCATTAGGGCCTACAAAAACTCACTTGGGCTCAGATATATGAGCTGTCAGGCCACAACTAGCATCCTCACAATACTCCTGTCACCTCTACAGACTTCACTGACACAGGAAAGATCTCTCAGCCCATGGCATCTTTACAGAAGCAGCACTCAGTGCCCATACTCTTACTATCACTTGTGCAACACTGTAAATCTGCACAGGACTGCAGCTTGGGCAGTTTTAACTAAAGGCCAAAGCTATTCAGATGACTTGTAAACACAAGACTGAGGCATGTGATGCATAATCACTGGTTTCATGTTACTTAGCACCCCTCCTCCCCCCCTTGTCCCCGTGGATGTAGATCACATGGCTTCAGCACATGTTGAAGGCTAAGTGGTGTCTCACAGTACAGGGTTGCTTTTCCACTTTAAGAAGTAACAGGAAAGACTCATTCTGAGGAAGGACTTAAGCTCACAGCAAGACTTTGCACTGCAGTATTGCCAGAGTCTGGGGCAGTCCCTTTGGCATAGGGGAAGACAGCAGCACTAGTGATTTGGATAGCCGACTACACTGCATTCTGTAGTTTGGACAAGTGAGCATCTTCCAAGTTTCCCCTTCTGTGATCCACACTACATAAAATGAGAATAATCTAAAGGAAGGGCTACACAGGATCTACCTAAAGGCTTGTGTTAAAAACTTCCTCGTAGCCCTAACCAGTGGGCCCCACAAACAGGCTTATAGTGTCTGAGTAATTCATGACCACTGCTTGTTTACACAGAGAAATGTTTCTGTGCAAGCCTCCATACAGCAAGGTGACAGGATCCAGATGCAAGGCAGGCTCGCAGATGCCTCTGCAAGTTGAGAGCTCTCTATCTTGACACTGATACCTCTGAGGGAAATAACTTTTTTGTATTAGGTTCACAGGAAGCCCAGAGGAACCTTGAAAACTTGCTATGATTATTTAAGTCCATGCGACTTTTCAGGGCACAGATCTCCCCTGCAAAGAAGTAGAAATTCATTAATAAACTGAAATAGTTTCACACAAGAAACACAAGGCAGGAATGTTACTAACCTTGAAAACACGGAGACCAGCCTCTTGTGCTTTTTTCCTCCCAACTGCAAATCAATTGTCCATTTGACAGCAAACATTTAAAATTTGCATCATTTATCAGCAGTATTCTCAATTTTGTATGTGAACAACTTCATTTATCAGCTTCATAAAAAGCCCAAGTGCATAGAGCTGAAAACACCGGGTCAGTACCTCAGCATACACCGAGAATGGGTTCAGAACTATAATCAACCTTCTTTATTTTTGTAGAGAAACCAGGATCACCAGGATTGCAGAGACCCACAGCTGAGAAATCCCAACAAATACAAAGTCACCACCGTGCTATCAATTGCACTGCTCACTTACTACAGTTACAGCTGTGACTGCAAAGCACAGCTCTCACGCTATATCTGCATCTCATTTACCTTTGGAACGGGTCACGTGTATTTTTCACAGGTTTAGAAGTCCTCCTGGCTTCCTTCTCACAAGCATATCAAACACCTTAATGCAACACCACATAAAAGCTTCTCCACACATCTATACTCTATGCAAGGTCTTACTTTTCTAAATACATAAGCAATTTGAAGTCCCTGAGTTACACATTTCCTTACACCACCTCCCCAGAATCCACTGCATGCTTTAGGTTTACAAGTTACCACTGTTGTCCCGTATCAGCACCAGCAAGTGTCCTCAGGAGGCGTGTCAACCTCCCCTGTACCCAAGACAAATTTGGCAGCAGGCATCAGGAAAACACATGAACTGGAGACAAACAGCACATGAGTCTCCCTAGAGCTTCCTTCAGACATTTGCTGCTGCCTGCTTTTAAAAAACAGATTGGTATTTCAGAATTAAGCAAGGAACCTTTGCCCCTTAGAGGCAACTGTCAACAATTCTTGATACAGTACCAAACATATCAAACATAACTTGTAAACAACAATAATTTAGGGATATATTCACCTAAGAAGGATGACAGAGACACCTTTTAATTCAGAAACAGCTTTTTGTCACAAAGTCCTTTTGGCTTGACAAAGAGAGTTAGATTTGTTTTTTAAATGGTTAGTGCAATTTTTATTTGAGAGGTCAGCTATAAGAAGAGTTAAACAGTTGAATCCAATATGACATCTCAGCTTCGAAGTTGTATTTTAAACCTGATCTGAAATATGGCACAGAACTGTTAATATCTAGACTCATAACATTTGTAATTTCGGAAATAAAACCACAGCTATTTCCCTCCCAGGAAGATTGGGGTAGGGGTTAAGTTCTTTAAGGGATAACTCGGTATTCCATATAAAACAGAGGGACAAAAGCTTAAAGCATCAGAACAGCAGCTGTGTGCTTGGCCAGTACCTCTGCAATCAACACATCCAGCTTGATCTAATGTATAATTCATTTGGAAAAGTGAATGAAGGAAAAGTAGGCAGCCTCAAAGAGAGATGCAATGCAGCATTTGAGAACAGTTTCTGAAACTCATTCTTTCCTGGAGATGCAGAGTCCTGTTAAAGTAGCTCTGAGTTTTCTACACCAGAAGTAGTTGTGAACAGTATTCTCCAGTGCTACCTGTGTTTAGATCTATCGCAAGCAAAGGAAGAATGAGTATCCAAGCTTCTACCCAAAGCAAAAATGATCAGTGTTACTCTCCTTGACACTGATAATGGTGCATTATTGAGAGTTTTTCTTTAGAAGAGTATACAGGCTTTTGGAATCAGAGGTCAGGCCTCTGAGGTCTTCAACTTCTGCCTGCGTTAATAGTTCTGATTTAGGAGGCACCACAAAGTGCTGACCACATCACTTCCTTATACTTATTGCTTTTGCAAGCTATACTCAGTCTAAGGACACCTAGTTTGCTATGGCATCTTTGCCCTTCTCCATCATTTCTCTTCCAATACGAAGTACTCCCACTAGCTCTACTGGAAGTCAACGTATGTGCACACAGGACATGACACACCATTTAAGGCTCTATGGTTGACCAAGAGAAACAGAAAACTACATACACGTTACTGAAATTTGCTTCCATTTGACAAAGGGTATGAGTTTTAATTGAGACTCCTCAAACCATTACCCCTCAACCCTCTTTATTATCCACCTTTTCTCCCTACTCCTTTAATTTATGGGAAGACTCCCTGTGCTTCCCTAAGCAAAACAAAAATATCACATTAAGTTTGCTCCATAGACCAAAAGGTAAAAAAAAAGACAAACTGGTTCACAGTTAACCATAAATAAAAGTGCAATAAGTGTTCAAGTAGAGTGTAGAGTTTAAGCAAGCTGTACAACCACATTTGGCATAGTCATCTTTTAAAGGCTCTGCGTGGGTCCCTCCCATTACTGACAGCAGGGGGAAGAGGCTGAACACTATTAGCTGTTGCTGGATTTACAGGTCCTCGTCCATTGCCTCTCCCACTACCTGTGTAAGAGTGGCCATGATTATACGTAAATGGAAATCCACTTGATTCAGGTCCAGTTTGTAAACCATTTCCTAGAAAAGACAAAAAAAAATGGTCATCACAAGTCCCATTGACTGAAGTCACTATTTCCCTACACAAGTTAACAACAGGGAACACAGAGTCCACAAACCCTGAGCGCTAGAAAGAGCCTCTCTGGCTCTTCCAAGGCCCCAGCCTACAACTTACCTTCTCTCCCCCATCCCTTCCATCCACTTCCAACTAAAGCAAGACAGGTCACAGGTAGCATGACAATTCTTTGCACAGGAGAGAGATAGGAGTCTAATGAAACTAGACTGATGCTTTCAGAAACACTGGCTTGTAGTTAACACACCAAGATTGTAGTTAACACACCAAGATGTTCCAGAGACACAACAGGGCAGAAATCAAAAAGAAACAAGCAAAAGGAAAGCAGGCTGCGCATAGCTTAATGCATCATTTCCCATTACCAGACATAGGAATAGAAAGCTATCTCGTGAGATCCAGTCACATAAGCAAGTCAGCTAGCACTAAGTATTCATGAATTGGAGCCCTAAGAATCATTGTTAATGTTTTGTTTTCACCTCTTCTGAAGATACGCCTGCATAACAACTGGTTTAAATGCCCACTTGGTTTACTCTGGAAAAGGAGAGACTGGCCTAAAAAAGCACTGCCCTTCTTTGCTCAGAAGCATTTGCTTTCAAAGAAGCAAAGAAGGCTCCTAAGTGAAGTAAAATATGCAACGATAATCACATTATGAAAGAAGCAGACAGTCGCTGTTTAGAAGTTACACAGAGCTTTGGAGCAGTGAGTTATGTATCAGTTTGCAGTCATCCATCAGCAGATCTTAGCTGTACGACACCAGGCACTGAGTCTGGGTTTTGTGTAGGCAGACACAAATAAGGTTCCCTCTAAGCTTACACCCACTCAAGACTTTGAAGCAACTTATTCAAGCTTTAACGTTTAAAGAGAGTATATTACAAAACCACAGTCAGATCAGATATTAGAATTCAGATTACCACCACTTCTATCTATTTTGAGGAACTAACCTGGCAGGAAAACCATGGTAATTGCCAAGATTTTTAAAGCCAAGATCTCAAGGGTTTAAACAAAATGTCTCCTTCTACTCCACTTCATAAGCAGAATTTCAAGTGCTGCCAAACTCTTGGAAAGCACCAAAACAATCCAGAATTAGTAAAATCCCTTTACATGGTACAGGTACCATGAATATTCTGATCTCTTCCTCTTCTGGGAGACAAACCCCAAAACCATTACTCGGGAAATGTTTGTGTTTATGTGCTTGCAGGCTCAGTCCCCACTCAAAAGACTTTCTGAAGTGTAGTACATTGTTGCCACACAGTAGAACAGAACCTTAAAAATAAATTTCATTCTCATTGACATACTTCCGCTTCCACAAAATGAAAAATGACTTACCCAGTGGCCCGAAAGTACAAGAACCCATATTACTTGATGCAGAACTATTATTCTGTTCACCTTGTGCCTTCAGAGAAAAAAAAAACGGATCAGAGAAGTTTTCATAACTTCACATAGAGGGATTGATTTTCTTCCTGTGCTCTTACTGCAGCTCTATATAGAAGTTACCTGCTACTCCAGTTATTGATTTAAATCTACTTATTAGTTCAAGACCATTTTTCCAGAAGAGTCACAGTATTCATAACAAAGAGCACTTCATGGTGGAAGTCCCAGACAAGTTTAACATACCAGTTTGTTCTGTCCAATGTGTTCTGAGTTGGGCTCACTGAAGTTTGGCACTTCTGAGTATACCATGCAGAACCTGAGGAGAAATCACCATTACAGGGAAGTTCTAAAGCTGTTCTTAAATTTCTCAACTGCTACTCAAAAAATGTTACTTCCACACATCCCACCACCAAGAACTAATCCAGAGTCCTCTCCTTCAGTGTCAGTAGGTTTTGAAAGGCCTTGCTAGTTGTTTGATCCCTGTATAGGGTTGCAGTGAAGCTGTCACACCTATTTCTATCAAGCAGAGGAAAGTACACATCTGCTGTATCAAGTAAAACAGCCAGAAGAAAACCAAATGTAACAAAGAGCTCCCCCTCACATCTCTCCTCTCTGCAGTTTTGTCCAGCACACACTCACAAGGTCACCTGAGACAGTCACCCAGCCTGCTCCCAGAGGACTATGGCTGCCTTAGATATCTAGGGAAAACAAATACTCCCACACATTCCCATGCAATGAGCACCCCATTACCATAATAACACAGAAATGCCCAGAACAAGAACAAAATTCAAAGCATCCTTTCCCATTTAAGGGGACTCTTAACAAATAGGCCCACTAAGTAACCACGTGGAAATTACAGTACGAATAACAATTTGGATCATTAAACAACTCAGAGTTGCTAAACAGAAGTACAGCTCCTGCTGGGAGGCAGAATCTAGACCAAGATTCACCTCAGTCCAACCTGTCAGACTTTAAACTGCACTGGATGATAACACTGAGGCAATGACTCGGCACTAAGAAAATCTGCAGATCATTCCTCATCTAAGAGGGGGGCCATCCCGTAGTGCTACTTCTCCAATGACTACAAGGGCTCCTGCAGCACTCTGTAACAGCAGAAGTACTCTTCTGGTTAGAAATGTTGCTATTTTACCTGTTGCCTGCATCCCCCTCATTCCTTCTGAGCCACAAAAAGTCATCATCTCACGTTTTAAGCTGTTCAAAGACAGTTTAATGAGGCTTGTTTCTGCTTAGATACGGTTCACTCAAGTTACCTTTGTCTTCCTTCCTTGTACTTCTCTCAAACACGATAAGAGACACAACACTTCCATCAGAAGGATAACTCAAGATGAGTGACTAAATCCTTTGTCATTTATATACCATCTCATCACCATCTCACCTAAAATCCAAACCTATGCCATCACAGAGGCTAATCTACCTCCATGTGCTTAACCAGAGAGGACTGGAAGCCACTGCAACAAGCGTGGAAACTCACATCACAGGTACCTGTATTCTATCCATGACCACACAACACAGTTTTGCTGGCCTAGCATTTATGAACTGAGAGCCACCACAAGTTATACTTACCACAAATGTTCTGCTGAGAACTGAACATAAAACCACGATATGAATGTGCAATACTTACTCCCCAATTTTATGCAGCTCGCCTCCTCGTCCCGTGTAAAGTGTCAAGCAACCTTTCCACAGGGATGCATACCTGGCCAAAGAGAAGACAAGCAAAGAAGTCTCTTAGACGAAGAGAAACATCACTGCTGAAAAAGCACGTAGAAATATGACATCTTCAAGGGTTGAAAGGTACTTTAGATCAGAATTAACACCCTAAACAAGCCACAATTACCTCAAGTGTTCCCAACTTGAGGGCACTAAAAGATTTCAATCTTCATGTTTTACCTCTAGCAAAAGCTCCTGAAAGCTCAGCTGAACCCCCTGGGAATTCCACGAGACCAGCCAGCTATTTTGAGACTTGCTCTTCCCATGGCTAGAGAAAACCGTTTGATCCATTCCTGCAGAAAAGGCATTTTGCCAAAAGCAGGACCATTGTTACCACTCAATGACTAGTCTCAGTTCTGGGACTTGCTACACTTGTAGAAGGAGCCAGGAAGAATCACAGAATCGACAGGTTGGAAAAGACCTCCAACATCTTTCAAGAATTCAGGACCTTCAAGAATTACCTTTGATCACTGAAGAATATAGATTCTGCTAGTGATACATAGAATAGGAAGTGCTTTTTCAGTACTGATTCTTAGCATTTTAAGGCACAAGTCTGAACGCAGTATTCCAAGTGACATATAGAAATATACTATTAGCATTTTTGGATTGTAGAAACATTCACAGGACAGAGCACAAGTGGCAAATGGCAAATGGCTCCAGGCACTGGAATCTGGGCTTATATAAAACCTTCCATAGAGTTGTTCCTTCCAGTAAGCAGCATCACGTAAGGATAACACGGCAAAATTCAGACTGGAAGCCTGAATATAGTGCAAAGGACCTAAAAGGAGTATAGGCGTGTCGATCTTCCTGCAAAGGAAGCACAAGCCCCACACATTCCACCCTCAGGAGTCACTGATAATCTGGAGTCACCACTTCCTTATGTTCCGAGTCTATCTTCACAACATAGATAAGAAGCCCTCCTCCTGTCCTTTGCCTTAACAACTCGCAGGGCCCCCAGCAGAAGTACCAGGGAGGAGCCCCACTGGCAGAACAGGACCCTAAGAGCAGTGCAACAGTGACCTCTGCTCAGCACCAACGATGCCATGTTGGTTTGGAGCCTGTCTTAGGGTTGTCCATTTAGAAGCAGAAGTAATGCTTTTCAGCTTGTGCTGTCACCTTACGCTTTAAAGATTATTCCCTCTGTGTTTCACCTTTAATAACTAGTTAGCTGGACAGTCTTCATGCAGAGCACAAAGGAAAATGGAAACACATGAAAAACGAAGCACACATTTACTGGGACAAGACCCAGCAAATCTTGATACCCTCTAGCACAAAATTATTCCAGGTATGTGGGTTCTGCCGTAGAAAGACTTGGCCCTAAAACACTAAGCTCAAGAACTTTGAGTTTAGAAATGTTAAGTGCAGCAGTTTCCTGTAAATGAGTTAATCAGCCAGTGATGGTAAACAACAACAGTGCCTGCTTTTGCAGAGAAATGCATCTATAACTGCTGGAAATTCAGCAGAAGAAAGGCACATTTACATATAAAGCCAGCTAAGCTTTACTACTTGCAAGAATAAGCAGCTTGCATTGGAAAGAATCAGATTACCCTACTGAACAGAGCTAAAAATCTACCTTTCTTTCAATGGCAACATCCCACTCTGAAACCAAACTGAATTAAGTATGTGTTCAGAGAACCCGTATGCCTGCTTGAAGGCATTTTTCAAATAGAAGAGCCAAACCAGAATGTACTTAGCTTGTGCAATTACAGTCTAAAGTAGGCTTGCAATTCATGTAAACAAAGGCATGACTTAACCACCTACAAAGATGGTGGATGTCAGCTCATAGATTTATTTCCTACAAGCCAAACTCAGTTTTCAACATGAAGAGATGTGATAACCCTCCTATTGGCAGCACTGAACTTTCAGAGCAGCTGCAGCAAGCCACTGTCAGGGAATGCCACTAAGGACTATCTCACAACTAGTTTCAATGTCAGCTATGCACAAGGCCCTATTCTGGCCCTGAGCCCTGGTTTCACTCTGCACATTTCAGTGCCCCAGCACTGCCACGTGCTCTCCACACAAGCAGGCTTCCCCAGAACCTCCTCTGCTGAGGAGTCAGCCCATTTCACAGAAAAAGTCTGCACAGGAGGAAGCAGCTACAGGCTTGTAAGCAAGGGTCATCCAGTTTCTTTCTAAAAATCAGGAACTACACTGAAACGTACAAGTGGAGGAGCTCAGGTAACAGCTCCACTGAGTAACCTTTGCTTTTTTTTTCCCCATAAGCACAAATTAAAAGCAGCTTAACACGTGCTGTAGTATCACCACCTCCTGCAGTGCTGTGGGAGAAAGTATCTAAGCAAATATATTTGATGAGTAACTAACAGGAACTCAAAAGAAAGCCACTGCTACTGCGTGACTGGCAAAGTGAAGTGAAAAAGGATTTTCAAATTGTAGGGTTTTTTTGTTTACCTTGCCACATCCGTGAAACACGGTATGGGTGGTTTTACTGTGAGAAATCAAATGGCACCTACCCAAACTTAGGCTCTGCAGTGTAGCCCTAGTGTGCAGGCTTACGGTGAATTTGAGAAGGCTCTCCCGTGCCTGTCATTTCTGCTAAACCCACTGCAACGAAAAGCAACTTTCTTACGGTAGAGACGCTATTCCTGCCTTTCGTTGAGGAGCCGACTGCCGAGGTACAGTTCAGGCTGTAAAGACAAGCACACGGTTCTCCCCGCCCCGCTTCATTTACAGACCGGGACCGTCTGCCGCGCGCACTCCCTATTACGAGAGAACGGCTCTTTCGGGCCCCGACACAGCCGCCGTGACACGAGCAGGCCCCTCCCACCACCCAGCAGGGCACTCGCTGGCGCTGGGCAGTCCCGGGCTGGAGCGGACCGCTTTCATTTGGCAAACGGCCCCCGGGCCGCTCCAACACACGGAGGCAGCCCGAACTGCACGGGGCTGCGGCTCCCCGAGCGGAGCACGAGCCCGCTTCCAACCCCGAGCCTTCGTACGGTGACAAAGGACTCCCCGGGCCGGGCGGCGACGGCCGAGGCCCCTACGCACCCTTTGGTGAGGCGGATGATGTCCCCCGGCTGGATGAGGCTGCCGATCTCGTCCCACACGGAGATGGTGATGCTGCCCGTCTTGTCGGCCACCTTGCAGGACCTCACCTCGTGCCCGTCCTTGGTCTTGGTGACGCGCCCTGCGGGAAGGAAGGGAGGAGGGAAGGAGAGAGGAAGAGAGGGGAGGGGGGAAGCGCGCTGCGGGGCACGGCGCGGCCAGGCCGCGGCTCCGCGGGACGTGGGCGGCCCGGGCGGGGCGTGCGGGCCGCCACTTACCGATCTCCAGCACAATAAAGACGACATTTAAGTTTTTCAGTCCGGGTTTTATGTCTTTTATAAAGACGTACGCATCGCTCGCCGCGCTCATGCTGCGGCCGGCGGGGGGGACGGGACTAGCGGGGGACAGGGCCGTGCCCGCATCCCGCGGGGCGGCGGCGGCAGAGCGGGGCCGGGCGGGGGGCACCGGCAGCCCTCACACGGGACGGGGACACGGGCACCGAGGGGCTGCGAAGTCACTGGGAGGCTCGCTCGACTCCCCCACCGCTCCCTCTCCCCACCGACACAACGCACACCGCCCGCCTCCCGCTCCCGCCGGCACTGAGGCGAGCATGTGCTCCGCGTCCCTTTATATAGCGATCGGGCGCGACCACTCGAGGAGCCGGGCGGGGGGGGGCGCTGCCGAATGGAACCGTCCGGCGCACGCGGAGCGCGGGGACTGGGCAACGGGCGGGCGCGCGCCGCGCGCTGATTGGTCCGCGCAGACGCCATTTTCCCTTTGCCCGGGCTCTCCCCGAGCGGGCGGGGCTGGGCGCTTGTAGCGAGCTTTCTGTCCGTTCATCTCTTCCGTGCCGGGAGCGGCCTTGCAGGCTCCCGACGGCGGGCCGTGCAGCGCGACGGTGTTAGGAAGCGATTCCGCTCCTTCTCAGGCTGTTCTAGTGTCTGGTTGTGACACGGGCGCGTCGCACCACAGAGGGTTCCTGGAAGGCAGCTCCCGGCGTGCTTCTACTTCCCTCGCTGAGGGGATGGGACGCGTGTGGGAGGGCTGTGCCGCCATTACGGTGCCGTTGGTCTCCACAAAGCGCCGATGGCTGGTGTGAGGGCTGATGGGCCGCAGTTCTGCGGGACCGGGCTTGGAGCCTCTCTGTGGCAAAGCCATGAGCCTAAATCCTGTCCAGCACCAAAAAAAACAAAACAACAAAAAAAAAAACAACAAACCATGAACACACCCTGAACTCTACCAGGAGTCCCTGTAGAGAGGTAATACTCAGCACAGTGACGAGCTGAGTCATATTGAGCAATGGCAGCTTCTCAGTCACCACGGTAGCACCTCAGCCTTCATGGACAAGTTTCTGCCCTGAGAGCTGTCCATCCTGTGCAGAGTCCAACGTCCTGCTTGTCTTTGAGCTCATCAAAGTCTTCTGCAGGGGATGCCTGGATAGTAACAGATTGACTTGCTGTGTTCTGCCAACAGTGGCCAGTGCAGTGGCTGAAAGAGCCACTGGTCGCTGTGATGTGCTGTTTGGAAAAACGTTACCCGTTCTACAGATAAAAATATTTGTGTCTAATGTTTAACAGAGACACTGTCAGTCCTGGAAAAGAGTTTGGTCTGAGCTCTTTCACAAATAACCATTAAAGTTGTTCATGAACATTCTGAAGGCGCTGGCATCATCAGAATCCAGCCATAGCAGGGGTCCTTCAGGAAGAGGGCTGCAAAGCCAGGCAGGGGAGAGGCCACCAAGGGAATTTTTGATCCCCTCATCTGCACTGGCTGAAGGATTTGGAACAGAAATGTTTTACTAAGCTCTTGTGGGCTTTAAGCAAATCGTCCTACGGTTCATACCGCCTTCCTGTCCGATTGTTGCATGCATCACATGTTTTACACTGAGTTGCACCCAGCGGGACTGCTCCAGATAAGCATTGCACAACATTTGTTGGAGCAGAGCTCTGCTGTGGCAGAATGCATGGCTGAGCATTTCATAACTACTGTCATCTACGGATTTGAGCTTAAAAGAATCGAATGGGAGAGCCCAAATAGCTAAGTGTGGCTTTGAAAAAGAGCGTTAGGATAGAGAGTTCTGCTATTTGACATTAGCTCGGAATCATTATTCCCAGCTGGAGCAACGATAGTAGAAGAAGATGTAAGGGCTGGAAGTTCTAACGTGTAAATGAGACTGATGATCTGGACTTCTTGGTCCAACTCCTTTTGTGACAGGCCTTGTCCAGCTCCCATCTGTGCTGGAGAAGAAGGGACAGCAGGAATTTCATAAGGTTGCTAATCAGCATCTCCCTCCCCTTATTCCTTCTGGTCGTTTTTCTCAGACCGGTTGGAAGTCTTTGTGCAGTTACAGAGCTGTGCCCTCACTGAAGTCTTCAAACAACTGGAAGAAGCCTCCAATTTGCAGGCCTTAGTTGTTGTGAGGGACTTTAACCACTCTCACATCTGAACCTTGGATACAACAGGGCTCAAGCAATCTGGAGAGTTGAAGAGTGCACCAATGACAGCTTTGTGGCACAGGTCAAGGAGCTAATGGCGAAAGGTGCTGTTCTGGACATGATTCTTAAGGAAAAAGAACTGGTTGGGAATTTGAAGGTGCGGTCAGCCTTGGTGGCAGTGATGATGAGATGAATGAGTTCAGGATTCCAAGAGGAGGGAGCAGGTTGAAAGGCAGGATCGCAACCTTGGTTTCAGAAGAACGAGATTTGGCCTCTTCAGAGATCCGCTTGTAATACAGTCGTGGAGAGAATAGGTCCAGAATTGCTGGTTGATATTCAGGGATCACCTCCATTCTTAAGAAAGATCTATCCCAACAAGTATGAAATCAAGTGAAGACAGAAGGAGGAAGGCAGACAGGCTTTTCTCAGTAGTGCCCACAGAAGCTCAAACTGAGACATTTCAGATTTCTTTCTTCTTTAATTTTACTGTGAAGGTGGTCAAAAAACTGGAACAGGTTGCCCCGAGGGGGTGTTGAGTTTCCATTCATGGAAATATATATTCAAAACCAAGTGGGCACGGTCCTTGGCAACCTGCTGTAGCTCACCTTGCCTTGGAGCAGTTGGAGACTCGGTCATCTCAGAAGTCTCCACTGACTTACAGAATCACTGACTTACAGAAAAACTTAAAATTCTTCGATTTCTGTGAAAAGTTTTCCTATCTGCCAAGTGCAGAAAGCAACACAAAGCTCTACTTAGATTGATGCAAGAAGTAAGAAGACCAGGTCACAAACTTCCACTATATCAGTAAGTGGCCGGGACTGAGTTGGGAAAACAAAATTGGCCATCTTCTCTTTGTCAGGGAGATATATGGTCTTTCCAGGTCCATTTTAAGAAAGTGTTCACAGTGTCGCTTCCTCCACTGATGAGCAACACTTTTGCTCTCTCTCATGAAGAAACATTTAAAATCTGTCTTGTATTTTTTTAATCAGCATTCCAGTAGTCAGTTCACGAGAGTGACTTTGATATTATCCAGCAGTGATTGAATGATTCCTATTTGCTGTGAAGGTGACCTGCAAAGCAAACCACATTTTATCTTCCGTTTCTTTATGATGTTTAAAGAAACCAGAGTTATTATTAATTTATTTTGTTTTTCTGTCATCTTCTTTCCTGCTTTGTTTTTAAGGCTAGCCAGTTGTATCTGCAGGCAGTGAAAGCCCCTGCTTTCTGACCTCCTTGCAGGAGGTGTAGTCAGTTTTCGTCAAAGAGGAGAAGCACAGAGGTCATTAATGCGGGTGTATCTTCAGGCCCAAGTGCTCCCAGAAGGCTTCCAAATACCCAGGAACAACAAGTTGACGTAAAAGGAAGCCCAGAAGCCATGACAGAAATATGGAATGGGAAGAGAGAGATGTACTGTCAATATCTACAATTCCTGCAATAATCTGATCTTTAAAAATATTAATGAGTGCTGACTGCATGAGTGGATCACAACAAGAGACGGCTCTAAAACTGTGCTTCTGTACTTCACAGGATGTCTGATAAAGTGTGTGGCTGCAGTCAAAGCTGGAGCCTTCCTTCACAGCGGGATTTGAATGTCTCTGTGCCGTTCAGCCAGTGTTACCACAATTACCAAATTCAGCCTTCAATGAATTTCTCCTGCAGGGGTTCTACAGATGCATCTAAATTCATTTTCAAGCTCATTTGCTTCCTGAAGATTTTGATTCTGTGCGCAAGATATGAGTATTTGTAAGCTAAGGTTATAGGGAGTCCAATCCAAAGTAAAATCAGTGTGGAGTTATTAAAAGATTTCTCAGCAATCGCATATCTTGCAAAAATCCTATGCGTCTCAATAGGGCTGTGATTTCACCCTCTGGAGTTATGCCAGCAGAGAAATTGGTCCAACCTTCCTCCCCACACACACAGCCTTTTCTTTCAGTTGATCAGTATTCAGTGCTGCTGGAGTCCCAGAGTAGGTCTTCCTGCAAAAAATCTGCCAGCAAGAGCTGGTGCAGTGTTTTACAGTACACAGAAGCCCCAAAACGCTGCCTTTCACCAAGCATACCTCTGACATTACCTTACCTCTGACACCTTGAGCACACCATGTTTGGTCAGAGGGGGGTCGTGATTTCTCTGAGGAAATTCCGCAGGAATTTAGGCTTTAATTTGCCCTGTACAGTAGACAGGGAGAGCATAGGAGCTAGTGTCTTCTCACCCTTGCCTGAAGAACCAAGGGACTACGTACAACAAGTCTCAAAGATTTGAGGCCCCCTAACGCTCACTGCTGCCCTTTCTTAGGTCTCCAGTGAGTCCTATAGCAAAAGGAAACCTCATAGCTTTGCTCCTTCATCAGACAGCTTTTTACTTAAAAGTTTTCACAAGTGTAGTTGGTAGGAATTCACACTTTGGCACTGCAGCCACGCCAGAATAACCCGACTGCATCTATGAGGAACCCAATCACAAGCACCCAAACGAGTACAGTAGCTCCTGGTGGTTTTTTGTTTTCTGTTAATTGTGTGAAAAGATGCAAGCATCATACAGAAATGTGCAGTGAGCCCTTAAACTAGCCATACTGTCATGGCTGGTTGGCTAATACAAGAGAGAAATACTTAAAGTTAGGGAGGAATAGCAGTTTGAGTGGAGCTTTGCACAGACCTCTCCAGTTTCCCTGGAGTGAGATGAGTCACTTGCTTCACACACATGTGGCTCAACATAGGGCAGCCAGCACTGGGAAGCTGCCTGCTGTGGCTCAGAAACCCCTAAATTATCAGCAAGGCAAGCCCTTTTCCATCTGTTATAGTCAAAGGAGGCAACATTTCAAAAGGCTTTATGAATTCCTTCTATGGAGCCATTCTCTGCCGGGAGTGACTCCTGTATGAGCAGTCCCATGACATGGTCTGTGGCCTCACCACACGCCCTGAGGACCAGGAGGATCTCGGCTCTTTCTGCCCTGGGAAAGGTTTTCAGTGCTGTTCTCTGCAGACCCACCACACCATGCCGGCTGCCAGCCGGCTCCACATGGGCTGGAAGTTCAGCGTTGGCTTGCATCATCTAATGATGGCCTTCAAAAAGGATTTATGATTAGGAAGGAGCCTTTGAAGATTTAATTTGGTTTGGATTTTTTTTTTTTTTTAATGGGGATTTGGGTTATACTTTTTTAAATTTTTTTTCTGAAGCAGTGTCTGCTTTTTTGTGAAAGTTTTTGATATTAATAACATGAAGTTACTTACACCTTTCCCAAACCTTAACACGAGCAGCAGAGTGTGTTAAGGAAAGAAAAAGAATATATATCTTCTTCCCCGTATCAGTTCCCTTGGCAGAGAAACCACATCTCAATCTCCCTGCCATGGAGCTGGATGAGGACGTTAGGGCCCTTATCCTGCCCCAGACAGCCACCACTCCTCCTCTGTGACCTCCCAGCACCATCCATGTATGATCACTGTCTTCCTGATAAGATCAGGGTTTGCTACTGAGTCAGACTTGGCTGTAACACCTGGTGGAAAAAAGGGAGGCACAGTGCTGGGGTGCTGTGCTGAGTCAGTGCGGGAATGCTGGCCCTGCCCTCTGTGCAAGCAGAACACTATAGTACTGGTGCTGCAGGGGACGTGAGTGTGTAGGCACAGCCTCAGTAGTTCAGCTCTGTGCTAACAGCAGAAAGCAAGTCCTACCCAAAATAAACAGATCTCATCATGGCAAAGTGCTTTGTAAATGACTAACTGCCTTCTGCAGACTAATACAGAATCAAGCTGCTCCACAGTACAGCAAGTTTTTATTTTTCTCCCTTCTCCCTGTGGTACCTGTAGTTGTACTCTGAGGTACACAGCTTTGTATCGGTGACTAACAAGTACATAACAGTCACTGCAGGTCTTGCACTGCACAGCACTACTGTTTAGGCGCTCAGAGGAGGACCTGGGATCCATACCCCTGGCCCCAGTTGGATCAGCAGATAAGTGGTTTTTTTCAGTGCATCAGACCTGCCAACACAGTATGTTTCAAGTGCCAGTGGCAACACAAAGTGGTCTTGTACCACAGCTTTTACATTTCCACCTCCATGTTACAGCCATATGTAAAATCAATGTTCCAGCCCAGCTGGGATAATAAAGGAAACAATTTCTCCTAAAACCCACACATGAACATGAAATACATGAGCAATACAAATAGTTCTTTCTGATTTATCACTTCTGGGAAGGTACTATTTAAAACAAACCAAGCCAGTTCATGATATTTTAAATCATGGAGAGAAAAAAAAAAAAAAAAAAAAGCAGGAAAAAAAAGCCTTACTCATAGCAATAAGAGATCTGTGGGAACTGATTTACTGCAGCTCAGTAGAGTAACACAGCCAAGCTGCTCTGACATTGTGCTTATGAGGAAAACAGCACTCCTGCTCCTCCTGATGACACAGAACCTCCTGCTGTGAAGACTGTGAAACAGGACATCAGATTGCAAACTCACGTCATCAGCCACAAACCAGCCAGTTCCTTCCCTCCTGACATCTCACGCCTACCAGCAGGTTAACTTTTAGAAGCCTGATTTAGTTCTTGCTCAAGGCCTCAGGAGCTCCTCTGAGCAAGGCAGACCTGGTGGAGTTAGTACTACCTCATAGTCAAAGTGCTTTTGCCCAGACTTTGTTCATAAGCCACATGAGGTGTCTTGGTGACTGCAGTCTTGGCGAGCAGGGAAGAGGAGCGTGATGCCTTTCTGGTGGGCAAATGGCTATCCAAAGGCATCAAACAGATACCTTCTGTAGGTTTTCTGTACCTACACGCTACTGAAGTTGCAATGTACGAGACAATTCCTTGTATTAAGATATTTCAAACTTCTTTTATAATTTCAAAGAAATGAAAGAGCATCAGTCTATACGCTGATGCTAAGTTGTCTTCACTATATGCAGATATCGACCTCCATCTGATGTCCGATATATCGAATGCTAAATAGCAGCACGTGAGGTTGGAGAAGACTCCAGGAGATGCTTAACTGGCCAAGCTTCTGCTGGGCAGGTGACCTCTCCATTGTGCTCTCCCACATGGAGAAGAGAACTGAGGAAGTACTTATTGAAACATAGATGTGTCTATGGGAAGTGTCCAGCTTGTCCAGTTTTTTTTACTTCCTGTATGATCATTAGAAGGCACATCATCCTCTCATCCACGCACTCATTTAGTCATCAGTCTCTTCTGACTAATCTTTAGTTGCTATAATTCCGAATTCAGAGAAGAAAGCCACAATAACACACTCCAATAATCCCCTAAGTCAGTCAGATCCTGAGCATCACATGAAAAAAGATACATGATGACATGCATTGTGAATATCCCCACATTCAGTAGGATCTATGTCAATTCATACAATCAATATCTTCAATATTCTGCTACCAAGTTTGTGAGGAAATCAAGGTCTGAGATGAGGCATTGTGCCCCACTGAACCCTCCTTGCAGCATCCAGCTGTTCTGGATCCTGGCTAGTCTCTGAGCTCCAGGCTGGAGGAGGCACCTTCCTGGACCTTGCATAGCGAATCTGGATACTTCTTTCCATTCCCATCCAATATTGTTTCCCTTTCAGCAAAAGACTGAAAGGAAAACACCCTTCTCTGCTTCTTATCTTTAAGTAAGCCACTTCAAACCCCCAGAAACAAATCAAATTTGATGGTTGCTACCCCATCTCAGCTTTGCAGCTCACCTTAATTAGCAGTGCGCAGAGCAACACATAATTAGCAGTAGATATTGTCTATTCACAGCCAAGTGATGTGCCAAAAAAGGATGTGGAGAGCTCACGTGGAGCCTGTGTCACACCAACGCTCTGGCCTGTCATTACAGTCAGACTCATGAGCAGGTTTGAGCTCATTGGGTACCAGTTTCCCAACACTTTAGCAGAGACATGCAAGGCACCCAGAGCATTGCTTTGATCAGAACTCTGATTTCCTGGGGCTGCAAATGGCAGAGCACGTAGCTTTCTGCGGACCACCATTCCCCTCGCTCCATCAGCAATAAGCGTAACCCCATAGTTAATGGTGCCCCAAGCATCTGAAAAAGTGGCAGTGGTGGCTAATGCAAAACACCTGCTTTCTTCAATACAAAAGGCCCCCAGAACTGGTTCTACTGCTATGTACAGCTGTGCTGCATGGCACAATGCACAGCTGAAGCTAGCACCTGGAGGGTTAATTCTGCTTGGGGAAATATCTTGTCATAAAGAACTGGTCACTAATCACCAGCCAAGAACTTCAGATAGTAATTACACGATGTGGGCATGCGGAGGGCAGTTTTCCTGCCCAGGCACAGGCTGCTGATGCAGGCCTCTCACATCCCACTGGTGCCATGGCAGCACAGAGCTGTGCACCTCCACCCTTAACCAGCCCCAGGAAGCACTTCCCATGTGAATCGGCACAGAGCTGCTAAACCACTGTGGCATCAAAATCAGCAATGGCCACAGGCACGCGAAACTGAAAAAGCTGCAGGAGTGGTTCTTCGTGTGCTAGCTTTCCCTGTTTGAGGCTTTCTTTCTTGACTCTTAGAGCACTCCAGTAACCAGTGTCTGCTACCTGGCGACATCAGATAGTGATACCTCAAGACAACCTCTGACTCCGTGGTTTACAAAGCAGCCCTCCTCCCTTTCACCTACTGCTTCAGTAAATCCTTTGCTATTTACCCCACACACTGTGTTTATTCTGCAGCCAGAAGGGAAGTTCATCTTCCAGGCCTGTGCTGGCAACCCCTGAAGCTGCCAGCAGTGAATGTAAACTGCAGCTTGACCTCCTGGGTCCACAAAATCCCAGACCACGCTTGGCTTCTTTTAGTTTTTGTAGGATTCCACAGATGCCAAAAGTAATCCTAGTTTACATTAAATACAGGCAGGTCAAAGATCCTCTGCTGATGCTAAGAGTACTACTTGCATGAGTAGGGACTGCTCACAGAAAAAGGATTACTGGTATGAAAAGGGATTAAAGAACCGAAGCTGTCAGACTGTAAGTCTCTCTTTTTGCAGCATCAAGCCTCAAATGCACAAGCTGGAGTCTCTGGTCACTGGAGCCAGCGGACTGCCAGGATGACGCTGTCTGGAGCCCACAGCCCCACCTATATCCTCCCAAGGTTAGCCTTGGGCCTTTTGAAATTTCTACTGTTTTGGAGAACACAAAGCAGAGCCATGTCGCTGCTTTGGGCAGCAGGGGCAAGGCCCTGCCTCCCACCAGATCCGTGGTGGGCATCGCTGCACTGGCTGGAATCTCTGCAGACTGGGTGCACCCTTGCATGCTGTGCCTCTGTGCCAGTTTCCCACTGCCCATACCCATACAGCCTTGAGACAATGACCAGCAGGCTGGCAAGAGCCACTGTTCTGGCAAAAGCAGTGATTTGCACGGGGTGGTTAGGAGCAATGAGGAGAGCGTCAGCAGCAGCAAGCACAAAGCAGAGCCTTTTTCCAGCAGCCTCCTGCAGCAGCGTTTCCAACTCACATGCATTTGCACGTTGCTGTTTGAATGCCTGCAGGTTGCTATGGACAACCAAAGGCTGCTGGACTGCCTCACTGAGCAGAGCCCTACCATAGTGTGCACGATGGTAAGGCCTGGCATGTTTGGTGTCCTTGTGAGGGTCCTCATTGCACAAGATCCTGCTAACTGTCACAAGCCTGTGTGTTCTGGAAAATCATGTCTCCAGTTTAATGCTGTCTTACCTCCATGTGCCGTTTGGATGCAGGTAGTGCTGTTATCTGCCTTTCAGATGAGGAAAACAGAAGAACATTAACCAACCTGCCCAACGTCATGCCAGAAGCTCATGGAGAACTGTGGAAGACTTTGTTTCCCAGTTCTGCTGGCTGCCTGGCAGTTTCTATCAGTACCAAGACAACTACAGAATTGAATGGGTTTACTCCAATTTTAATCTGGTGAAAATGCCACTGCATTGTGTAATCTCACCCCTGCCACAGCTCATCTGTTGCCTTGAGCACAGAAATGCACTTTCTTTTGGCCAAAAAATGAGAACTACATTATCAGGTAATGCACGACAGTTAATAAATTACAATTTCTGAAATATTCTTTGAGTTGGCACAGAGCAAACATCAAAGAAAAAGACCTCGGAATAGATTTCGTTTATCCTCCTCCATTTAAACGCAATGCATGTCCTCCTCTCCTTCAGCGGATCTGCAAAGAGCCAAGTGATTCATCTTCCTAACAAAACAGACACAGAGAGCACACCTCCCTGATTAATGAAGTTTTCTACCGAGGACTCGGGTACATTGCAGCAGACAATGAGAAATGTGATTACTGCTAATACGGCATTGACACAAATGTCAATGATGTAAAGCAAGTCATATCTTTTTGAATCAAGGGTCCCTTCCATCATTATTATTTTTGTTTGCTTCTTCCATTTTAATAAGCCATTGCTCTGTGCATTACCAAAATACTCCCAAGTAAAGCCATCTAGGGACGAATTAGTTTTTGTGTAATGCTTCATTACATAGCAGGCACCTTTAACAAAAAAGGGTGTTGTGTACTGACGTAGTCCCATTATCATTTAAACGCACAATACTGGGGCCAAAAACTCCATGATGTCTTTACCTCAGTGATAGCAAATCAGTGTGTGTTTCTTTTTTTCTTTTCTTTTTTTTTTTTTTTAAATCAAAGTCTAACAGAGCAGGAAGGAGAACAACGTCTCTTTGTCTCCCGGCCTCCCTGGGTTCTTCCCAGCCGTGGATCTGAGAGGGCTTGCAGACTGGCTGATGGTAGCGGGTCAATGGAGAAACCACCAGTGAGCACCCAATTACACTCACTGAGATACTGTTAGATTTCCATATCTCCAGGGAGGGGTTAGCTCAGCTTTGGACACTTCTCATGTGCTTTCTTGCAGTAAGTAGCAAAGGAACAGGCGAGGATGTGAGAAGGAGCTGAGTTTCTAGAAACTTGGAGAACTGTTAGTGTCATCCATGAAAGAATTAAAGTCCTTAAGCTCAGCATAGAAGCTGCATAAGCAATGCCATTTCTTAAAGCCAATCTCATTGCTGTACAAAAAATGAGAAACAAGTGGCCAGATGGGAGCAGGAAGCAGCAGAGAGATGAACACTGTGATCAGATGGCAAAGTTCTCACGTGGGTTTAAACTTTATATTACTGCTTCAGGAAGTGGGGGCACAGTGCAGGCAAAACAAACACAGGAAACTTGCCTGGGGGAGAGCTGGAGTGAAAACAGGCAAAACAGAACATGGGCTTCAACAGCTAATTGTTAATGAAACATCAGAAAGTTATTGAAAGGAGAAAGTCTGCAAAAGTACTTGTTGCCAACCTAGGCACAGGGGGAAGGATGGCAGAACAAAGTACGAGGTGTAACAGCACTGCGAGACAGCTGAGTCATGTCAGTGCATCTGCCCTGCTGCAGGAGGATCGGAACAGAGCACAAACCAATACATGCAGAAAAAAAGTCACAGCACTGGCTTTCACTGACGTGTGTGTTTCTTGTGCTGTTGCTAGTTTGCTTACCACTACGTCACCAAATTGGGAATGCCTTTGTTGAAAACGAAGCATGCCAGTGGTGGAAAGCTGAACTGTTTGAACAAATGGGTGAATTACTCCTGCTGAACATCAGCTCAGTTAAAACAACCATCCTCTTCACCTCTCCAGACATTATGGCTCCTTACATCTCATAAACACTTAACACCTCCTGGTCAGCAATTACTTAGGTGGCTAGCTCTTCTTCAACACCTAAGTATTCTGACAAGCTGATGTTATCTCCGATTTATTATTCAGGAATGATAGTGACTTTAAGAATCAAAAATGAAGAAGCAGTGACACTTGTTAGCAGGATCAAAAGAGTGAAAATGATGTGCTTATCTCAGAAAATACACATGGTCAAGAGTGGACCCAAGAGTTTGGCATTCAAAGCAAGACATTTGATAGCAAAATCTACAAAATTGTTTAAAAGCCTCAAGAAGAGCGAGGAACTTTTATGTCGTGTAACAACACAAGAGGAAAGGGCATCTTGTAACAAAAGTTTGGAGCCATTTTTACAGTTGTATTAATGGACTCAGACATATTATAAAGAACACTCTTAACTTACATGCATTGCTGTGCCCTCAAAGTAAAGACATGCAAAACATGAAAAGAAGACAGACATGCAACAGAAAACTGGTCATAACTTCTTTGTGGGCTGAAGAGAGAAATATAAAAGAAGATCACATATATGATGAAAAAGCATGAAAACTTAAAAATATTTACCCCTCCAATCAACCTAACACACTATTAGTGAAGCAGGGAAGATCTTTCCTAATCTGAAAGGATCTCTTCAGCATCCAGTTCATGCGTGGTCCCTGGCGCAGGAAGCCTGCAGAGCACTGGCATGCATTTTGTTGGCAGACCATGTATTAATTGCATCTAGCAAGCAGCCCAGACAGGAATGGGATAGCAGCAACGTGTTTCTTGATTACTGCTGCTAGTCAGAACACCTTCAGCTTGCAGCAGCCTGGGCTGCTTTGTGCTTCTGGCATGGTTGCTCTTTGCTTAGTGAGAAAATGACATCTCCCTTCATCACAAGGTCTCTTTCAGACAAGAGCTCGTGGAAGTTATCTGAAACGAGCTCACAAGTACAGTCTGTGGTGTCTCGTTGCCACAGAATGGTTCCTGGACGGCAGTAGTAACATACGTCATGTGCAGTTTATCCTGAGCTTCCTACTCCTGCTGTAATGCTGAAGTCTGAAGCTGCTGAGCCGAGTACGTGTTCAAAAGCAGCACCAGAGACTCAGGCTTCTCACCAGAAGGCTCTGGTTTTCCTTGGTGAGTGTGGTACAGCTGAATATTGTCTTTCATTGTTACAGCGTCACTATAGGCTCAACACTTGATATATGTCAGCAGTGTCAGCTCTGACCCCTGTAAGAGCCATTGGTGCGTGCACACAGTGACGTGGCAACTTCAGCTGGGTGCCATCAGAGTAAGCACAGATTCCTCTCCCTAGAAACAGCTGAAGAAGCACTGAAAAGGAGTATTGTTTCTGAGATCCACAATAATCCACTCTAGTTATTCACAGCAATGTCAACAGTTACTCAGAGAAGTTTCAAGCTTAGGAGGGTATCAGTCTTGTAATTAAGGAACGTAACAGACTATGTAGAAAAGGGCTTGCTTTGAGTACATGTAGGTGTTCTCCAGCCACAGCAAGTCAGACCACATCCCTGCTTTCAACCTCCCGAGCGCTGTATTATCATACTCCCACAGCACAAAAGAAAAGAAGACCAAGATCGGAGTCCAAACGGTCAGTTTTCAGTGTTCTCCATAAAAGACTCAGAGACAAACCATGGTGACACTTGTGCATATAAAAACTGAACAAGAAATACCATCCAGAAAAGTTTTGGGCTATAAAAACAGACAACACAAGTTAAAAACATCCCCTTCCACATACCTGGTTAGACAGATGTTGCCTAAGCAAGCTAAGGGCAATCACACATTGGAGCAAAGGGGCAGCTGAGATGACTTTCAGAATGCCTTCCAGGCCCTGTTCTCTGCGTACACACATGTGCACAACTCAAAACGGCTGCATCAACCACAGGGGCTGCAGTGCCTGCTGCTGCATGAGAGCACGGTTACAGCAAGAGCCTCGGCAGCTTTCTTCTCTAAGCAAGTCAGTGGGACGTTTGGAGGGAAAAAAAAAAAAAAGTGAAAATAAGCTGAATATCTACAGGATTGGAAAACACAACCAGTTGGCAGAGTTTCAGGCTCTCGTCGGTAGGCCAGGAGCAAACTGTGGCAGAGGCTGGAAGTTGCAGTGTGCCCTGCAAACAAGGAGCTCGGACTGCCCTCTGCAGTACACAGCCGTGCTGTGCCTGGGTCATTAAAACACCTTAAAACGCAGCCACTTGCCTTACCTTTCCAACCTTGGTGTGAAAGCTTGCTTTGCCACGTTTGTATATCTTTAGTTTAGACATTTCTCCGGTACAAAAGAAAAGAATGCTCTTTTTCTTTTGCAAAACTTCTTTAACGCCTCTCATCAGTACTCACATTTCTAGTAGGGATGTTCTCTGTACTCCCAGTCCTCTAGTCCATATTTAGAGAATTATTACTTGGGAAAACCTCTTTAGAATCACCAGAAGTGGCCTGAAAATGAAGTAATGGAGCCCTCATTCACCCCGGACGCTGCAAGGCACTCAGCGGCACGATGAGCATTGCGTGCTCACCTGCAAAGCTTTCCCAGCTCACTCAGGTATGCAGGTGGGACTCGGCGCCTCTCATCCCAGCACTGATCACTTGTAGAGCCTATTTCCAGTGCTGTACAAGTCTGTTGCTTGGCACGAATTTACTGAGGTTTGTGCCTTGTACCCCATTGTCATTGCCATGTGTAGGACTTGTTTTTTTTCCTCCACAAAAGTCTTCCACTGGGACCTGCTTTCTCCACTGAGCACTTCTAACAGCATCCCAAATTCTTTTTCCCCAGCATATAGTTTCCCATCCTATTATATTTATGGCTCTGTTTGACTTTCTCTGCCAGCACATTTGTTGAGAAAATAACAGCCCTCGGGGGCAGATATTTCTTATAGTTTTTTCAAGCCTAAAATAATTGTACCAGCTTATTAAAAACCCCACTGACAGTGTGATACAATAACCTCTGTGATTTATTTATCTTTCAGCGAGCTTTAAAAAAAATGCCCCTGCCTCGTTCCAGCTTCACACTGTATAGTCCATCATCAAATGCAGCCCTGTGCTCTGATGTTTATAACACGCTACAACAAGACATTGGGCTTTGAATTACATTTATTCTACCCTTATCTCGTTGATTTACTAGTTCCTCAAATATTTGCTTCCTTATAGTATCTTAATTGAAGATTCCTCCTGCCTCTATTTTCTTTCACTGCTATTCTACAGAGAACCTCGCTCTTCGAGTAGCGCTCTCATGTTCTCTTTCCCATTTTCTGCATACAGCACCATGCCTTTTTTTTTTTCTCTCCTATTGCTTTAGCCTTTAAAAAATCCACCTAAGAGATTTCAAGGGCATTAAAAACAACTGGATCCCACCGCACCTTTTCTTTTCTCTCCTTGTTCTCATTTTCCCAAGGCAGCTCTGCCATCTGAAGGCGCAAGCAAAACATTTACTGGAGGTACCAACATTCTGAAGTATAACTCCTGTATCGTTCTCACAGCTTTGAATGGAAGGCAAAAGGGTTGTTTAATTGCGGGTTTGTTTACTTTTTCTGGTAGACGTTCCTAGAAACATGGCCAAAAACCTCAGCAGCTCATGTCTGTGGGCCACCATTGATGTTCTACTTGTGTAAGAAAATCAGAGCCTGGCCCCACTGTCTGCCCAAAGCAATGTCTATACACCAGAAATTAAGAAGTTTAGGCTTCCTGTGGTGTCAAAAAACTCATGGTTCTCTCTGTCCTAACAGGCCTCTTATTTCTTAAAAAGTCCATCCTGTCAGAAGGGAGTTCACCCCTAGAGAGCAACGGAAAATCTCAGGTTTTTCCTTTCCTGCTGTGCACTGAAACAGAGCTATGTCTTGTCATTTTTTTTTTTCCCAATTAGATCTAAAGAATGCAAATAATCATGACCACAAATAGGAAAACTTTCCCTAAAGTTACTGTTAATATTCTATCGCCTTATCTTTAAATTGTTTTCTGTGGATTATAGAAGTTTATAATTGCAGTTCCCCCCAGCTTCATTTTATCTGGTACAGTAACATAATCAAAATCCTCCTGCTCTAAACCCTTGATAGCAAATCCTCTTTATAAAGCACTTATTCCATGTCCTCCCTCATTTTCTCCACTGCTGCTCATCATACCAAGCCTGATGTCTGAAAATTGAACAGTAGCTTTGACCATTTTTCCAACAGAGATCATATCTTTTGGATGTTAACACTGTAAATACATTTTAAAACACAATCCTGTCTGCAGCAAAATGCCTTGCACTGCCATTGTGTTACTGTAAATGCCATTATTATGAGGGAGTGATTGACTTTGTTTAACGTATTGTTCCAATAGTCTGCAGAGATGTACATCTGTGATGCAAGTGTCATTTCTGCGCTTTAATTATAATTTTAATCATCCACAATCTTCAGTTTGTTTGCAATGAGCTAATTATTTTTTTTCCCTATCACAAAGCACTGGAATGATGCCATAGTATAAAACTTTTTTTTTTATTAAGCAGATTTGCACTTCTGTTATCTTGCTCCAATAGGTCTTCTGGTTCTAAATGTGCCTCTAAAAACTCACAAAACAGTTATTTTCAACCTCCCATCCCGTGTATCTAAGCAGGACATTGGACCATTTATTTAGATTTGGGCTCAAGTTAGCAGAGTCGCATCACAGAACCGCTGCAGATCTATAATTACACAGCAGCAGAGCAATTCTGTGCAGACCAGGCACAGGCACCAGCTGTGGGGACCTCTCAAAGCCTTTTTCATGCACTGTGATCAATTATCAGATGCCCTCCACAGCTTCTTGTGGATGATATTCTTTTCTCCTAGGTCTTCAGATTCCCGTGGGAGAGGAGATGGAAGGCACCAGAGCTGAGTAATCTCCTTAAGCCACAGGTGGCCTATTTAATTCTATGATTGCCTGTTAAACATACATGGACACTGTTTAAAAAAAAAAAAAGAGAGAGAGAGGGAGAGATCTTGCAGCACTTGGGCAAAGTGTTGCTCAGTTCTGACATCACCTCAGCCCCACAGGAAACTCAGAAGGGCAGTGTTCCTCGGGGCTACAGTGCATTGCAACAGGCAGAGGGGGCTGTCTCCCTGATCAAGCCTAACATCTCTGTCTGCTCTGGCTTTATTCCTAATTAAATGCCTGGAATGCAAAGGGAAATCCAGAAGCCTTGTCAGGAACTACCCTTTGTCTGGAAAACTTCACAGCAACATGTTGCATTTAACTGTGAGCCACTAAAATGTGGAACATTGAAAATAACAGAAAATGGTTTTTGGTTTTCTTTTTTTGGGGGGGAGGCGGGGGGGGGGGGGGGGGTGTTAGGGGGCAGGATTTGATATACTGGCTCAAAAAGAGCCAGTCTCAAAAGGAGTCTCAAATCTCAAAAGGAGATTTGCTGATATGTTTTGATAGAAAGCATTTTGCCTGATATACAAGTATCAGGGCACAGTCATCATATCCCACTTAGAAACAATGAAAGATCATTGAAGATCAATCATTTATCTTCTTACTGAGTATTTTTGACCATTAGCTCTTGTAGTTTAGCTCTAGCAGAAAGCACAGCAACCATTTACATACAGCCTCATCTCAGATGTAAGTACACCTCAGAAAATAAACCAGGACAGGTAGCTACAGCACAAGGAAGACATTATGCTTTCACACAAAGGAATTAATCAGTCTCAATTTCTCCAACAACCAGACATCAGAGGGGTATTAGTATGACTTGAGAAAAACAGAAAGACCTCAGTTCTTCTACAGTATTTGGTAGGACTCTGGTGGCCTTTGAGGGATCAGGGATGGGGACAGCCTTCCCTTCAAATCGGACAGCTATGAAAACACAACCCCCCAAGGAAACACAATATTCCCTTGGAAACACAACCCTCTAATGGTAGCACAACCGTCCCATGGAAGCAGGCCTGTTGACACCCCCCTTGCATGGCTCAGGATGAGCACTGAGCTGAATGTACGTCAGACCTGATCAGACCCTCAGGCACGTCTCAGCTTGGGCCTGTTTTCCATCCTGTTTCCATGGGCCTACTAGCAGTGTGAATTTCACGTGGTTAGAAAGTCAGAAGAGCACTCATACACGCTGTTCTTGGAAAGATGCTACTGAATGTGCCACCTCTCCCAGGCAAGTTCTCCATCTTCTGAGTGGATGCTTTACTCTATTCACTGACAGTCACTTCCCTACCAGATTACCCTCGGGAAGTGTCTCTAAGCTATTTTGCTGTCCCAAAGGTGACAGCAGCCCTGAAGAACAGTTAATGACCAAATCAACCCTGGCTTTTGAACACCTCTACATCATACCCTCAGCATCCATAACAGCACTCCTGGATAATGGAAACAACCAAACCAAACAGGTCCTCTAAGTTGCCTCTAACACTTGCATTGTTTTGTCTTGTTGTCTAATTAACAGCACTATGGCATTTCTTGAATTTGGGAGAGGAAATCAGTGCAACATCAATCATCCATAGACAAGGATCAGCCTGTCAGGATTTCAGCGGTGATAGAAGTAACACAAGTCCATTCACAGAGTCTGGAAAGAAACTTCCATTACAGTTTTGAAACAAAGATGCTTCTATTCCATCACTGAAAACCTGGGGCCCTTAAGTCAGGCTTGCCAGCACCTTCAGGATTCATACACTGTTTTCAAACAATGACTAGGAATAGATAAGTGCTCTTGCCCAAACTTACTTCCAAGACAGTTTTCCAAACAGCTAGTATACCTCTGTGCCTTCCTGACCTTCTTCAATAGATTAATTCCAGCTCCTAACCTCTAAGCTTTCCTTGGAGAGGATGTTCTCCAGCATTCCTTCCAAGTTACACAAAAGCTGAATCAGATGTGACTTACAGCCATGACTATTAGCTTCCTACCAACTCTGTCGTTCCTTTTAAAGGCCACTAGGAACAATCACCTCTACTTTTTCCCCCCCAGTGGAAGACTAATTAGCATCTAAACCATCTATGTACTGAATGCTAAGATTGCATGAACCGCATGCTCCTCGACCTCCATTTTATGCTGTTGACCCCAAAAGATCAAGTCATTCCTCCTTCATGGCCACTTTCCTTTTTGATCACCTTTTTGATGAGCTTCAGTCTACTTGGTTATTCACAGATAAGTTATTTCAGACCAGATTCAAACTGAAATCCCTCAGCTTCATCTTTCATATAGGACCATTCAAAAAGAAGAACCCAATGAAGATACTGTGCTTCAGGACATAGCTAGAGTCCAGCAGACTGAATGCGAGCCATTCCAAAACCTGCGGAGCAGATGGCAGTGTGAGTTCCTCCTGACTTGAGATGAACAAAGTCCCAAAGAAGCCAAGACCAAGCAAGAGAACTGCAGCACAAATCTCAGCAGTGCATCAAGGTACAAGTACACCCCCTGGTGCTGCAGATGTGACAGAAGAGATGAACAGAAGATCTGGGTCTCCCAGGGCTTGCTGCTGTTTTGTTTTTGTTGAAAGCTGCTGTTAGAGGCAGACTGTTTCAGCTGATTCTGCCCAAGTATTAGTGATTGTTTTGCTAACAAGCTACAAACTGATGCAAAATCTTAGCATTTTAGAGCATCCCCTTGCACATCTCCTTGCTGACGTGTCCATTCCCAGCCCTCAGTACCCAGCCATTCCACTGGCATCAAAGCTGTGTTGTCAGACTCTTCCTTTATACTCTAGGCTCGCAAACAAACAGCGCCTTTTGTTCTTCCCCAGCAGAAAACCAGGACATTGCAGTACAAACCAAAGTGTTCACACAAATACCAAGCTAGCAGCAACACAGTCCATTTCTGTGGGCCATCTGATATATGTTAACTCATCAAGTAATCTGGTGTCTTGAGATTGTCTTCAAATACACTGCACTGCACATGAGCTAGACAGAATCTCCAAAAGACACATAATATAGCAAGGACAAGGGGTGCAAGCTAATTTTCTTTAAAAAATAATGCCTCATTTCAGGGGAAAAACAACATCAACTTGTTCAGAAAATTATTTATGATATCCTAATATCCACTCCTGTGAGTAGGTGTTCGAAAGAGGTTGCCAGTCCATGGGTCCATGGTACCCTTCATTAAAATCCTGTAGGTCAATATGGGAATAACTACTCCTTATTGCATAGACAAACTATGTCCATACCAATGAAAATTCATCATAAATGACAAGATGGGGTTTTTTTTCCTTCCCATCTCCTCAGTTCTCACAGCACCCTTTTAGCCTTTATAACACACAGTATGTGTGGTTCCTATTTCTTAGGTTTGTTGACAATGACAAGCTGTAATTAGACAGTAATATAAAGCAAGGAAAGTACAGTGCTCTGTGTTCATACACTGCACATCACAATGGGATGTCATTCTGGGCTGCTTGTTCCTTGTGCCTGCCATAATAACCATCATTAACAATACAAATGGGTAAAAGCTTTTTTCTTTCCATATTTTCTTTCCAAAGTCAGCCAGAGGCTCTATAAAAAGAAAGTAATATTAGGCTGGCCCTACCAAGTATTTGGGATCTACAAGGAGCGTGCTTGTTTTTGTCCTGAGCTAAAGGACAAAATAATAATAAGTTCTGTACCAGGACAGCTCCAGGTCAAACAGGTGAAACTGCCATGCTTTGCAGAGCCATAGATATTCCTGAGTGCCCTCACTGCTGCTGATAGAAAACCCCAAGACAAATATGTAGGCAAGATGTGGCAGGATCAGGCCCAAGCTGAATGCAACTTTAACTAAAAAAAGTGAGCTCCAAAAGCATTCCACCTAGGTGACACGATTCAGCCTGGATAAATATCAGATCTGCATACGAAACAAATTAGTTTTGAAGATGCTCCGCAATTAAGCATCTCGCATTTCCAGCTCCAGACAGAGAGAGTTGTTTCCAAGCTTCTGGAGCTCAATACCGTTGCATGAGTCTATAAATCAGTTCAGCTTGCAAAAATGCAGGTCCATTTTTTATTTTACTCACGCTGTTTTCTTTAATACTGGATTGGCTCCAAATTCCCAAAAACACTGGAGATACAATCAGTTTCCCTATCTGAGGAAGACCACAGACATGTCTGGGTAGCTGAGACTGTAAAAAACTGCAAAGGACAGAGCAATACAGTGGGGGAAAAGTGAAAAAAATACTGTGGAGGAATAGATGGAGACAGCTCCAGATCATAGGACAGCACATAGGAGTAAAACCCAAAGAGGAGTTGACTTGTGAAAGTGAAGTGTGACCCTGGTTGGTCAAAAATTCAACAGGGGAAAAGTGACAGTCACCTCAAGAAGGAAAGAGAGAAAACAAATGGAGCACAATAAGCTGCATCTGAGCAGGGTCTTCTGAGCTCTTCCTAGGATCTAGAGAGGGAACTAATGAGAAAATGCCTTTTCCAGGCTTACTGCAGCAGCTGCACTGGCAAGCTGCAGAGCCATTTGAGAACAGTGAAAGCTCTGTGATGCCATTTCCCACCTTTTTTTTCTTTCCTCTGCGAGTGACTCCAATTTAGATGCCATGATAAAGCAGGTTTCTCATTTGCATTTTCCAAAATAGACTGATAGGTGTTTGTTTTTAAACATACTTTCCTATGACCTTGCCTGGAAAAATTTCAGCAGTTACTACTGATACTTGACTTGATCACTCACAGGAAACAGAGGGGAACATTTCAGCCATTCTCAGCCCATGCATGGCAGTGGCAGCTGCCTGGTTTCTCCCAGGTTTCAGCTCCAAGAACTAAGCCTTCCCAGGAAGCCAGTTCAATTTGAAAAACTACAATATAAATGGGAAATAGAACACCACATGTGTCTAATTATTCCTCCACTGCTGCCCTAGCAATTAAGACCAATAGTGAGTGATGTGTGGACTGCCACCCTTATGCCCTGACTGCGTGCTTTCTCAAAGGTTGATTTCACGCTCAGCATGGCACGTGGTGCACACAAAAACAAAGACCTCTACCTTTCCACAGCAGTGACAGCTTGCATCAGTCTGTTATAGCCCACGTCAGGGAAATGCTGCTGAAGCTTCCCCAGCATACCAAGTGCCACTACAGCTTCTCTCAGCAAAAACTGATAAGTTCCCTAGGAAAACAGCATGCATTTGGTGATCCACTGACCACCTCCTGTTATTTCTGAAAGGCAGATCTGGGGATGTGCAAACAAACGAACAAACCACAACCAACCAAAGACCTGAAAGATCTGCAGAAAATACAACCAGTCACTGGGGCTGGAGTTTTCCAAGGGAAATTAAGTGGGACAGCCTTACTGAACAGGAAAGGTGGGACCTGAAGTACTGTGAGTATTGCTGTCTTGCTGTGACCAAATTAACTTCCCCGTGACTTAAAAGGGAGCTGACAGCTCCATAAGTGATCCAAAATAACTTCACACAATGCCGCTTCTTTCATTTGCTTCCACTAAGGTCATCTGCCATATACAAACTCACTGTACAAAAGGAACCTTGCAGATGGAAGAGGATCTTTGTGAAGGGCTAGAGCTCCCAAGCACAAGACGGATAGGGGAAGAAGTAAGGCTTGGTTTAGTGGGTGCAGTGCAATGAGGGAGGCTGTATTAGGTATATTTTCTATTGAAAAATCTACCGCTTCAAGGAAATGTGAACGGTTTCATTTCTCTGCTGCCAACAGTTCACTTCCTCCTTCTTCTGTCAAAAGGAAGCAGTGGGGATTTAGGCAGGGGGAGAGCATGAACCCCAGCGAGAGGCCACCTCTGAAATACACCTGTGGGTACGAGTCACTCCGGCTGCCTCAGAAATGCTGGTTTGCTGCTTGACCTATTTCTAGCTTCAGCAAGGAGAACAAAAAAAACCACACACACACACACACACACACACAAAAACAGCACATTGATTTTGCAACTAGTTGTTCTGTAGACTAAATTAACCCCAACCCAATGTTTGTTTGGCATCCTGGGGATCTGACAGAGAGGTCATTGAAGACGGTACCGAGATTTAGGACAGGAGATAAAGAGGGAGAGATGAGCCTGTTTTCGGTTCAAGAGGTTGATACATGTTAAAGCTACCTACCTGTCCCAGATTTCCCTTCCTGCCCTCCCTCCCTCCCTGCAAGAGCTTGGTAGAAAAATGAATCTTATAAACACCTAGGATGTGCTTGGCTTGGAGCCACTCTCTGCTAGCTGTAGAGAAGAGTCGAGTGTTCACTGATCCCTGGAGAGGCGACCTGTAGTAGTAGCAGCCTGTGCCGGACTGTGTGGAGACAGAAGTGTTCAGCAGAGCTCTGTTTGTCCTCCTGACATCCATGCAAACATCCATGCTTGTTGCAAGAAGGCAAAGCTCTGACCTCGCACGCTGGTTTCTGTGAGGGGCAGAGCCAGGCAAGCAGCAATAGCTGTCTCAAAGATGCAGCTTTCCAAGCAAGTGTGCTGCTGCTAGGGTTTGGGCCTGCATCAGGTTCCAGTAGATTAAGCACACAGAGTCCCTTGCATTAACCCAGGGTCACAGATGTGACTGCGGGTATGTCAGAAAGACAAGAAACAGTTGCCCAGCGTGCAACTGCCGAAGCAGGGGGAAGCAGGAGGTAACACTGAGATAACACCCAGAGGTATTATTGAGAAGATGACAAATACAAGAACAGCCAGGCTGGGCAGAAGAGGACTTCCCAGTCACATTCCAACCATAGTCACCTCACAGAGACTCACAGAGGATAGCATGTAGTACAACCTCCACAGAACATTTTGCCCAAGAAAGTGAGGAACTGAAGCCTTCCTCCAAGATACAGGGAGAAGACTGGAAATGCCAATGTGTCTGCATAGAGATAAGAAAACTTCTGAGGCCTTCCTGAGGCTCACTGCTGCAATGAAGCCCCAAAGATGCCCTAGAGGCACCCAAAGGGCTGCAGAGGTGGGCCTGTGCAGGGAGAACTGGGCCACAAAATTCAACTGCTAGTAACAAAGTCCTGAGTGAAAGGGGTGAGGAAGCAAAGCAGTGCTCACTGCCTCCTTTAGAACACCAGTAGTTGTGCACACAGAAGAATTGAACACAGGTAGGCAGAACCGCCTACTCTGCGAGTTACAAAAATAAAGCTAGAGCACTTAAAATCAGCTCCAGGAGCCAAGTGGAGAGAGGGGTTACAAGCAGTGAAAGCAGCACTTGAAAAGCAATGCCTTCAGCTTGTCATGCTCTCCTGACAATCATCAGGGTGGGCACCAACATGGTGGACTTCCCAGGAAGATTTCATCATCCAGGTCCCATGCCTGAGGCCAAAATGCCCGAGCAGCACCTTGCAGTCAAGCGGGACTGACGCACCAGATATGGTGATACTGAGTGCTAAGGAAGAATTTCAGAGGAGCTGGAGAAACAGCAGCTCCACCCTAGCCAGAAGTTGTGTCTGCCAGCAAGGATATGACAAAAGAACACCGAAACTGAAAGCAAAGGGAGCTAGCTGGGAAATTCCCCTTCACTGTAAGAGTAAAGAACATCTTCCCTGACAGGAAAATGAAGGGAAACATGACATAAGAATTCACTACCAATCTCTTAAACACATTTCTTTTTCTGAGTGTATCTGACCCTGAATTTCTCCTTCAAATAATCCATCTCAGAAACTGGAGCTGTAAAGTCTGGAAGGGAGTTCTGCATTTCAACTAGGAACACATGGGACCTGTGGAGAGTAATGCTGGGAAGGAGTAGACCACACAGGCCGTGGTGATCTGTCCAGGTAGCAACAGTGCAGGTAAGCCAATGATGATTTCTGAATTAGATCTACACCTCATGAAAAATTGACCTATGAGTGTGCACTGAGAGTGGCGTGTTTTCCCTGCAGTGGTTGGCTCCATCACCCAGCAGTTGGTCAGAGGCATGCAGTATTGCTCTAGAGTGATTCTGACTACTTATTTCAGGAAAGGTTTAGTCACTGAGGATGTCTAATTCCTCATCGGCCCTCAAGGGTTTTCTCACCTAATGTCTAACCAGTGTCATACATTTCACGTGGGAAAGTAATCTGACTGTATCAGAGGTCCAGTTTTCTCATTGCTGCTGTGCAACATACAACTGACATGAGATCAGGCCTGTCCAACGTGTGGCCCACAGGTTTCAAGATCGCTTTCAGTCAGCAGTTCATATTTGTGACTCTATTTTCAGCTGACATAAATACATGACCTGCACATTTTCAAATGGAATGTGTGAAATTGTGATCAGATATTCAACTCAAAAATCTGACCACGTCTCTCTACCAGACTTCTCTCAGACCTCTCTTCCCAAAGAGGTCTGCAGGCCCATGTTCATCACTGGTGAAACTTCACAGCTAACAGTGGTGTCTATGTTGAAAAAGAGTTTTTTTGTAGTTGAGAATTTGCTCTATCACAATCACAGAATGACTGGGGTTGGAAGGAACCTCAAGGTGCATCAATCTCCAACCCCCCTGCCACATGCAGTGCCGCCAACTTCCCCATTTAATGCTACACCAGGTTGCTCATGGCCCCATTCAATCTGGCCTTGAACACTTCCAGGGACAGGGCACCCACAACCTCTCTGGGCAGCCTGTTCCAGCACCTCACCACTCTCATAGTAAAGAACTTCCCTCTGACATCAAACCTATATCTTTCCTCCCTCAGCTTAAAAGCATTTCCCCTTGTCGTGCAGTTATCTACCCTTTCAAAGGTTTGATTCCCCTCCTCTTTGTAGTCTCCCTTTAGGTACTGAAAGGCTGCAATGAGGTCACCCCGCAGCCGCCTTTTCTCCAGGCTGAACAAGCCCAGCTCCCTCAGCCTGTCTTCATAGGGGAGGTGCTCCAGCCCCGTGATTCATCTTGGTGGCTCTCCTCTGGACCGTCTCCAACAGCTCCCTGTCTTTCTTGTACCAGGAGCTCCAGACCTGGATACAGTGTTCCAGATGGGGCCTCCCAAGAGCAGAGTAGAGGGGGACAATCACCTCCCTGTGCTCACTGTATCTGTTGTAGTTTCCATGGAAAAATATAGAAGGCATTACTTTCAGAGTGGCGTACAAGTGGCCCAAGACAATTCTTCATTCAATGCAGCTCAGGCAAGCCAGAAGGTTGGACACCCATGCATTAGAGAGACATTTTGAGAGAGTCTTGTGAGTTAGGCTTCTTTTTGCTACTGCCTAGTCTCTGTGACTGCAGCCCCCAAGTGCACAGCATTTTTGGTGCTTTTCCTCTAGAAGTCACAAAGGCTCTTCAAAAGCCTTGCATCCCTCCCCTTCCTCCCCCCAGGAATGAAAATAAATCACTCCAACCAGCTGCCTTTCTTGAGGTGCTACAAAACAAACTACAGTGCAAATGTTATCATTTGTAACCCATTTAGCCTGCAGGTGTTAATTTAAGTTTTAACATTTAAAAATAGTTTTCCATGGCAGCATGTAAATAGAAGGCATGGCCAGCGCAAACAGATCCAAATTGCGTGTTGTTACATTGTTCGGAGTTATTTCTGCCTGTCACAGATCCTGGCAAAACTTGGCCTCATTACTCTCTTACACTTCTGCATGCAGTCAAGACACTGCAGTGACTTTGAGACTGAAGCGGAGTACCTGGGAGATGTTACTGTCCTAACATCGTTGCTATAAGAGGAGGTCTTGCTGCCCCTACTGCTACCACAATTGCTGCTTCAATTGAGCCAAATCTGTCCAAAACAGAGCAGACTTTCAGCAGGCCACATCCCTGCCAGAAGCTCTCATCCCTCCAGATGAGGAGACCTTGCTCCGCAGAGCTACCGCAAATAATAGGCTTTGTTCCTCTTCCTTCACCCATAGAAATGATATTTTCCTTAAATACTGATTCTTTCCTAAAAATACTCAGCTTTAGTCCTGCCTGGCACAAAACAGTTCAGACCATGCAGTTAAGTCTTGCCAAAATTGCAACAAACTGAGAGCATGTGCCTATAAGCAGTGATCACAAAAGCTGCCCTTGGAAACAGAGCCAAACAAGACCAGCCAATGCGTTTATACAGACCGAAGACAAAGCAAGAACCAAGAAAAAGAGCACAGCACCAAGAAGATGCTGCCTACTTAGTGTTTGCTTGGAAAAATGAGCAGGAGGGACTAGGAGCTTTCCTCTGCAAGGAAAAAGTCATCAGCCGCCCAGAGATGGCAAAGCCAGGTATCCTCAAACAAGCAGCCATTTCTTTCCACCTCCCAGTTTAATGAAAGGGTGCATAATCAAGGGAAACAAAAAGAAGTCTGCATTTCTAGGTTACACATAGCCGGGTGTTCCTCACACCGTGATTTATTTGTACATGCTCTGTATTCCAAAATGATTGTGTAGGCTACGTGCTGCCCAGCACAGCCAGCTGGCATCCCAGGGCTGCTGCCCTGCAGTAGGGCTGCCTTTGGGGCAACATAATCTTTAGGGAGGTAATGACACAGGAAGAGGGAAGAAGAAATGTGGAAGAGTGACCACCAGAGCCCAGGACAAGTTTTCAGGCCCGGCATTTAGGAAAACTATTTCTGACTTGAGATAAACCAGAGCTAGGGTAGAGGGGGAGGAAGGAAAGAAACACCCCAGAACAAAATGACCCCCCCACCACCTCCTCGTATGTATACACTCAGAAAAAGCTGTCCCAAATGTCAAAGATTTAAGTGTCATACATTCAGAGCATAAATGACAGCAGCAGGACATCACAAGCTGCGATCTAGCTAAAGATATAAAAATATTTGCCGGAAGTTGCCTTGCAGTTGTGTTTATTTGTGCCATTTCACAAAAGACAGCACTGCCTTCCTCTCTATGCGGCTCCCAGCAGCCTGCAGGGAACAGCCATGCTTACTGATGTCCTTATTTAACACTTCAGTCATTCCTCACACTCCTTCACAGAAGACGCCAGGGCTTTGAGACAGGCCCGCCAGCAGGTGCGCTGGGACTCGCCACGCTGTGCAGGAGTACAAACACCAGCTAATTAAATCTATTGTTAAAACAATTTGCTTCTTGCTGGGGCTGACTCGCCTGGAAGCATCTGAACTAGGCAGGTTTCATTTCTGAGGGCAGACTGCCACCTTCACTTGGGAGCTCCTCACCCTCTGCACGTCATTTTAGATTTAAAGCTCAGATCGGGAGCAGGGAAAGGAGTTGTATTAGAATCAGAAGAAAATTCAAAATCCCAAATCAAACACCAAGCCCTCCCTTAGCACGAACAGTGCTCAGTGGGAAAACCCACCGTTCAGTCAGCCAGCGTTAGTTCCTAGAACAAATGAAGGTGGCAAATGATGAGAATGCAGTCATAAAGGTCTGTTTGTAATGAACACCTGCCCTCATGAAGGCTCTGTGTAGATGTACTTCATGGCTAATAAGCACACATCATCTACCAGCACAGCGTGGGCATGCCATGGTCCTTCCACCCCCTGCCCTCCACCCTGTACAAAAGAGCACCACATTTCTCCTTTCCAAGGACTTATCATTTCAGGGAAAGGTACGGTCCAGCCAGCAGCCCACTTTTATGGGAAACAAAACAACAAATACAATGCAAGGCCTTCTACAGAAGGATACACCCTGCCACTTGAGCAACCAAGTCTGTATTCACTCCCCAGCAACCAGCCCTTCTCACTGGGCCGGTGATTCAAGCACTTCTTAGGAAGCATTTGAGCATGGATCTTGAGAGCAAATCATGAAAGCAGCCTCTCACAGCTTCCATACCTTGTACACATCTCCGTAGCCATACTCCTTCACTAGCAACTTTCCAACTCTGCATACCATAGATGGTCATGTCCTAATTACAGACAAAGCTCTGCGGCACTTAATTGGGCAAAAATTAATTACAATATGTGCCAGACAAGTAAACCTCCTTCTGAATACATAATGCTCTGCAATGAGATTCTCCACAGACAGGTAAGTAAATCAGCACAAGGAAGAGATTTCAGTGGCACTCATTTGGGATAGCTAAACCACAAAACACTTATCTGCTTTTCTAACTTAATTGTATTTGGATTTAACTGCCATAACTCAGTGTGGTAATAAAATCTTCTAATTTCCCCAGTTTTCTCTTGACCCCCATCACCGTGCGGCTTCATTTCCACCAACCCAAGAGGGCCCTGCTGTGTTCAGCTGTGCCCAGCAGTTCTTGGGCTCTTCACTTCAAGTCTCACGTCCCACCCTACTCTGATTATACCCAGACTCATTAATGCTCTTTACTAGTTTATTCAGTGCTGATGGTTCGCTCAACTCTCCTGCCCACTGCAAAACACTATTTTGCTATGAAACACATTCTGAGATATACCCTTGAAGCAACGCACAAAAGATATCAGGGAACAAAATAGTCCCTTAGGAGAATTAGGGTGTGACACTCCAACCAGACTCTCCAACACTGAAGAGAAAAAGCTGATGAAAAGCCCCAGGCAGCTGATTTTCCCTAGCTCTCTGTTAAGCCAGGCTTACTGCAAGTATGAAAGCATAAAATCTCAATCTTCACTCCTTCCAAAAGGGATTTTGGTACAGAACCAACAGGAAAATCCCCTACTCCCTGAACCGTGGGATTGGTCCCTTTTGTCTCTCACTTCAATCTCTCTGATTGCCTTCAGGCTTGAGATTTGGCAGGTGAAGCCCTGCAGTGCCAGCTGCAACAGCATGCTTCAGGTCAGCCAATTATCTCTTTCCATCCTTCACCTCCCTTGGCACCTACTCAGGTGCTCAGAAGCTGCCCAGGAGATGGTGATGTGGCCCATTGCCATGCACCAGTTCCCAACTCCTTGCCTCATGTTTTATATCCCCCACATGGTTTAAGCTCTCATTTATGTGAAGAGATGTTTCTGGCACACTGGCAGTGCCAGGTTCAGGGCAGGTTCTCTTTCATGTCTGAGCAAGCTTAGGTAAGCAAATGGATGTCCATAGTGTTTTTTGTTTGGCGCTCAGTGCATCCTGATGAATTTCTAGGAGATCTCTTGTTGGTCCTGCAACCAACTGCACAGCTTTGTTGTGTTTGAACAAGAGGCTGGCACAGCAGCCCAGAGGAGCTGTGGATGTCCCCTCCCTGGAGGCTCTCAGTGACAGGTTGGACGGGGGTCTGGGCAGCCTGATCTGTTAGGTGGTAACCAGCCCACAGCAGGGGGTTGGAACTGGGTGATCTTGAAGGGCCCTCCAACCCGAACCATTCTGTGATTCTCTGATACGATATCTGAGGGCAGACAGCTGCAAGGATCACATCTGCTGTGAACATCAGATCCCCTCATCTACCAAAGGTGCAAAAAAAATCAGAGCCAGAGTATTTTAAGCAAAACATGCTAGGAAGGAAACAAAACCAAACAGCAACCTATTACCAAACGTAACTTTCTACCTGCAACTTGTTTTTTCTCCAGTGCCAGTGCTGCTGTTGCTGCCAGGAAGGAGCTGTGGGCTCATGGCAAACCCCAGGCTGCAGTTGTACGTGCATGCACATGACTTCCATAAAACACTCAGAGGTGAGGCTTTGCACTTAGCTCCTTTTGCTTCCGTTCCTTCGACTTTCCACGTCCGTTTAATACCAGTACCCAAAATAACTTCACAGTTTGATTCTGCAGAAAAGGATCAAGGGTAGCCATAGCACCTCAGCTTCCGAGGCAGCTTGTGCCTGGTGTGCTTTTTGTGGGATCTGGCCCATTTTTCCAACTGCTCAGACATCACACAGGCCAGAGATCAATTACCTGTGAATAGCTCACTGAACAGAGCATGGGAAATGGGGGCAAATGACATTGCTAACAAAATGAGACCACTTACCAATCATGTAATGTCTTTTACTGGCTACATTCTTTTCAACAAGTGCCTGAACTTGCTGCAAGACAGCCTCTGCTGTCATCCGTCGGCATCGCAGAGAACAAACCCGTGTACCGCCGGCTTAGCCGGCAGTGTACAGGAGGGGGAGCATTTGCTGCAGTATCTGCTGCTTCCCCGTTGCCAGCTGGCCTTGCTTTACCGGCCCCTTGGAGGTACTGCACTCGCTGGTGTACAGCACAGGGCTTTTTCTGGGTTATGATATTACGGGGGTTTCAAAGAGCTTTCCTATAAGCGAGGATCTTACCTGCAAGCTTTGGGACATACCTATGACATGAACGTCCCACTGTGCTATAGCTACAAAACATCCTCCCATCTGTCAGATCTCAGGATGGCATTTTCCTGAGATATACTGCTACCAAGAAGGGAAAGGAAGCCTGGTGTAAGCCTTTTCCTTTATGAAAAGACATTGCTTTATTCATTCAGTTATGTTTAGTCACCCCAAACTCCCAACTCCTCTGAGAAGTACAGCTCCAACCCCTGCTGAAGTCACAGTGGTTATGATTCACAGCTTAGATGGAATTGCCAGGAATCCACCATTCAGAAGGCAGAAATCCCAGTGCAGTTATTGCTGGCCTAAGCAGAAAGACCCATGGCCCCAGATGAATTCTAGCAGCAAAACAGTTGTCAGGAAGGTGCCACCTCTACCGCCATGCCACCAACACTTGCCTCTGGGCCGACAGAATGAAATAGGAGGCATTGCTTTTGGAGCAGCCCTCATATATTCAAAAATCAAAAATAGCATTTGGCTTCGTATTCAGAAATACGGACATTTTGTGGTCTTAGGCTCCTTTTTATAGTGAGAAAGGAAATGAACGCATCACAGGGAGGCACTGGTCTGTAAGCAGCACTGGCCAGAAGCAGCTGTTCTTGTGGGCGAGGAGTGCTGCAAAGGGAGGGAGGACCATTCCTGCTCTGGCCCCAGCTTACAGCAAGAGAATACCTCGTTTTTATCATGTTTATCAATTTTGATTGAAAGAGAGGGAGTGCAGTTCCAGGTTCAACAAGCTCAAGTGCTGCTCCTTATGAACGAAAAAGCTCCCCATCCATGCCTCACGGAATCAGAAAGCTGCCTAGAAAACCATTCCCTACAACACTGTAATCCAAACCCAAATATTTACATGTGGCCAGGTGGCTTGTAGCTAGGGGTGGAAAAAAACCCTCTCCTGTGCCACTCTGTGTACTTCTGATTTTAATACAACCAATATCTTGTAGAAGATAGGCATGGATCCCTACGGTGATTGCTTGTCCCAGAAAACTCATGTTTAAACTCTCATCATCAGACAACTCCTATTTCAAAAACTCAAGTGAAGAGCAGAAAAAGGTTTAAAAAAACCCGTAAAATACTTGGTTGAACTAGAAGATTTTAGAGATCTTTTCCAACCGTAACAGTTCTGCGATTGAGCAGTCGGTGGTCTCTCCCTCTATGTGCACAGGCATGCAGGGGCACTGCAGAGCCATGGGGACCCACCTCACACTCTTGACATCACACTTCCCCACAACTCTACTCCATCACAATGCTGGGTGAGTCCTGACCTCCATGGGGCACGTGTACACACAAAGGTGAAGATCAACCACTGCCACACACCATGTATTAAGTCTCGAAGCCCAGGAGCAAAACACGAGCTTTGCTAAAGCGCACTGTAATCACCCAGCATGCCAAAAATCAGTGCGGGTGAGAAGGTCCTTAATGAGCTGGGCTACAAGCTGGGTCAGACCTTAGGGGAGGGCAGTTTCTCAAAGGTGAAAGCAGCCACCTCTACCAAACACAAAGTCCCTCTGGCCATCAAGGTGGTGGATCGGCGACAAGCCCCCCCAGCCTTCATGTACAAATTCCTGCCCCGGGAGCTTTCCATCCTACGTAGGATCCGTCACCCCAACATCGTGCACATCTTTGAGCTCATCGAGGTGTGCGACGGGAAGCTCTACATCGTGATGGAGGCAGCAGCCACCGACCTTCTGCAGCTGGTGCAGAAGATGGGCATGATGCCCTGCGTCCCTGAAGCCCGGGACATCTTTGCACAGATTGTGGGGGCTGTGCGCTACCTGCACGATCGCAATCTGGTGCACAGGGACCTGAAGTGTGAGAATGTGCTGCTGACTGCCGACAGCCGCCGGGCCAAGCTCACCGACTTTGGTTTCAGCAAGGAGGTCAGCGTCTACCCAGACCTGTGCACCACGTTCTGTGGCTCAGCAGCTTATGCTTCCCCAGAGGTGCTGATGGGCATCCCCTACGACGGCAAGAAATCCGACATGTGGAGCCTGGGAGTGATGTTTTTTGTCATGGTGACCGGCTGCATGCCCTTCAATGACACCCACGTCCGCAGCCTACCCCAGCAGCAGAAACAGGGGGTCCTGTACCCAGCAGGAACACCCCCATTGCCAGAGCACTGCCGGGCTCTCATCGCCCAGCTACTGAACTTCAATGCGGAGTGCCGGCCTGGAGCGGGACAGGTGGCAAAGAACTGCTGGCTGAAAGGAGACATCTGAGGAACAATCCTTCCCGGAGACCCCAGCGTGGCAGTCACATTTTAGCACAATAAATACTGTAGAAGAAAAGCACATTAGCAGTTTCTCGATCGTTTTGGGTGGCAGAGTGGGATTGAACTTCAAGTCCTGGCAAGACTGTGTGGTGGTCAATAACATAATCGAAGGTGGTCTCAAGAAGGTAGTCAAACCCCTCCACAAAGGAGATAAATGAGCCAGGGCTTCAATAGCATTACCAAGCCAAAATATTTTAGTGTGTCTTCAACCAAAGTCTTGCAGATATTGATTCTTGCCAGCATTTGAAATCTCTGCCAAGAAAAAGCTGATGAGAAGGAAATGCCACTGGCAATGGGGAGCACTGAAATGGGAAATGGGGAAAGATGTAACAGAGAAGTGCTTTTCTAACACCAGATTTCCAGCTCCCACATAAAGTTACCAATTAATCTGCAATCCCTCCCCAAATCCACTGTATATCCCAGCTGTCAAGCTTTCAGATGGTTAATTAAAGGTAGGAACTGGCATCTGAAATTCACTTTCATGCAATGTTTCAAGTTGCCTCTCAACAAGTTCCAAGCAAGCTTCCACTGAAGCTGAAGTTAAAAGGCAACTTTCCAGTTGGGTGGTCCACTAATCCCGGTGTCATTAGTGCCCTGTGAGCTAACATAGCACAGCCCTGGCAGGGGATGTCTGAAACGAACAGAGCCCACGTGGTTCTACTGGAGGAGAAGGAAACATCTTTTGTAACACAAACATTTTGGGTCTATTAAAAGCAGCAGTTTAAGTAGAACAAGATGTGGCGGGCAGAGTCAGCCCAGGGCTTTTCAGCACGTGGGCTACAGTGAATTTTGCCACCACCAGAGTGAAGATTTATTTTGTTCTCAGCTGCAAAATAAAACTTCATCGCAGCAGCAAAGCCCATCACAGAGTAAGGGACAGGATGGGTGTCCTGAGGCCTGTGGCTGGGGAAACAGGCTTGGGAAGAGGAGTGGGTGATGGGAATGGGAAAGAATAGAGAAATCAAAGGAATGCAGGAAGCACGGAGGCGGATTTCGCAGTGGTGAGACTTTCAGCGAGGCTCAGTCCTCTTTTTTCCTGCTGGCCCTCATCTCCAATACCTGCCTTGCTTTTCTCTTGCAATGACTGAAACAACTCCTCCTTCTGACAGGGCCCTGGGCACCACCCAGCTGCTGCTGTGCAGCCATTTGAAGATGACAACTCCATGGTATTGTTACCTTACACCAAAGAGCTCACTCCAGAAACCACAGCATGTGAAAGCTTCTCTAGCAACACAGAAAAGTGAATGAGATCTTTAGGCCACAAAAATTACCTTTCTAAACAGCAAATAATGTCTCTAGGTCTGAGGCACTGCCATCTCATGGGCTTTCCAACGTTTCCACAAGGTGGGCTGAGATCTGCTCAGGTTGTGACACCTGTGTCTTAGAATCCCTGCGAGTGGCTCTCAGGTGTCTTGAAGCAATTTTACCCCATGTAATCAGTGAATTAACCATTCCAAAGACATCATCCCCATATTCAGCACAGCAGTGATTTCCTCCTGGTGCTCTGTGGTTTCAATCCAGCAGCACTTGGCCTGAAACACGGGCTTCATTCCCCACAAATGAAAGGAGTGGAGACAATGGAAGGAGAAAGGAGGGCAAGCACGTTCATATCTTGAGCCATTTCATTATATCAGGCATAATTAGTAAAAATAAAAGTAGTTTCACACTGAATGACAGGAAGTTCCCCATGTGCACGATTTTCCATGAATCACATTTTCGTTTTCACAGCAAACATTCATCTGGGCACCAGGTGGTACATCTTATCCTCTCGTGTGACAGTGAGCAGACTGAGTGCCTTACCTCAGCCAAGAGGATTGCATTTCACATTACAGTTTAAAACTTCCCTGGTCTCCAGACTTCAGATCAGATCGTGGATCTGGCTTGAGACGATAAGAAATTGAACAATATTTGATGGCCTGGAAAGACATGTGAATTCTCTCTCCGACTGCTTCCAAGTCCATCTCATTTTATCTCATGAACGAATAAAAGGGCATACGCTACAAAAGCTGGTGGCTCTTTCCCAGTGCTGAATAAAGGATTCGGATTTCCTAACTGCACTTAGCACAGCCAGGAGGGCACACACAGCACGGGACATGGCTGCCTGCAGAGGCCGGGCAGGATCCATCCCCTGGAGCTCCTGCCAGCAGACAGATGTTTGTTCCCAGTGCTGCCATCCCAGGAGCAGCTCCCAGGGCCCTGCTGGGAGGGAGAGCTTCTGCCTGCAGTGGCTGGCATTCACCTCCCGGCCTCAGAAGATTGCATCCCTTCAGCGAGAGATGCTGCAGGCACAGGAGAGACCTCCTGGGGAGCCAAGCAATTTGGAGGTGGTAGCACTGAGAGTGGATGCCACGGTTTGCCTCCTCTATTTCCTAGCACTGAGAGGTATTTCTGGGCAGCATAGCTTGTATTGTGCTCTACGACAAGAGCAAGCCCTGCTAACACATAGGAAAGTAATTAAATGCTTCTTAGCAAGGCAGTTAAACAACAGTAATGAGACAAGGTCAACAACAGCGTCATCAGAGCCAGCATGGGAGCTGACAGTCCACAGAGCCCCGTGCTTCCTCACAGGAGTGTCTTTCCAAGGGGTCAGATCCCACCAGATGCTCTCGATCCCACTAAATGATTTTAAAGCAGATAGCAGCTCCTCCATGTGGTCACTTTGCCTGTTCTCCATGTCCCACACTGACCCTCTCAAAGCACAGCTGGCAACGCCGCTTTGTTGGTCATGCACTGCACAGCACACTCAGATCTGCACGCTCTCCAGAGGGGAACAAACACGCCATTCCCATTACAACCTTAATTAAAAATACAGCTTGAGGGCTCACTGCAGCTGACTTGGCTTTAGTTTTAACTCTGGCATTAGCATGGGAGGGGAGGAAAGGAGAGGGAGAGGTGAGGGAGAGGTTTATGCAGCTCACTAGCACTGGAGATGGTGAGCAAACAGCCTCACTCGGGAGACACCAGACAACACTCACTAATTACAAGGAAAGTGTATGCGTTGCTGTCTCAAATACGATGATAGTCCTTGGCTCCTCATTTGCATGTTTGTTAGCTTGTTAATAGGGTACCTGTTTTGGAAACCTAAAACACCATCATGCACGTCTGCAGCAGGTCATTTGTGAGAACAAGTTGCCTCTCTTTCTATCTCACATGCTTCTCCCCTGTCCAGAGAATGGTTCAAACCGCACCATCCAGGGCAACTGTAATTGATGAATATATCTTGGAAAAGCAGTTTTGCTCTCTGCACATTATGCAGCCAATTAACTCTCCTGACATTGAGAGCCACGTTTATTTACTAGCAACAGACCCAGAGAATTGCTGGAGGAAGGACCCGTGGGAGGGTTGGACCTACTGGAAGCCCACAAAGAAATACATATTTATTTACATTATTCATATGGTGAGTGGGAGAAATTTCTCTGCTTCTTCCTGCTCCAGAACCTAGAAGGAAGCAGTGCCACGAGCGCAAACAGAGCTGGGCTGGGTGCTGCTGCTGTGCTCCTCATCTTTTTCCTTGCAGTAGCTCATAGAGGTGACTGCAGCCCTAACCTCATACCACACATTTCATTTTATCTTTACAGAAGAAAAAGAAACATCAGTTGCTGTCTTTTAGTAGATGCTATTGCAAGCAGCGCCTGGCAGGAAGGCTCTTGTGGAGACAACTGCACTGGTGGTTTGGAATGGAGAGCCAGCCTGTCAGCAGATTGAATCTATTACAAACGCTATCCTCAAGACGTCATGCGGGATCCAAACTTCAGACCTGCAACTCAGCACATATTTCATCTGCAACACTCATAAAACACCCGCATTCTCAATTGTACTCTGCTCTGTCTCTTTGGTTTTATCCTACCCCCAAATTTGCTGCATGCCCCAGATTGCACAGAGGAAAGCACAGCGGTGCGTCAGATGCTCGTCAAGTCAACACCACAGCCCTACAGAATACATGGCTGCCAATCTGCAATTTCATGCCAAAATAAGACAGAAACTGCAACCTTGTCAAAGAAACACAAACTGAAAGCATACAAAGGATAGTATGGTATAGGTCATGGGGTACTTTTCCAACAGTAGGTGGAAGGGGACTGCCTTGGTTCTATCACTTACGTGCCTTGAGAGCTTGCCCTCCTCAATGATAAATGGAAATCTCTTCCACAAAGACAAACCCACAATAGCCAGGAACAGCAGGGAACAAAGCATAAGGTCAGCGCATGGGGAGACTCCATCAATGGGCCATCCATTCAGCAGCCACATGGGAGCAGGGGCCGGAAACGTTCCTTGGAGCTGGTAGGAGAAGGACGGACTGTCATAAAAACGCCAAGGGACCCATGGAAGGCTGAAGAACAAAAAAATAGCACATTGCGTCCAAAGAAAGTTCAACGATTTTCCCAGCTCGCTGAATTGTGGGAACTTTGCTTTTCCAGGGAATAACTATGCTATTTTTAGCTTTTTTATTATACAATTTGTCACAGGCTGTCTCAGGAGGCTATCAACAATCGGTTTCAAACAGCATCTGACCACAAACACTTCTCCACATGTGATTTAGAACATCTGGACCCACAGAGGCAGCTTTCAACGCATGCCAGCAGCGCGTTTCTTCTTGCTTCCATCCTCACATCCGCTGCCCAAGCGCACGTAGGAAGCAGATTCAAAGACTCGAAAGCTACAACCGTACCTCTACGCTTTGCGCTTAATCGGAGGGGCTGGGAGAGGAGACGCCGTGCTGCTGGAAGCAGAGCACAGTGCATTGCTGGTAGCGCATTCCAGGCATCGCCGAGCTGCCTCGATTGATACGTCACATCCCTAAGGACAGGGGATGGGATCTGGGCCTGGAGGAATGCCAGCAGCAATGCTCACATCAATACTGCATCTGCAGATCAGGAAAGGAGGTGCATGCTCCTCTGCTACACTCCAGCCATGTGCACCAGCTCTGTATTCAGTGTGCAGGAGGCTCCAGGCACCATAGGAAACCTCGCCAGACAGCCTTTTTGGGTGGCGTGTAAATTCACAGAGCAGTTGTTCAGCAAATCTGAGAAGGGGATGGGAAGATATGAAAAAAGAATCCAAGCAAATAGCAGAGGAAATGACATTATGATCCCAGCTGGAAGTACTATAATGATCAGTTTGGTGTCTGCATAGAAACCTGCATGAGAACGGAGAGATTCAGGCTCCCGTGGAGCCAACGAGGATTTAACATCAGCTGGAAGGGGGAAGGTTTTGCACAGTCATTCATTTCGTGTTTCTCTTTAAATTCTCTTCATCAACCTCACGTATGCAGTGCTATCACACAGCAGCCCACATTCCCACTGCCTCCTGCCTTGCGAGTTTGGGTTCCCCGCAGCTGGCCAAAGCTGTCATTGTTGGACAGATGCTGTGGTGCTAACCCCAAACCAATCCCCACGCAAACAACGTGGTGTGACAGTTCAGCCAGCATAGGAGCAGGAGGAAATCTCTCCTCTGCTAGTCACAGGCAGATGCTGGGCACCACCTCCATGGGCAGCAGCTCCTCCACCACTGAGGACAGTTCGCCCTGCAGCTCCCACTACCAAAACCAGAACTGCACTGGGTACGTGGACTGTGGCCCTGTGCTTAAGCAAGACAGAGCACTTTAAGGTCCTGGATTTGAATCCCCGTTTTGCTCCAATCCCTTTTCAAAACCTTTTTTTCCTTTTTACTCTTATTTACACACTACTTTAAAAGAAATTCCCTGTGCCCTAGCAGAGGGATGGGTCTCACATGAAAGGGTCTATGGGACTCGCTGGGTGAGAGGGGAGAAGGGAACATCTGGCAATGCGATGCCAAGCATGAGGAGAAAGCCACACCAAGGGATGCCTCCAGTACTGCCACAGGCCAGGATTAGCACTGTGCAAGTCTTCTATAGCACAGAAACAAAAATAAAGCCAGTCTACAAAGGGTTTTGCTCTTCCTGGAGGACACTGCAGGTCCCCACCCACGGCATCCCGGGGTCTGGCAGCTGAAGAAGAAATGCTGTTGTCTTCAGAAAGAGTTTCCTCACCCCATTTCTACAGAAGAGCCTGAAGATGCAGCTGAAGCTAAAAACAGCACTGAACACTTCAGAGCAAGTCTGGCTCTCTGAGGAGGAGGAGGGTTTCCTTTGCTGCTCTGGGCAGGGAACTGCATCCCTCAGCCATGTGTCCTAAGCAGGTCGCTTGGCCCCACAGGGCATCCCTGGCACAAGGTGCTGGGTGGATGGATGGATGTGGTCCTCTTCATTTACACACTGACATTTTCCCAGCTTACAGTCCTCTTTCCTTTCCCATTTATTTCATTCTACCCTGAGAAATCCTACCTCCACCTCAATACAGGGAGAAAACCACTTGGGAAGGATCAGGAACCACATCCCAGAACAACAGAGTGATTGGGAGCCCAGCACATGATGAACACCACACAATATCCATTTAACAACACTTCTAAAATGCTGCCTTTAGACAGGAGAGAATACATCTGTGCCAGTAACGAGCTGGGTGTTAGCTGAGAACAATTAGGTGTTCACATTGCAGTAAGTTTCTGCTATTGGTTTAAAGTCAATAGTTTTTTCCTATACCAGAAACAGCTAATTTTTTCTTTTCTTGCAGGACTGCCATAAAGCTAATGAAAAATCGGAGAATTGCCATTACAAGCCCACACTCACATAAGAAATCTCCATGAAGAGATATAGGATGCAATCTCTCACAAGGACCTTTCATTGCAATTAAAAGCTCATCCACAACTTTAGGGCTCCGTCACTAAAAATGAGACGTTAATCCACAGGTGATGGTGGCTTCAAATCAGACAGCATCACACCCAGAGCCTTCATGGTTAAACTTACACCAAGATCCCATTCCACACCTTTGACAGCATGCACGCAAGTAACAGACATGGGGAGAGCATCCATAGCTACTTTGAGCTTCTCTGTGTCTGTGTACACACGAGCTCCCTCCTTTTGGCACCAGGGTTTAAAACCACATGGTTTGTGCTGCAACGTAATTCTTTCTTGCAGGCTACAAGAAGGGCAGGCAGACAGCAGCTTGAGAGCCGCACAGTGCATCAGGCATCAGGGACCTCATCACAGCTGTGCTTCAAGTGCTTTTCTAAAAGAAAGAGACAGAACAAGGAGAGAACGCACAGCAACAGAAGCTTTTCATGTTTCAGGCTTTGCTTTTGCTTCGTGTCAGAGTTTTGGGAAACACTGATGATACTGATAGAGCCAGCAAATCAGCTTGAAAGGGAACAAAGCACCTTTCATTAGAAACAGCTCTTGGTTAGAAGGGAAATAGAACATTTGCTGTATGTTCAGCTGAAACCAAGATGCCACATGTGGAGGTAGATAACGGAAGAAAATAACCCGAAGAAAGTAAATTTCTGCTTTACACTTCAGACATACACCTCTCTCCAATAGCACAGAACATCGAAGCAGGAGGGAAGAAGGACAGGAGGAAACGAGTCGGCTCACAGTCAGATGCCAATGTCTTAAAGGTTTAGGATGAAGGACAGAGGGAATCTGTTTCTTAAAATCTTTTAGGACAGTTTCATCACTGATCATAACCAGAGGGAACTCCCACACTCTCCTAACTCATTGTAAGTTGAAGTTTGCATGCTCAGCTCACCCCTGTGCACAGGGGAGCAGGAGTGGAGCTGGTAAGCCATTAAGGAAGATACACATAGAGAGAAAGCATAGGTCTGGGAACTGCTTTTTATTTGATTCTGGAAATTTTCAAGAAACCGAAAAACAAATCTTTTTTTTTTTAAGGCTCCTTGCCCAGCTTTCAGATGACAAATGGAAATTTACGAATAAAATTTTGGATGGGTAAGGTTAGCACCACAGGAGTAATTGTCTTCTTTTCACAGTTCAGTTTGATAGGTGATAAAAGAACACAGAGGAAAAGAAAGAAAAGCTGACCTCGCATTTTAATCTTCAACATCCTAGATACTTAAATCTGAACATCAAAATGCCACCGCTCAACTGGCACATCCAACCCATTCAGCAACACTCGGTTTGTACATTATGAGACATTTCAGTGGCAAATGGCAACTATCACAACATACAGACTAATAGGCAAGGCCAAAATGGTAAAGCTCCAGAAAAGAAAGAAAACAACAAAGAACAAAGCAAGGACACTAATATGGCTATCACAACCTGCTGCAGAGATTGCAAAAATAAAAGCGTGGGTCTGGCTGGGATGGGATTCATTTCATGGGTCAAATACCCTAATGCTACCCTCCAATACCTTCATTTCAAGAGATAAACATCCAAAAGTATGTAATCTAAACTCTCTCACTTCCTACCTGCAAACAACTACTGGAGCACATAAGGCTTTGACTGATCATTTTCCACTATTTGTATTCATTTTAAAATTCATGGTACTTACTGGAAGGTCTTAAAGGTTCTTCAAAGGGGTTCTATAAACCCCTCAGGCAGGAATCCTAACACAGGATTCAGGAGATGTAAATCTTGCAGTTATGTGCAGTCTTCTTAAGGCTTAAGCGGAATAATTACTTTGAGGTATCCTAATTTTGCATTACAACTTGATGGTAAGACTTCCTTTCTAAGTATCTTTAATTATAAAACATCTGAAATGCTTCAAATTTTACTCAACGATTTGACTCACCTACTTAAAATTTTTACAAAAGGGTTCAAATTTGGATCATAATGAAGAAGTGGAGGTGGACACCCCATCCCTGGAGACACTCAAGGTCTGGCTGGAGGGGCTCTGAGCACCTGATGGAGCTGCGGGTGCCCCTGTTCATTGCAGGGCATTTGGACCAGATGACCTTTCAGAGTCCCTTCCAACCCAAACAATTCTGTCATTCTATGACTTTGTCATAGTTTGGAAAATGTGTCTGTTGATCACACCCACCTTTCCACATCCTGTGTATGGATTTCTAACAGCAACACTAAGTAACCAGCTATAACAATTGCTTTGTATTGAAATTACAGCAAACTCATCTACATTAATCCCAAAGAGAGATGCAATACAACCCAGAACAACCTTTTTTTTGTTGTTTTTTTTTTGTTTGTTTGTTTCAGACTGACGAGGAAGCCAACGTTAATACCAGACATTAATACCAGAGTATCAGCTGCTGCACACGGTTTGAACACGGAGTGCCAACACCAACAGAGGAGCCTTCACAGCCAGTAGTGCTATGTAACTTCACCACCAGGAGAGTAACGAGACGCTGAACTTTTCTTTTTCTTTCCTTTATTTATGCTTGGACTTCCAGCACTGCACATCAGGGACCCAGGGTCTTCATCTGTCCTATTTCAGACTGCAAAAATACAATGGTTTCTTCGCTGTCCTCACATCAACAAAGCAAACAGTCACATTCAACAAGCCCTTCACGTGAGTAGTTACTTCTATCTTAAAAACACAGCTCCTCTTAAGGATTTCAGCTAATGCTTCTGGCTTATAAAGATTAAGTGCAATTAGTTACACTGAAAGTTTATAACGTAGCTCTTGGATTGTATTTCTGTGCACACATTTACATCAGGCACACAAGTTATATAAAATAGCTTGGAGTACAAAAATACGGCTACAACATAGGAATACCAAACAGCACAGAATTAAAACAGTTTTATTACTGTAATACCAATTTATATACAGACCCTCAGATTCAGGAACTTGTAATTCTAAGTATTCTTCCCAAGCTGTAGTGTACACTCTAAAAAACTGCAAATTAACAACACAACTCTACACTTTAACCCCTACACTGTCTATGCAGGCTGCACCAACCCTCTCTTGCACACAAAAATGTATTATAAATAATTTTTCACAAAATGTCGTGTGTGTTTTATTGCACATTGTACATGCCAATATCTAAAGGAAAGGCCCAAAGCCTTCGCTTGTAACAAGCAGTTTAAATACCTAGCAGTACTGTGTCATGAATACTATGGCGCTTTTCAGGCTCTAATCTTAACTGATAATTTAAAGATAAAAGCAGAACAGAAAATGTTTCAAACTGTGTGTCTTTTGTAAGTGAAATAGGCCTCTTAAATTTTATTCTTATTTTTGCTGTATAAAGGCATTACAAATACCTGACCTAATTAAAAATCCTTTTTGAGAATTTCTGCTTTTTTTTTTTTTTGTCTTTTGTTTTTTACTAAAAAATTATACGTGTGGCTGCTTGGGTAATGACGTGTTCCTTTTGTTTTGCAGAATTAGGTGTTCCCATGCTGTATGTACTGAAGGATCGAGCTACATAGGTCCTAGTGTTAGCTACAAGGGTCGGTGCCTGGTCTCAGCTCCCCCCATCTCTCCACTGGTGGTGGAGGAGGAGGAGCCCAACAGAACACCACAGTGGGTTGGTATAAAGACACCGGGCACAAGTTGCCACCAAGCCTCAAGGTCATGTATGGCTTCTGTTATGTGGATCTCTAGACTAAGAAATATGAGTAATTTATCATTAATATGTGGGTTTATGGTATGCTGCATTAAAATATGGCCACTAAACAAAGAGAATGATTCAGGTATGACAGGTAACTTGCCAGCTGGTAAAAATGCCCCACTGGGTAATGATCTGCATGTTGAGGGTTAAAACTATGGCACGACGGATAAGATTAAAAAGTCAACCGATCCAATGTTTTGCCAAGGGCTTCTAAAGCTATTAGCCATCAACAGCTCCAGAAAGGGATAAAACCAGCAAAACCAAATGACTAAAATTGCACTATTACAAAGAAACAAGTCCATGGAAAGGAGTCACCAGCTGCAGTTAGGGGACAGCCACTTCAAGAAGCCGATTGTTTTTTCGTTTGCAAGTTGGGATGTTGCCATTTTTCTGGCTGCCTTGTATGAACTTCACACACACTTTGTCTTGTCTGAACTGGACCAAAAACCTAGGAGAGGGAATAAAATGCATGTTAGTGAAAGGTGGAAGGAACACACATGAAGTCTTTTTGAAGGCCTTTCTTCCATTCACTGTTCTAACTACAAAAAGACACCAGAAAAGAGAAGGTTTCTGGAGAAGACAAGGCTGCGAGGAGACCTCATTGCAACCTTCCAGTATTTGAAAGGGGATTATAAAAAGGAAAGGAATCAACTTTTTACTCAGATAGACAGTGACAGAACAAGAGGGAATGGCTTTAAGCTCCAGGAGGGAAGGTTTAGACTGGATGTCAGGGGGAAGTTCTTCATAGAGAGAGTGGTGACATGCTGGAACAGGCTGTCCAGGGAGGCTGTGGATGTTCCATCCCTGAAGGTATGCAAGGGCAGGTTGAATGGGACCCGGGGCAGCCTGGGTCTGGTACCAGATATGGAGCTTCGTGGCCCCGAGTGTGGCAGTGGGTCGGACCTTGATGATCCTTGGGGTCCCTTCCAGCCCAAGCCATTCTATGATTCTATGACACTGGATATTGCATCCTTGGGAATTTTTACTAAGCAAGGTAATATAATTAGAAAGGAACTTCAAAGCATAATTAACAGTATTTTACCCTTTTTGGTCCATTATTTATACCCTATGTTCAGTCATCTACAATATGTCAGTGACTTAGGTGCATTTGAAAACTAAATTCTGCAGCCCTGGAATCAAAGGAAAAAACTAAAACTGTGATTTTGGGGTTGGTTTGTTTGATAAAGCAATACATATAAAACAGAAAGCAACAAATACAGATACAATTTCTTGTTACTTTCTCACCATACAATAAGGAAATTAATCATAGCTACAAATTCTTTGTGCGAAAAATGAACAGTTCTCCCACTTAAAGGTGGATAAACTGAATACATGTGTATCTTTAAACTGGAGTAAGTTCCAGACATCTGTTAATTCCCTCAAAGACCAACATCCCTGTGACTTAGAAGCTCAGCAGAGCACAGCAGAAGCCACATCCCACGAGGAGATGGCTGTGTTCACACAAAAAGCCACAAACACTCAGCTGAGGATGACTGCTTCAGCCGAGCAGCATTTCAAAAGCTCAGCAGAAACTGAAGTGAACGTTGAATCCTTTTAAGCCAGCGTCTCTGAATATCTCAATAAACAGGGAAAATGCTGTTAAATCTGTTTTATAGCTGAGACTCCCAGGCCCACAGAGCGCTTTCCTGCTGAAATGTAGGAAATGTGCTGCAAAACAAACCAGCATTTTAGCTGCCTTCTTATTTCTTATAACTACTTAGCTCTCGCAGCCTCAGCAATTAGGAAAACTCATTTCCTCCTCAGCAATATCCCTTAGCCCTGGGAAAATTAATCTGGATTTGACACTTCTTGTTATACTGGATGAGAAGTTTCAGTGCATTTGAAGAACTGCTTTAAAAAAAACCAACACGCTCACCAACAGCCTCACACTTCTCACTGATCGGGATAGCAAGATTAAAAGCAATAAACAGGGCAGCGCTGCTTTTTGGCTCACATGCAGCAGTCACTGACCTAAAAAGTCCTCTGCAACAGCAGATTTTCCCTTTTAGCATCCTTAAAATGTCCTCCAGCCGAGGCCAAAAACTTCAAAGAATTTGTCCTCCATCCGGAAGCCACAAATCAAGCTGACGGCGTGGCCCAGGGGAGGAAGCGGCCGTGCCGTGTTGCCCCACAGCCCTGCTTTCCTGCCCAACAGCAGGCTCCAAAATTAACTTGTTCAGCACTCCCTTGCCATGCAGGCAGCCACAGAATAGAAACTGGTCTCAGAGCCACCACCTCTTGTCATCAACAAAGGATTTTCCTGACTTTCGTCAGTCTTCCAGCCTTGCCAACAAGTGTGCCGGTAGCGCTGGCAGGCAAAATGCATCTTCTGATACAGCTGGCTCTGCTCCTGGGACACTGGTCCAACAACATGTGTCAACACTGACTCAACACACTCCTGGATCAACAGCACTTTTGGTTTTATAACTTTTCTCCCCAAAAAGTAGTGCACAGTAGTCAAAGCGTGGCCACATCTTCTCCTCAATTCCTAGTTTAGCCTGTAACTAAACTCTGGCATACAACAAGAGTAAACACATTGAACAGTCATCTCTGTTGACAGCAGAGAGAACAAACAAAACTGAAAACTAGTCTGGATAAACTCGAGAGCAATACACACTTGATTGGTTTTAGTCTCCAAAGCAAGTAACCAAACCACATCCCAAAATACAAGACTTCCAGAAAGCAAACTGGTTTCCAGTCCCAGGCTGGAAGGCTAGACTAGTGCACTGCACACTTAGGTTTTACTCCAGTTTATTCCTTTATAGCAATCACTGAACTAGTAACTTTGCAGGGACAATCACAGCTCTTGTGGAGGCTAAAAAATCACTCACTTCAGCAAAAATGAAATAAATCACATCTGGCAGCAGAACATTGGAAAATGGCAGATGTTATTTTCAAGGAAACAGCAAAATTGGTCTTTATATAAACCCTCAAAGCTGATCAGATACAAATTGTTATCACCACCTGAGCTCTAGAATGCTATCAGTGCTGTACAACAGATAAAAAATTATATTTTCAGCTGCAAAAAAAATTATTTTGCTAATGTTAAAGGTTTCCAAACGTCCTTCCTTATTAAAAATGAATAAAGCCACTAAATCAACACCGCTGAAATCAGGAGGTGCTTCACACAACAGACTATATGCATAACAATGGTGGGCTAAGTGACGGACTCCTACGGAATAGAATTCACGAGTCCACACAGAAAGAAATATCTTTAGTCCATGATTATAAACACTGCAAATTCAGATCACACTTAAGGTCAAAATATGAAAATGAATCAAATAAAAAGAAATTCTGATTTGAGATACAAGCCATTTATAAAACAGAAAAAAAAAATCTACCAAGAAACAAAATGAAACAACTAAGCGAAAAAACCTCAACCACCACACCAAAAGACCAACAATTGATGACTGAAACTCCATAAGAAGGAATTTAAGAATGTATCTTTTACCATCAGAATAAAAAAGGTTGAGCTTCACGGACCTACACTACTATAGCATATATGGCACTGCTGCTATGTGTGCTTTTGTTGTTTTCACAGGAACCTGGCACATGATGTCCATTCTAATTAATTGATAAACATCTCATAGGAGTATGCAAAGCTCTCATTTCACACATGAAAGAGTCTCCTCAAACGTAGCATCACTTCATTGTCTCTCAAGCAGCATTTCTGCTTCACAGCTCTACTTGAAACTATGTTACGGACATTTTCTCTATTGACTTTTGAGAAAATAGGAGCCATAAGGAATACTAGAGATGAGTATCTATTGAAAATTGGATCCTTATTTATACGCACTCAAGTCGAGAGAAAAGCAGTAATTGCGAAGCAGTGTTCTGTTTCTCTAACACTAGATACTTGACTTCTTAGCACACTGCAATGAAAGAAATGCAAACAAGAAACATACTCGTCAGAAATCTCAATGTTGAGCTTCTGCTTGGTTTGGCTGAGAGTAGTGCGGTAAAGTTTAGTGGCCATTTCAATAAGGTGATTGCTGCTGAACAGGAAATCCCCTTTGCTAGCTGCTCCTGAGCCCTGGAACATAAAGGAAAGTGGTTAGGATGACCAAAATCTAAAGCGTACAAAACATTAAATGCCAAGAAAGCAGGATGCTTTACAAGGAAGGAGTCCTCCCACTGCAGTCGAATAAGTCTTGTACATTAAATAGGGATGCTGTGCAGTGCTGAGGCTCAAAATACAGTTCAGTCTCAAATAAACTGTAAATTTGTGTATAATGATAAAAACTCCTCCTCAGCCTAAAGGAAAGTCACCATCCCTTGTCCAACAACACTGTGGTGTTTCTGTCTCCCTCTTCTGGCCATGCCATGGCAAGTTCACATTTCTTTTCCAGGAAGGAACGAGAACCAGTTAACACCACAGCATTTGGAAGGTGGTCAGTATGAAAAGACACTATATATAGCCATTCCTCAAATCCATTTAAGCCAGAATACAAATGCCAGCTTAATGATTTTAGCAGAGCAATACTGACAGCGCTGAGAAGTAAATATAGCACTGAGGTAAGTTCTTTGGAACCGAGTAACCAAGTGAGCTGTGCCATAATGTGGATTTCTTGGAATCACAAAAAGAAGAGAGAAACATTCTGCTGGCGTGTCAGGAAGAACTATACAAGCAGCAAAAAAGGAAAACGCTGTCACTAGGTATAAGCAGCAGATTAAAGGCTCATTATACTAACGGAAAATGCTAATCCAAAAGAGGCTACAGTGAAAAACATTCACAGTTAAATTATCATTCAGGATGTAATAACTGCTCCTATTTGAAACCAGGAGTTTTAAATCAACACTTGTACAGACAGGGCAAAGTGAAAAGATAGCAGTCTCAACCTTCAGGCTAATCCATTTGACCAGATGCTACAGGACAACCAGTAAGCCATTTTTATATTGCTATGCATCAAACAAGCATATCGCTATATGATGAAGTCACAACCAACCTCCTTGAGGTGCACCGCAAAGAAGCCATCATTTTGGGAACTCATGGACACTTTGGTAACATCTCCCAGTGGAACCTCTGACTTGATATTCCCCGACTTTTGATCCGCAAGGAGAACATTGTTTTTGGTTAATAAGAAAATCCTGGATGTAGCCTGTGAAAATACAAAATCACAAACCACTGTCTACACAAAGAGGGAATTAGGCTTTACTGAGTATCCACTTAGACTACAAATCATTCACGGAGTTGGTAAGTTTGGCCCATTTAAGTAAACACCAACATTTGTTGTTCAGCAAAAACTGCAGATGAGATAAAATTAGGTCAAATTTATTTGTGTGTCTAATTATAGATTGAGAAGCTTAGCTCATTTTGGCACGTATGCTTAGATACAAACAGTTTATTTAATTACCAGCTTACAGTTATAAAAGCCAGGAAATAAAGTCAGGAACCACAAATCAGAATAACCTCATTTCTCATGCAGAGAAACGTTGAATGTGTAAGAAATAAATCCTTAAAAACATAACAGATACAAAAATATATGTTTTAAGAACGTATTTAAAATCAAAGCTTCAAATAGGACAGCTTATGTTTGGTATAAACCTGGTGTAAAATATCACAATAACTCAATTACGTAGTTTCTTCTCCTGGAAAACTTTAAAGAAAAAAAATCTTAGCCATTAAGACATTTCTGTCTAAAGCACACAGACCCAGAGCTCATTATTACTGTTATGATAACTTTGAGCACTGTCTCCTGTGCCAATTCAGGAAAGATATTGTCTTCATTTAATTACTCCCCTCCACAATGAAAAATTGATTTGGCATCAACAACAGTCAACCAAATTTCACTCCTACAAATGCATAAATGACACTTACATCTTAGAAGCTGAGATCTACTAGATGGAATATTTAGACAGATACAGTGGCAACAATTATATCTACTACAGGAGAACAATGCTTCCTGTTTCAATAAGTAAAATTTAAATGCAAAATAAGTTCTGCCTTGGCAGAAAAAAGTACACTGCATATTTAACAGCTTCATTTAAATGATATTATCAACTTGCCTCTTAATTCCAAAAAAAAAAAAAAAAGCTTTTGATATCAATCAGCAGGTGGGCACAGTTAGCAAAGTCTGCTGCTCGTGGTTTTAAAACATATTAGAACGTGATCATCATGAATTTGAAAGATGCAAGTTTTTCAACTATTTCAATGAGAACAGTATTTTCTATTTATTTATTTTCTTCAACTGGCAAACAGAAAAGATCATCACAAAGGCTGCATTTAGTTGTGAATCAGCCTGTTGCCAGTTGATGAGATGCCGTTTTTGCTTGGAAAAGCCACTGAAAACTGTATGCCCAAGCAAGGTTTTAGCAATCTTGAGGTAAATTTACAGTGGGTGTTTAGAATCAAAAATGTACATAAATCCAACACTTCAGGTGTTGCCCTTAAAAAAGTTGCATTGCTTTTTGTTTGCTTTTTTCCATCTTGATACTATTACATGACAGAAATTAAATTTTCCTGTCAGTTACAACAAAATCAATCTACCCTTCTGGATAAAGCAACATCATTTTATTACCTTGCCATTAGCTCTATTGATCTTATTCACAACTTCAGCAATAATGATCTTCTCATCCACAGCATCTTTCAGTTTTTTGTACTTGGGGTTCTTGCTGATCTCCAGGTAAGCCCCTTGGAATGGCTGCCCAACACTGCAAAACCAAGAGAATCAGAGTTCAATACTAATCTTATGCAAAACAGGCACTGTTCCAGGAGGCACTGGAGGCAGGAGGTGCTCCAAATGGAAGCTTCCCTAATCTCTAGTATGTCATCTTCCAGAGAAAGTCATCTTCTACCTGGCTATTAGCAAAAGACCCAGATCCAGAGCCAAGCAACCCAGAAACCTTTGCTTTCAATTTCTCCCTCTTTGAAATGACAGCAAGGCAGACTGCTACATTATCGTGTAACAGAATAATTAGAGCAACATATTGCAGAATGCAAATATGTCAATATCACAGAGTTTATGCAACGTAATTTCTCCTCACTGCTGCTGAGGAGCTGGGAGCTGCAGCTCTACCCCAAGGCACCAGGGGTGGCACCAGCATTAATACAGTGCAGAGGTGTTAGCACTGAATCTATGCCATGAAGGCACATCACATCCATTAGAAAAATTTGGGAAGCGTGGCTACATCCCACAACACACTATCCCCACAAAAGGAGAGAGGGGTGCTAAATGGTAGGCATTTCAGGCATGCTCTCTTGCATATATTAACTGGAAAGCATCAGAGAAGAATGAGAAATTCATCTCTGAAGACACTAATAGGATATTTCTTTTCCTGCTCTGGAAGCAATTCCAATTAAACAGGCCAAATGGTTACCAATACCAGGCACATGCACATCCTCATGTATGCAAACAGTTTTGATGTAAAATCTCCCAGTAACAGCCTGCTTGCAAGAACAGAAGAAATTGAACTTCCCAAAGAACAGCAGCTTTGTCTCTTTGCAGCATTTCAGAGAGACAATAATTCCCCTTGAGGATTCCCATGTTAGATGTGTAGCAGCTCTTCACCAATACTTGCTGTTCTTGCAGCTCACCCCATCACTACCTTAGGGTCGTGTAACGACAGCTCCCCTATCAGTCATTGCTTGTTTTGTTTGGAAGTCACTTTAACTAATCACTTTGATTAAATTACAGTCTAAGTACTAAATGCAAAGCTTTGCCAAGGCAAGAGCCCAAAAGGAACCGTTACGTTATCTGGAAAAGCGCTGCCTTTTCTAATCACATCTCCAGCACACACGGAGAGAAAAGGAAGGGCACTGGATTTTTAGTAATCATCAGAAGTCCCTCTCTGCTCTTCAATAATCATACTGCACGCAGAAAAATAGCCACATCCTTCAAATTGTTATCATTCCAACTAATCAGAAACTTTATACAATATTTCCTCCAGCCTTAGGCCAATAAAAAATTCAACAGGAGTTAATCAGCTCTGAATACAGTTCACAAGGGAAAAAGAGATGGAAATGTTTCTAAATCAGAGAGAGGTGGGGAGTGGGGAATGCATTCTAACTTTCCACCAAGTTGGTGCTTTCTGTTTTGGTTTTTATTAATTAACACTACGAAGCCACAGTCAGCAAAACCACAGGTTCTCTGTAGATTTTGTCCCTGATCAAGTGACAAATTAACAGTTACTTTCTATCACATTTACCACTTGGATAGAGATTACTCAGCTACATATTGCAGCAAAATACTGCATTGTTCAGCCTTGGTCTTTTCTGTGTGTAAGTACCAAATAGGGATGTAAAAAAATCCCACACTGATCAGACAAGAAGTCCAGGGGCAGCATCTTCCTCTCTTTTCCCAACAGCATAAAAAGGGATCACAAAGCAAATAAATGAGCAAACCACAAGCTGACATACGCAGCCTTTAAATAAGTGATCTGCTGAAGGCAAGAAACTGAGCCCATTACAGGAAATAAAGGAAATGCCTCAGTAAAAAATGAAGAAAACAAACCAATAAAATGCACAGACATTGAAGCAGAGCCTCTCCATGCATGGAATTGGCCCCATCAACTGTTGCAAGATCCTGGCCCAACCTCATTTAACATTGCTTTGCTCCTCTCTCTTCAAACTGTGGCATACAAAAGAAATCTCTGTCAAGATGAACAACGCCCTTGTTTTCAATGAAAACATTATTTCTCAGCTCATATTTTCTTAAAAAGTGCAATTCAACTTCTTTCAAAGACATCCAACCCCTATTTTGTCATTTTATTGCATACACAAAACATGCATATTGCTTAAGTAAAATCAGATACTGCTGCACTTTCCTGGGCAATGTTAGCTGCAGGGACAGCAAAGACAAAATGTTAGCAGATTTTAGGTGCTCAGCAATCTGAGAGATCAAAAAACTTGTACAGACCATCTCACATTCTTTAGTAGTTTAAAATAGAAAAAGTAAAAAATTCTAAAATTTAAATAAATGGTAAAGCACTTTTTAGAAAATTCTCCTTTCAGAAAAAAATACATACGTGCCAATGCACCTAACTTGAAATCCCCAATCTTCCAATCCAAATATTACACTGATTGCGTTAATTAGGAAGATAAGAGTGGTGCCTGGCATGCCTCATCAGGAGTGATGTGGTTACTTATAGCCCTTCAGTTGTCTTTGCACTTATGGGCTGTAGGAACCTGCACAATGGAAACCAGGGGAAAGGATGAGTTATTCCCTGCTACAACTCCTCCAAATTTATCCTGTGCAAGCCAGTCATAGGGGGTCAGAACAACAAAATGTCAGGGTTTCAGAAAAGAAGTGCTCAGTATCACAGGATGAGCAGCTGCAACAACTGGCAAGCTAACTGAGAGGCAAACTGAGGTCAGTGAAGTAAATGATGGAGCCATGGATGTTCAGCAGCCCCTATAGTAAAACATCAGTGTGAAACAAGGAAAAGCTCTTTCTTGCCTAAGATAAAAAGCAAAATCGTGCACAGCTTCCTAAATGTACGTAAGGATATTGAATTTATCATACAGGAAAACCTGCGGAGTAGGTAATTACCTGGCTGGATATAAAGCCTTCTTGTCCTTGAAAAGTTCGCTTGCTTCCAGTTTTTCTTCATATATAAGCTTCTGCTGATCTGTGAACTGGTCTCTGTACTTTTTACACTGCAAAACACAGTATGTCAAACAAACCAAAAATTATCCTTCCAATTCTGATCCAAAGCAGCAGCACCACAGACTAATGTTTGCTTATTGCTCAAAACGTACATTCTTTGTACGCTTTTGAGGTGACTCAGCTCCATTCTACATGGCACAAGCACAGTAACAAGCTGCAGAGGTGTTTTCCTCCTCACCCATTCCACATTCTTCTCAATTACACCAAAAAGAACCTCTACAACATCTCATTTAAGCACAGCATGACTGGAATGCCAAGCTAAAAGGGTTCACAGAACATGCAGTTGCACAATTGAGGATGCTTATGTAAGCAGACAGAAAGAAAAAAACATAGCTGAGAGGATGACTTTTGCAGGCTCAGAAGTGAAAATGGTTCCTTGATAATGCACAGAAAACATAGCCCACGAGCTCAGTAAAGCGTCTCATCAGCACTTATACTGATTCTCACCATTCTCTCCATTCAAAGATCCAAAACAAATTTCAGCTAACCTCAGCTCATAAGTAAAAAATTCCACCAAGTACTTCCAATGTTGGGCTGAGGGCTAGTCCCAGCTCTGGCCACAGACATGAGAACTGTAAGGTACCAATTAACAGGCAACAGACATGTGGCTTCAATATCTAGCTAAAAGCCAATGGCAGGAAGCAATCCTCTTTCCCTAGCCCCAGGAAGAAATAGGCAGGATAGTTATACCCCTCGAAGGCCAAAGACAATGATCTTCCAAAGAAAGAAAATCATCCTGGCTGGAATGGGAAGAAATGCTTCCTAAAAATAGGCTCTTCAGGAAGGAAACAAATCTGCTGACAATCATACACTGAATTTCTGTATAGACTGGACCAGAACCCTACCCTCCACAAATGGAAAATCCTCTTCAGTTCCTTGTGAGTTGAGTCCAAGAAAAGGTAAGGTCTCGCTGGCCAGTTTTTATCTATTGGTGATAAAGAAGGCATCTTATTCTTCATTTCCAAGAAGTATTTCTGCATCTGAGATAAAATTGAAGCAAGATGTTTTATTAATGTTCAAATACCAGAGTTACTGAAATAAGCATGGCAAAGCAGATGCTGTGTGATTAAAAGCACCGTTACCAAATTGCAACTCTCAGCTTTAATAAACATCAACATAGATTTTAAAAAAGCTGGCCATATTGGAAAAAGCAGATTTAGATGTCACGAGTGTGACAAATGCTTAGTTAGTGTCACTCCCACACCTTCAAAGCACTATTACTGTTATTCTTTCTTTACAACGTCAGAAAATTAATCCATTTTCTGTTTGCTTAGCTTGGACATTTCCTTACAAAGACCACAGAGGTCACAAAACAACTGTTACTTTTGCAAGAAAATATACAAAAATTAACAAATTATGTACATGTACTTTGTACGGATATATACATACAAGTCTCTGAAGGGTAAATTCATAAATTTTTCTTCCAGCGTTGGCTCTGAAGAATTTCCTGTATTCTCTACGGACCTGAAAAGTTAAACAAACCCCCCTAAGTGAGTACAAAGAATGAATTTGTTTTCACTGGTACTCTTATAAATCTTTATGGCAGAAAATAGTCAGAAAGCAGACAAACATGCAAAGTGTTCCCTGAAATGCAATAAGTGGATACACTTAAAACATAGGAACCAGGCTATGGACTAAGAGGTCAGAGAGTTACCTCAGATGACCTCAGTACAGCCATCTGAAAGCGTGACAGAGAATTTTAACTATCCTCCTCTGAAAACACAACACTCAGTACTGTTGGATTCACAGAATTCTGACTATTTTCATGGGCTTCTTCATAAACTGGGACTGAGCACACCCAATGCGAGACCAGAGATGAATGGGAAGCCCACGCTCATGTCAGAGCTGAAGCACCCGCCAGCCTTCCTCCCATTTTGGAGCAGCCTAGGACACACCTGTTAAGAGTTTGGAGCAAAAACCAGGGAAAACATCGTGGCTTTGCATAATTTACCCCGGAGCAAATTTAGTGGTTGCAGTGAACTTGTCCTGTGTTGCTGAATTCACTGCAACCGAAAAATAAAATGAGATTGAAAAGAGAAGGCTGTGGGGAGACCTCAGTGCAGCCTTCCAGTACTTAATGGGAGTTCATAAACATGAGGGAAACCAATGTTTCACACAGGCAGATAGTGACAGGACAAGGGGCAATGGCTTTAAACTAACGGATGGAAGATTTAGATGAAATATCAGGGGAAAGTTCTCTACTGAAAGAGTGGTGAGGTGCTGGAACAGGCTGCCCAGAGAGGCTGGGAGGCTCCCTTCATAAGAAAAATTACTGGAATCGTTATTCACTGATTTTCTGTATAGTTTACTGCTGCAAAACTGGTGTACACCCCTACTACTGTATTCAAGAAATGAGTACATGTGGTACCAAGGGACAAGGTTCAGTGGGGAAATATTGGTGGAAGGTGGATGGTTGGACTGGATGATCTTGGAGGTCTTTTCCAGCCTTGGTGATTCTATGACTCTATTTATTACTCAGTGATGGACAGTGGCACTCGAAACCACTCCAGCCACAGTCACCCCAAATCTCACTCTTCTCAGAGACTCTCTTTAATAATGGTGCTTTACATTCTCCTGCAAGGTGTGCAAATTAATTTGGAACACAGGGTCTTGCTACACGTCCACAGAGTCTACTGGAACTGCAGGGGGGCTACAAAGCAAGCATTGAGCAATGCAAGCGTTCCAGAAAAGCCTACCTCCAGAAAGTTGGAAAGCACCACAGATGGTATTAAAATCTACTTATTACACAACCAAAAAAACCAAAACAAAACAAAAAACAACCTCAAGAATTATTGGCTTAATCTTGATGACTTGTATTAAGTTTAATTCTTCACTTGTGTATATTTTGGGCAAAACGTCTACAACATAAGACAGAAGAGAATTGCCTGTGGTAATGGTGATGAACTGGAATTACAGAGTAGGTTCTTGTTCAGAAAACTCTGTGTGTTTCAGGTGAGGCAAACGTGCCACTTACACCATTTAAAAATATGCTGGAAAACCACACGACGGACAGGCAGAGAAACATTCTGGCTACAATGTGCCTTAAAAGTTTTGGATTCATCAGTTTTCCTTCAAATGCTGCTGTATGATACGCAACAGCCTCTGAATTCTCATTTTAAAATGACAAAAACAGACCCACTTTGGCAGTAGTTCTTAATGTGCAATTCTGATCTGTAGAATGACTTCTTAAAATGGCTCCTCTGTATTTCTAGCTCTGCTTTCCATGTATATATTGTAACGTAATTTTTATATGCATAGCATGCCCATATTATATACTATTTTAAAAGTTTCCTAAGTATTTACACCCTTTTCATCACTGTTAAAATAAATTTGGGAACATGGTAGCTGGACTTTTTATTATCGGGTCGTGGTTGTTTCACTTCAGCCTTCTGTAGCCCACAATACCCCATTAGCCAATGTGGCACCCAAGCCAAACGACGATTTAGATTTCTGCAGTTCCTCAGGACTGCATCTGTAAAAGTACATTTGAAAATCTACAACGAGCAGAACCGTGTCATGTAAATCATTTGGGCACAGATCTGAAATATCCCAAGTTGCCATTTTTATAGTCTATTTACAGAGCAGAACTACATTTTTCCAGATTACAAATGTTTTCTTTTGCCAACCAGTCCTTGAAAGCGAGGGACAGACAATGAAAGTCCATTGCACATCATAGCTCTGCTGGGAGGTCAACGATGCCACCAGCCATAGGTGACCACATGCAGTGCCGTGCCCTACACAAGCTCAGTGGTATCAGCCGTGGGCTCAGCATTCTGACGTAAGCAGCAGTGAGAGTCTGCAGTTCCCCTCTGCCTCCATTCAAACAAGCAGAGGTCACAAGAAGAAAATAAATGCTTGTAATCTGTCCAGACAGGACCTCTGCCAACACAGGTCATGTTTATGAGCCACACTAGAGTCCCTTTAGATTGAATGAGGCACAGTCAGCTTATGAAATTTGCTGTAAAGTCAGTGAAAAAATTAAGCAACGTAATTTTGTGCAAGAACGTTCTTAGTATCAATCCCCCACACCTGCTGATTTAAGCGTTAGTAAGGTGCCACGCTGTAATGAGTTCATGTAGGCAGAAGGGAGTGTTTGAGGAAGTACCTTCAGTCCAAGCCAGTAAGCCCAAATGACTGCAACAGCATGCTTACGCCTAGCCTCCTCCTTCAAGCGTTTCAATTCCCTTCGAGCCTAAAAGGTTTAGATAGTGAATAAAAGAGACAGCCCGATGCAGACAGCACAATGACCAGGAAAGGCTTCTCCCAAACAGAACAGCCAACATACAATCAAGGTACAGAGAGATAGAAGAACAGTGTTTAACCTCCAAAACCCCTTTTGTGGTGTGAATTGATGCTAAACCACATATGAGGTCCAAAAAGCCTCAATTTGAACTTTTATTTTACAGATGAGAATTGTATCTACCCTTTCATTTGCTGCCAACGTTTCCATCTCATCCTACGTGCACACCCTTGCCATCAACAGTAAGTACTGTGTGATCAGAACGATGTCTACAGAAACCAAGACCAAAATCTCACCATCTCAGCAGCTCTTCCACTGACAAGTGCTGGATCATAACCCTGAAACTGTGTGTGATGATAATGACAGGCACTTCACTAAGGGCTTTTATTCTGGAGGTGATTTTGATTTTTATGTACTTAAATAAAATTCTACAGCTTGGTAAATTATTCCTTTCTCTATGGAATGAAAAGGTAAGCTCCCCCCACCCCAACATAGTGCCTTCCTGCATGCAAAGAGATAGGCACCCAGTTACAGTGCCTCAATAATTCTCATTTCAGGAAAGCAATTTGCAAATCGAACACATATATTGGCAATCTAACAGAATCTTGTATTCTAGGGAATATCCAAACCTCTGTTACTCAGTATGTGATTACAAAAATCAAATGGAACAGAGTTACAGTGTTATAACATCAGAGAGGCAAAGCAGCTCTGCCAATGTCGTCAAGTTGTACATTGTCAAATTGTGCAGCTGCAGGTCCAGCCTATGCCTGTGATGGGGCTAGCATGTGATGCAGGCACTCAGAAAAATGCTTCTACTCATCTGAATGGGACGAAAGCTTCAACCATACTGTACTGGAAAAGTAAGGATTCTGCAAAGTTAGAAAGTAGTCTGTCTTGCGAAAAGGAAGGAAACTGAGCACTTGAGATCTAAGCTTTTCTTTAAAAGCAAGTGATTTCTGAAGATAATATATTCTTCTTACTGAAAAATTCTAAGTATTTAAATGATGAGCTCTAACACAATTAATACTATCGCATCCATTTCTGATCTGGTCCTTTCTAACTCCAAAGAACATCTTAAACTCAAGAAAGTAAATATCACCTGTGCAGTACTAATCAATTTTTCAGGTGAAAGGAACTGTGGATAAAAATAAACTACCAACGTGCTGCATTTAAGTAAACAAAGAGGAAACTGTTAACTGTAGTAGCCACCTAAATGTCAGGTTAGATGCATAGTCTCTCTGCAGGGAGGGAAACTCTGAATGTTTGCTTTGACTTGCAGCGCTGCCACTCCATTGCAAATCTAACAGCTTTATATCAAAAGAGCAATAGTCAAACTCTGCATTTTACTTCAGATGTGATGTGAGCACATTTCTACATCTTGTTGGCAAGGCGATCAGACAGCACTTCCCACCCCATCCTAAATAATAACTGGGAGATGTTTTAAATGTAATCAATCAACAGAAAATAATTTTCAAATAAGTTAAGATTTTACTAGTTGAAGCCAATACAATTTTGACCTCCAGTGAAAAGCATTTCAAATGTTCACAAAACCCACAACTGCAGGCTGGGGATTAGCAAGAATCTTTCAGTGGGACTTTGCTTCTGAAAACAAACAGCTGATGCTGGAATTCCTGGGATTTTTCTAGGGCTGCAAGTTTAGAATTGCAAACTAGCACCATTTTCTGCTAAAAGATCATGAAGCCGTGCTTTAATTGCAGCTACTAAAATTTTCTTACTGGTTCAAATCACAACCAGAGAGTGAATTAAACCAATTAAAATGAATATTGAGTAAAATGAATAGCGTTGGTTTGAACTTGCAAATGAAGACTGCTCAGGGTGCAGAATACACAGCCTGATGAAAATCTCAATTAGATCTCTAGGACAGTGACACTGAAAGCACTTGTTAGGGGAGGGAAAAAAAAAAAACCACTGAAAAACCACAACCTTCTCTCCCCGCCACAAACCATGCTTTGCACATTTACAAGTAGTTAAATGCATTTCCTAATTTGGGAATACTGAAATCTAGTCATTTTTAATCTAGTCTAATGGTTTGTTAGTGCAAATCACTACTTGGCTGTCATGCATGGTATTTCCTACTCTACAGAACACTGATATACAGAATGTTGTCAGATTTCAGAATGGCATGAATGGAAATGGAGGAAACCAATGATCATGCTCTATTATTTTTAAGTCAATCGTATTAGTTATTAATTCTCACTATTTACTACTGATTAATTGTTGATATCGTTGGGTAATGAAGGGGGGCACATGACATGTGCATGAAGTACCTTATATCCAAGCCAGTAAGCCCAAATAACAGCAATAGCATGTTTATTTCTAGCCTCCTCCTTCAGTCGTCTCAGTTCCCTTCGTGCCTGCGATGCGTTTGAAAATGGGATATAGAAAAGCTTAGGGAAGAAAAGGTTACTGCAAGTTCCCAACGGTGAGAGAAAGAAACCAGCCACCACAAAGAGCAAATATTAAAAGCACGTCCCAGCTTCCCAGGCTGCACCAGCTAAAACACGTTAGCAGCAAAGAGGAAAGAAACCAAATCAGTAGTTTAAGCCACTGAAAATAGTTCCAGCTAGCTCTGCCCTCAAGGGCCTTATTCTATCCAGAGACAGTTAGGTGCAGAATTTGTTACTGCTCTCTCACCTGGGTCCCATGCCAGTAAGCAGCAATTATTGTGGCAGCTTCATTACAACGCTTCTGGTGCTTAAGCTCCCGAAGAAGTTTCCGAGCCTGTAAACAATTGAAAATAAAAAGTAGTGTGACCCTAGATCTCTTTATGACTATCTGCACAATGGCAACGACTCCTCTTCACAGCATATGCCTTATCCCTTTAGCAATAAATCACAAGTAAATTGCACTGTTGCAGGCAACACTTAAGGCTGCTGTCAAACCAGGCTTTTATCCCCAGCACTGCTACCACCAAACATTATGTTCTCCATTGACAAATGAAGAAAAAAAACATAATTCAAGATGAGATGATGATTTGACTGAGTTCTCTCTAAATAACACACAAGGGAAAAGACAGCACAACAACTTTCAGGCTGTCAGAATACTTCTAACTCATATTTTTAATAAAGAAAAAGATGGAGTACAACTTATAAGAAACAATACAACCAAATTATGCTGGCCTATTGACAACAGAGTTCAAAGCCTGCTGGGCAGGACAGGGCTGTTGACATCCATAGGTAGTAACTGCAGCCCCTTCCCTGTCCAATAAGAAGGGAACTGACTCCAAAATCAACGGCAGCCCTCTTCTCCCTAAGTAGAGAAGAAAATCACAGCCTGTGGGATGGAGAAAGGTTAATAAGAAAACAGGGGAACCCAGGAACATTTTTTTCTGATGCTGAACAGCTTTAAGCACTGTTTTCACACAGTGGGAACTGTTAACCCCATTTTTGCCTCTCACTACTGCATCACTCCTTAAGTCCGGCTTAAGAACACTGGTTGCTGGATTTTCCCTTGGCAAAGTAAAAACTTCTGAGATGCAACGTTGTCACAAACTGAAGACAAGCAAGCAATGGCGAGGCACTTGCTTACGACATGCTTTCATCCCTGCACTTAGCAAACAGCAGAGAACTGAAGACATAACTCAAGCAATGCACTGCTGAGGTGATCCAGACTATTTAAACCTGCTTTCAGCGACCCAAACTCATGCCAAGAAGCGTGAAAGGCAGGAGGGCTGGTGCACTTCAGCTGTGTTTTCTTTCCTGCTCTGTAACTCACAGGCACAGCCATAGCAAGAGGAAACTCACCTTCCACCCTCTGATGTACGACTGTACTATAATAGCTGAACTCTTTATCTTCCGATACTTCTTTTGTTGCTGTATAAAAAATGAACATATGATGCTTAGAATATTGCGTTACTAACATCTGAAAACATCATTAGGGAGAGAAGTAATAAATGTTAAATATGAACAATTTCTGAACAAGCAGATCAAAGCACAGATTGTCTGCTAAACTCGAAAGGAAACAAAGCCCATCAACAATGCTACACGGACAATGCCACTCTCTGTGTACAGAAACAGTTCATGGTCAGCAGCACAAAAGTTACATGGATTAAATACTAACAGTAACAGCTTTATTTGTCTTTCCCACCAGTAGGGCAGCATACAAACTCTCAGAAATGCTCAAATTTGTTGGCTAAGCTTTTCATTACCTTTTGTGCTGTTTCTATTAACTTAGGAAAAAACAAAACAAACAAACAAAACCAAACACGTACTCCTGAATGACATGTTGGGATATTATCCAAGTACACCAGGCATTTTCCTACTAAAAAATAGCAGCTCTCCAGTAGGCTACCAGCCACTATAACAGTGAATAACAGTTGATTGACTTTCAATATGGCTTCTGGGCTTCATGCTCAGTCCCTTCATTAACAGGGAGCATCTCTGTGAGTGAGCTAGAAAGACTCATAAGACTTAGCAAGGGTCTACAGCTAAGAGATCAACAATGGCATGGACTTGGTTATGTATGGCAACCACATTTTCTATTCATTAAGATCATACAAGATCTCAAATCAGACGCATGGGTGCATTGCAATTTCTACTGATGTTGCTTGTAGAAACAGTGTATTCAATTGCAAAAATTAATGGTGAAGAGTTTTACAGTGTAAAAGCATTTCTTCTCAGATGTAAATAACTACACTTTTTTTGTAATAATCCACATTTTGCTTTCATTATCCAAGACAATTGAACCATCTTGCATGGCTTTCAAGATGAAAAATGAAAGTGCTTGTCAAATGGAAGGAGTGACTCTCAGTTCTCCAACTTTCAGTTTAAGATGCTTTCTCCCCATTTCATCTGACATTTGATCAAGCTATCTAATATAAGTAAGGAAATGCACTTTGACATCTGAGACTTTAACACTTGAAAACAATCTATCTGTTGTATCACATGCTATTCACTAACTGATGAAAAGACAGCTCAAAATGGCACGGAAGACCCAGTCTACAAAAAGATCCGTTTGAGAACTGTACCAGTGTGAACTACTGAACTATGATACTTACGGGCTACAGTTAAAATAAATCCCTGAGATCCTCCCAGGCAGCATTCTTGAGCCTCAAATGCAAAAGTCCCAAATACGGCGAAATACAAAAACACTTAGGAATGACTGAATTCCACAGAATCACACATGTGTGATACGGCCTCTTCTCTCGTATAATTGGTGATAGAACTAGAGGGAATGGATTTAAGCTGCGCCAGGGGAGATTCAGGCCGGACATTAGGAAATATTACTTCTCGGAAAGGGTGGTCAGGCACTGGAATGCACTGCCCAGGGAGGTGGTGGAGTCACCGACCATGGGAGTGTTCAAGAAACGTTTGGATGTTGTGTTGAGGAATATGGTTTAGCTGGGAAGTATTGGTAATGGTAGGACTAGATGATCTTCTAGGTCTTTTCCAACCTTGATAATTCTGTGATTCTGTGATTCTGTGTATTACCAAACATTTTTTTACACATTAGCCGTATGCTTTGAGAGCGGACCAGCATTTGGTTCAGCTGAATGAAAACGGACAGGCCACAAAATCCTGCTCTCATAGCTAATGGACTTGAAGGAACTTTTTAGTTATTTAAGCAAAAGCAAAAAGAAAACACTTAAAAATTTACTTACTGTATATTTTTAGTATTTAAATACTAGTATAAAATTGAATTCTTTCTTCAATCCTCCATACATAGGGAAGGAAATTATGAAAACTCATTAAGCAATAAAAAGATTTGCTCCCCTTATCCCTGCCACTAATTTAGTAAGGATTATGTCTTACTGCGTATCTCCTGAACCAGGCAGCAATCACAATCTGACTTTTTTTCATTAGCAAGAAGCGTGTGCGGCACTTCCAACCTCTGTAAATCTTCTCAATGAGAGTAGCCAAGTCCTCCAACCGCTGCTTTCTCAGATCTTCTAGTTTGAAGAGCTGGGTGTATTTTTTAGGGTTTTGTATGACATTGGAAGAAAAACAGAAGGCAAGACCAAATAGCCCATTAATTACAGTTATTCTAAGCAAAATCTCTCCTTTATTCAGGTCCCCCCTTCAGACACATTTTCCTGTGATACTGGCACACACATCAACAGGTTTGTGAAAGATATGCTGCTTTAAGTCAGCACATGAAAGTTAGATTAAACTCAGGCTGACAGCTATTGTAGAGAATTGACTCTCCTTCAGTCTCCATCACTGTTCATTTATCCCAATGTAACGTGTCTAACATTGCACCGTTAGCCTTTTTTTAATGCTATATCCTCCACCAACCACTGTATCTAGAAAAATCAATAGGAACAAGCTGGCAAATTATGCAGTCCATAGCAGGCTATCCTCATAAAAGATGTCTTGATTTTGCGTAGGAAGACATTTTCCACTTACCGTTCTTGGGTTGCGGATGAATATCTTTGATCTACCAAATGAAAATTCTTCTTCAGGGATTTCCAATTCATTAAACAGTACCTCCACACCAGTCCTAGTAAGAAGTAAATGAGCTTAACAAACATGACCCCCAGCTCTAAAACTTCTTAGTTTACATATTCACAGATTAATTTCTGGAAAATAGATGAAAGCTTATTCTAAATTCTTAAATACTGCTTGGCATAAGCAGATTGAAAACCTAGCTCACTTACTTGCTGTTTATTTAGCTAAAGGCAAGAATAATCACAGAGGAGATTCAAAATCATTTCATGAAAAAGGAGCAATTTTCATTCAGCAGCATCAGCAACAGCCTATTTTTTCCCCCTCTTACTTCTATAATGGTTTTGAACAACATTAATTTTTAGACCCCCGAAAAGGGTAGGTTTTCCAATGAAGGAACTCATGCAAAGTCCAAAACGATTCTAAGGGAATTAAACAAACACTTGAGTTGCTCCAGCTTGTCAATTTACTATTAAAATACTTGATTTTTCATTAAATAAGAACAAATTACGTACACTTTTTAAAAAGACAAAAATCCAAATGTATGGAAGATAATCATTGTATTCACTGAAATGGGAGAGTTGAGAAAACTGTAGTTCTCCTACCTGGCTGGCCCTCTCCAGTGGGGCCAGGTCTGCTTGCACAGCATTTTGTATCTTTCCAAGCATGGCTCGTATGCCTGCCTGAATGCATACCCTGCCCTTCTAACCCGGACATTTTCCAGAAGACCGAGGTAGCGGATCTGGTGGCACACCAGGGCGTCATTGAAAATGTGCGCAGCCTTTTTGTCATTGGGTTTGATGCATCTGGAAAAAGAAATCAACAATGACACTGGACCGCAGCCCTGCAAGTCAACAGCTACCACTGTAAACTGTAGGTTTCAACAGACTTATGCTTAAGTACCAAAATATCATTTAACTCAGCCAAATACAAATTCACTGAATTAATCACAGGGTCGTTTACCTAATGTAGTTTGGATTTTTTGTCTGGAGATTTTTCATCAAGGTAGCAACTGAAGCCTTGAACTGTGATCCTGCTGTTGGTGGTCTCTTGAGATTGATCTTGGCAGGGTTACCTTCAGGGAACAGTGCTTTGATAAGAGAGTGACTGGCCTTCCACATAGCCTGGGAGAGGTCCCGGTACAGAAGATCATTATTTTTGTCAACAAATCCTTCCACCTGGTACATAACCTGAACAACAGAGAAAAGTCTAATCAGACTGTGCTTTGGACTTTAGGATGTAGGCCATTTCCAAACTGCACCACAAGATTGAATTTTCTTCTTTCTCACTACTCAAAATAACTTAAAGATCCCAGCAGTAACTAGCTATCCATGCAGTCCTCGGGGGACTTTTATTTACAAGAACTCTCACCAGAAAAACAGTCCAGTGACAACAATCATAAATGCAAAGACTTGACCAGCAGCTGAGGATGCTGGAAGCACCCCAATGAACTTCATGTAGATCTCAGAGCATGACTGGCTTTCTTAAATTTAATTTGACTATTCATGACAAGTCATCAGGCCGATAAGACAGATTTATCAGCTTATGATTTCACAGTTAGTTCTTTGCAAGTATGTACTACATATGCTGACCATCAATCTACTACTGCCATAGTCATATTTTACACAACAGCAATGGGACTGTGAACTTGGGTGACTTTTTGTTTAGTGAACACATTTCATGTTTCTGACAGGTGTGGTAAATGCCACTAGTGACAAAGCTCTTTGCACGATCTTGCTTAGATTTCACAACAGAAGGGTCAGACTTTTGTTGTCTAGTGACCAGATCAAAATGTTCTCAGCTGGGGATGGAAAAACAATCCCAAAATAGTTGGAGTTTACGGACTGCTCTGTTGTGCAAATGAATATCAGTAACAACTGAAGACCCTCCTTGGCTGCTAAGACACAATCTGTTTACAATCTTTCCCAAAGCACTGTGATATTTCAAATTCACCTGGAATTTTGACCACCGAAGAAATACCTAAATATTAATCCCTGACAGATGATAGAAAATTAAAAATGAACGACTGCCTTGGAGGCTGAAAGTGTGGCATTTCTAGTGCTACTTTGAAAGGACAAATTATCAAGCTACTCCAAATTTTATAATTGAGAAAATACTAAAAACCAGAATCAGGAAAATGGTTTCCAAGTATTCGTTAGTCTGTAAAATTAATGGTTCAGTAGTATTTTCAACCCTGTTTTTGCTGTAAGAAAGTCAGTTTGTCTCCTTTCTATGAATAATAGTCTTTATATTCATTAATAAAAAGTCATTTTAAATTGACATTAAAACATTGATCAGAATTGTATTTATTCATATACCTTATGTTGTAAGAAGCAAAAACCATTCGCAAGCCTTCAGTATAGTTTTCTCTTCCAACTGTTTCAACATACAGACTTTCAAAACAAACTCAGTTCCTTCATAGGTACAAAAACTCAACTTTCTCATCACTCTAGCTACAGATCATCACCATAACTAACAACTGCAGCTAACTCAATGACAAAGAACACACTTCCCAAAATATCTTGCCTTCAGATGCGTGTGACTTTCTGTCATTCTAAACAATGCTATTGTTTTCATAGATCCAGCAGCACAATTGTTCTATCACCAAAGCCCATGGGACATCAAGTAAAAGAAGCCCTGCCTTTGGTTTTGGTTAGAGCAGCGTGATCTCTGAGTATCTTCAGCCAAAACCACTATCTTAGTCTCAAGAGTGAAAAGATTAAAAGAGGTTTGGATTTTCTGATCAACTATTGACTCAGATAAACCTCCTCCATGACCATAATGCAATGTAATTTAATAATTTAAAGAGCCTTGCCATTATACCAAAGTTTCACACAGGACCAACATTCTCCAACCACAGAGCCCAGGTCGGTAGGTACCTTGCCAGCATAATGCTGAATCCTGAAGCAGCTGTGAGGCAGGGTGGTGTCATTAAGGAACCGGGAGCACTTGCTCATCCTGCTCTCAAAATGCTGGTGGGTGGCACAGACTTGGTTCAGCTTTTCTAAAAAGGTGTCATCGGTGACAGTTCCCGGTCTCAGGCACTCCTCGTCGAGCATGGCCAAGATTCCAGTTTGGTTCTGAAGTTTCAAGACAAGAGTATGAGCGTCTGTTTTCACCGTATTTATATCAATACACGAAAATGAGATTGCTCTTTCCTGTTAGACCAGAAACACATCCCTCCAAACCATCTCCACTGGCAGTTCTCTCTTGTTCACCCCTACTCCCAACAGACCTTTAGCATCTCAGTTTTTGAAAGACTGCTTTATAGACTGGAATCATCCAAGTTCATCTTAATTGGCAATTTCTTGTCTTTTACTGAGACCACAGAAACTCCAGCTTAAATGAAAGTAGCTAGTTTATGGGTTAAAACAGCACACATTTTAAATGGATAGCTAAAAACTGTTCTGAATGTTAAGAAATTTACTGTGCTAAGTCCACAGGAACTCCTCCTATTAGATACAAGGATTTGCTGTATCTAAAGTGATCAGTAACAAATCCCGGAGATCTCTGGTTTCCACAGGAAAAAAAAAAGCTATTATTTACAATACAGCATGTGATATCTTTTAATGAAAACACTGCTGATAAGTGTAAACATTTAAGTTTTGCTTTTTATTTCTCACGTAGGTTCTGCTGACCATTCGTAACACAGAAAAACATCTAATCTTTTGAAAAAAATATAATAAAATGAATGTTTACCATTCAAAATAAGATTATTAATACAAACAAGGGCTTGTTTTATCAAAGTAGAGTGAGGATGCATGCAGATGCTATGGTTAAATTTAATTTATCAAACCAAAACACAGCGAGGAGGCGTACAGATGTTATGGTTAAATTTATACGTGCATAAAAATCATTCAAAAAGATTATTGTAAATAACTTACATTTTCTATTAGGTCACAAATTATAGCATTGTTGAAATACTCAATGTGTGTCCACTCAATTCCCTATAGGAAAAAAAACAAGTCTGAACAGGAAAACAACGGATGGAGCATTTCCCCTAGGCAACTTAAATTATTTTCCAGTTAACTATTTTTTAATTTAGTTCTATATGCTTACCAACATCTTATTTATTAAGAAAGAAACGCAATCATCTCCCGCTAACATTATCTGCGCAAAACGGCTGCCCTTGAGCGGCAGCCAAAGCCACTCTCCATTCCTTTCCCCCATCGGTGTCAACTTCCCATGCACTCCCCTGGAGCAGGGCCAGCTGCCTCCTGCCCAGCCCCGGCTCAGCACTGCTCTCTGCACGCTCCCACTGCTTAGGAAGGGAAGAAGCCCATCTCAGGGCAAGTATCTGAGATCAACATTCTGAGCTCTGAGGGGTTTTGTTGTTTGTTGTTTGTTTTTTAATGGGAGAAGGAAAAAGGGCTAAATTTAGATGAGACCATCTGAAAAAAATCCAGAGTCTGGCAGTTGTTCGGATATTCCTAAAATCCAAATACATTGTATGTTGTTTTACAAATATGAGCAACAACATTTCCAGGATGAGATGTTAACACACCTGGAGATAACAGGTAAAGGACTGGAAAAGAAAACAAAACATTCTTAATTTGCATCCTGCAGTGACATCTTACAATTTAAATTTTTCAGAGTGCTCAAAATATCACTGAAGAAGCAAACTGCAGTGAGTATGCTTCAGAAGTTTTCACACTGAATGCGAAAAAAAAAAGACGTCAAAGCTTCATGTTATCCTCGAGAGCATAAAGAAGGAACTTTATTCCATTTTCAGAAATGTCACTACAGCAAAACAGTATAATATAAAAAGCCCCTCCCCTGAAAAGAGGTTCAAGCATCAGTGGGCATCAATGTGGCTGAATGGAGACGATGGGGAGAGGAGAGGATAATGAGAGATGGTTTAAATGTTACCTCTCGGATGTATTCCTCCTGCTCTTCTTTGAGGGTGAGTTCAATGAAGATCTGCTGTAGCTTCTCATTACAGTAGTTGATGATGAATTGCTCAAAGCTGTTGTCCTGTCAGATAACACGTTTGCAGAGTGAACACACTGATGTTGAGTCGTAGTAAGTTTCTGTAGCAGCTGCAAGTCAGCAAGCTGCTCTATTAACTCCTAGTTTTGCAGTATTTTACTGAGAATGAAATTAGTTTGGAAAACTTGGACCAAATCCTGCCCTGAGTCTTTCTTCCTCCACTGGATGAAGTTGCTGGATGAAGTTGCTGGCTTTGTAGGTCTCTATTAGTGATGCCTCTGTACTACTTCCTTGGGACGAGTCATATGGACAACTATAGTGCCAGGGAACAAACAGTTCTGCTGCGCTAATCTGTCCCCATACATTACACATGGTCTCTCCTGCAGGCCCTGGTAAGTTAAATGGTATCGGCTCTTTTCCAACCAGGATCAGCCAGTATCAAACAAGGTATCCTACTTCACTGCAGGCTGAGGCCCACGCTGCTGAGATCTGATAGCCTTCAGAGGTCAACTTCACCTCTTCCCTGTCAACCAACTTCTTGACAAACTGCCACCTAAAACGATGGGAATTTGGGCTTTATCAAACAAAAAGCCTTCCAAAGGCTGACTCCTACGAAACTGGCTTGGGGAAAAGCATGTATGTAACCCTTTGCAGAAAGAAATGGAGAACAAGAGCCCTAGGAAAAAGTGGTGGCAAAGGTGAGACACCACTGCAGAGCACTTCCAGGAGAACACGTGGCAGGACTGGAAACAGTGAGCCTCAAGTACCCTAGGTAGGGTTCTTAGGTTCAACCAAACATCCCCAGGGTCTGCAGGATAAAGCTGGGGGTCACCACATCTCAATGATGTTAAATGAGCACAGCTGGGAGGCCAGGTGCCCACTTTGAAGACCATTTCCAAAGGAAAAGGGAACATCAGCCCCCTTGTTTATTTTTTATTTCCAGTGCTTAGAAGAGTCATTAATATCGTAAGAATTCCCTACATGTGTCTGCAGAAATAATTGCAATCAGCAGCTATTTTGGGTATCTATTCCTGGTCCCTTCTGGGCTTTGTGGTTGGGTTCCCACTCCCTTCTTTATTTTAATTGCTATTCATCAAGAGCCCTCTGGTTATTTAGGAAGCTTGAAATTTTGCATAATAAACCCACTATGCGTTTTTAGACTACGAAAGAAGTCTGCTATACATTATCTCTGAAGCTCAAGTTACAATAACACATATATATATATTTATGACTATAGGCAGCTGATTTAAAACCTTAAATTAAGGACCTGGTCACTAAAATAAGATTAAAAACACACAAGCAGATTAGAAAATATTTAGGTAGCACAGATTACTTCTATCATTTTAGTGTTAGGTAAAGCAAAATCACAGCTGATCACCCCAAATTCTCAGCCGCATTAAATTCTGCCCCTCACATCAATTGCAATTATCAGTCAGAGATTGCAGACTTGCACAGCTCTAGATGATAAAGTCAAAATTTGGCATGCATCAAAACCAGCACTGCAAACAAGTTGTACTTACTGCATTCTGTTGAAAAAAGAAATTACATAAACTGCAGTCAATACTTAAAGCACTTCCAAAGAAACACAGAGCAAAAATATCTATTAGCATTTATTTGCTGTACCAAGTAAAATAGCAAAACAGCTTGTTTTTTCTTAATCTTATTTCTATTTCACTGAAAACGTGAAGTGCTACATAGATGGTATATATTACATTTGTGTAGATGCATATGTTTGGATTCTGTCCAAAGACTCCTAAAGAAACCAAGGGATCAAGGCGCGTCACCATGTAACATGGAGCAGCACTTCTGCACTGTCACATCTCTAAACCAGAGCAGACCTTTTGACTCAAAAAGCCACAGATCTAGCCTCTGAGAAATAAACGTCAGTAAAAGGAAAGGGGAATGGGGGAGGTGGGAGAGAACACTTGAAGAACGAGTCAAAACTTATTTGACACATGAAGGCAAGCTCTTCACTTTAGATATACTTAGTTTGACACGAAAAGACCCCAACTGACACATCACCTTGGCAAGAGGAAAGGTTGAGCACCCCCATCTTCCTGCCAGGTACCACTGACTCAGAAGAACTGTTACCCAAAAGCACACTTTATTCTGATTTCAAGGACAGCAGGGCTTATATTTCACATGTTACATGTAGTCCTCAAAAGAGGATAGAAAACAGACTGCAAATCCAGCTAAAGCATCTCGCTGAAAGGTCATTAACAATATATTAAAGTAATTGCTAGGTGCTTTCCTGGTTTGCTGTGTATCTGTGATATTTATGGCCTGTCACAGAAAGGCAAACCAAAATCCACAGAGCTCTTCGGAAATCACTTACTTTAAGCTAGGAAATTCTATTTGACATTGCCAAGCCACCGAAAATTGCTATTCCAGGAAAACAGGCACTGAAGATCAGCCGTGATTTTGGCTTTTGTGTGCAGTACAGTGCAAAAGGCTAGCAGTTAATTACAGCACAAAATGAGGGAAAACGTTTGGAATTACTGAAGTTCTGAAAACACTTATCTCTGAATAAACCAGGAGACATTTGGTAAACTAACTGCTGTTCAGAAAGAGGCATTTCCTTTCACGGATTTTAAGAAGCACTGTGAAGAACTGTTTGGAATGCTTGTTTCTGTGCAAATCTGAATAAAAAGATGGAGATCCTGTGAATTTATTCACTCTCATTGTAGAGCTACAGATTTTGATTGCATGAGGGCCTCACAAACCATATGCTGGTGCATGCAAATTGTAAAGAATTGTCCATCACTATTCTAATGATGGCTTCTTAATTAATGTGGTAGAGATAGGAAGAGGTCTAAAGAACTTTATTTTTTTACAAGACAATAAGGTGTGATTGGCACCAGCAACAGCACACCAAAAATCCAGCCAGGAGAAACAGACTGGGAGAGCCCTGCGACTTGAGACTCTATTTATTCCTTGTGCTGATCCTCCTCAAGTGACAGAAAGAGCCTTCCCAAATAGTAAATTTCAATACTCTTAGAAAATTTCAAGGAAAAAAAAATAATTAGGCCAGCACTTCCCAAATATTGAAGAGTTTCTTTTCCAGGCTGTAATTTTGCTGCTTTACTCCTGCAAGCATCACTTCAATCGCTGCTTTTTTATAGCAGCATTTCATAGCATCCCTCTGAAGCCACTGTAAAGTAGAAAACATAACCTTTTGGGAAGGAAAAACCACTCAGTCTCTCAAGTGAAATAAAAGGTGCTAGGTAACAGAATGTCACCTGAAGTAGATACAGATCAAGCAACCACCCACAGCTCACTCCATCAACCTTTTATTGGGTGCAACAATAAATTCAGACAACTAAAAAATGCACCGACAGAAATCAAAGCCTGCTTCAGCATGCTTTTCACCTCACCAATAATGGCACCTTGCTCCCCGTTTTATTCTTTATCAGCTTTCAAACTACTGGGCATCAGGGTGGCATTCATCAGCACTAAGCTCTTGACCTCTAAAAAATTATGCCCTGTGCAAAAATGTAGTGCTTACATAAGCAAGCGGATCGTGACATTGTGCTCACGGAGGTGTCAGAGTCTATCATGAAAAGACAAAAGCTCAAGTTTGGAACCACTACGACAACAAGAATTACACATACATGCTTAAAAATCCATAGAAAATATATTTGTTCCTTAGCCATTTTCCAAATGTTTTCTTTGGAAGATGCCTGTCATGCAAATGACAGAATGATACGAAAAAAAGCAACCATCAAATACCTGTGAATATTTCTGGCCTTATGCACTGCTAAGCCAGTAAACTACCAGTGAGACCATATAAAATTATTCCTGTCAAAAACAAAACAAAAAAAGAATTGGGCAAAAAGTCTCTCTGTGAGTTCAGGCATAACTGTTTCAACACGCTGATGCTGAGGGTCAGTTCTTGCATTATATTTAGGGACTCCAAATACCGAAAACTACAGGGAATTTATTAGGAAAACTAGCTACCTTCTGACATTCTTTCTCCATAAAGAATTCAAATGCATTTTTGAGTAGCTAGGTTCCAGCAATTTTGAGATACAGGGGCAACTAAGAGACATACTTTTTACTCAAAACTGGTATCTGGGGTATTTTACACTAGTAAGTAGGAATAGGTTCCCTACCTAATGAAGTCTGGCTGTAAGCATCCTATTTTCTTGGATTCTCTCCACTATTTTCCATAATTCAAGAATATTAAGTTCATCACAGAGCTCAGACTCAGCTACGTCACCAATATCACCAGTATCATCCATCTGCAAGGTGTTTCTCAACTTTTCCTTCCTAATCTTTCACCCCACCAGTTCTCACTGAGAGCCAATCCCAAAAGACGCGTACTGGCAGCCAACATCCACGTTGACCAAAAGGTGCTCAGCAGCACCTCTTCAAACACCTTACACAAACTACACATACAATGAAAAAAACAAAAACACCCACATGACTAGTATTTAAAGGAAAAGCACCAAAACCCAAACACTTGAATTTTTGAGATCGTCTGCTGAAATTAGCAGGAACGACGGCATTACATAAACCTTTAGATCAGTATTGGGGGGGGAAGAGACAGATGATTCTGGTGTAACACACACAGCCACAGAAAGTAACTTTCAACCAAAGCACCCCCCAGGCTCCTGAGCTCCCTCTACCATAGGTGGGCGAGCCTAGGTAGTTCAGACCCTGTGCTGCCACTGGGGCTCCTTATACAACATCCAGATGGCAAATGCAATAAACAAACATCTGTGTGCTTGCTTCAGTGACATGAGTGGTGGAATGAATGGTGAAACCAGCCAGCAAATTTCATTTATATCCTCCTGTGGTGTCTGGGGATAGAAATTTTTTATGTATGACCACAGGGACACGTAAATGAGATGAGACTAAGAAATATAAATGCTGGGAAATGAAAATTAGCAAAATGGGTACCGTGCACGGAAAGAAAATGAGAACAGAGACGCTCTATCTTATAAAATAATGTGCTATGTGTGACCCAGTTAGAAGTTATTTAAAAAAAAAGAAATTAAGGTTAATGAGAACATGCCATCAATCCCCTACTGAGGAAGTGCTGTGATAGTCTGGGGACAAGTGCTTATAACAACTCCAACTCCTTTTCTAGGCTACTGTAGTGCTAATGACACACACACACATACAGAAGTCATGTAAGAAAAAGTGTTTGCATTTGTCACACAAAGAGGATGTAAAGATGTGACCTATGAGGTCAGTCTGTGGTCCACCTGCCTCAGCCTTCTGCCTCCAGCAACAGCAATATGAGGTCACATTAGAGGACCACGTAAGTCTGACCACTCTGTAGTCCAGAACATTCACACAAAGCTGCAAATGCACGTTTCTGAGCCTTAATACTGCCCCATTCTCTTTGCAGCCAACATACAAGGGAACGACAAGTCATCCAAACCACAGAGTTTTCCCTTGCAGAACAGAAGACTGCAATTGCTAAAGACGTGGCAGAACATTGCACTACTCATCCAACCAACAAACACTGGGGCCACACCATTTCATCCTGGCTTTGTTTGTCTGCATACATACATGAACATCTAGGTAATCAAACTTTAAAAAATATCTCAGGCAAAACAGAATATGCTCTGTGCTTTTGTTTAAATAACCATACAGCCAAAGCACTGGAGAAGCATATCATTTATCACCTGCAAATATTCCACGCATTCATAATCAAACTGTGTTTCAAGGTACCTAACAGAAGAAAGTAACAAAGATAGATGCCCAAATGTCCTCACAGCCAGCATCAATTTGTACTGATGCCATTGCTTACAGGTAGAGAATCAGGCACTCCTGCTTGTGGTCTCCAGATACAAAATCCAGTCAAACTAAACGTGGAGCTAAAAGGGCACGAAACTGAGGTGAATCCAGTGCATACAGTCCACATGCAACTCATGGGGAAACCCAGATACCATCACTTCAATAAAGTTAGCCTGATAAATGATAGTTCTGAAACAACAGGAATTACAAACAGGCAAGAACCTACCACATAATCTTATCCATTCCCTTGTTGTGCTAAGACATAATTACTGAAGGAAAAAATGTTACTTCCATAGCCTCAAGCAGAGCACTTGTGTATGTTTGCTTCAGCATTTCGAATATTTCCTCTGTTGAAAGCAAACAGCCAATGGGATTTGCTTTATAAACCTGCATTTCACAAAATAAGTCTCTCTAAATACTTAAGGTATAAAGTGATTAACTAAATGGCGACTAACTTCTGTTTCAGAACATGATAATACACAAGGAAATGATTGCTGTAACTGTATTTTAAGGTCTCCACAGCACCCAGGAATCCACCCAGGGGTCACTCTGCAAAGCTCCCTGTTCCACATTTGCCAGCTGATGCAGTTGATCAATTCTTGATTAAAAACTCCATTCTTTTCTTTCAGTGCAAGATATAGTGCCTAGAAGAAATTACGTTCTGGAGATTATTAAAGCAGCAGGACAACAGGCATCTGCAGCTGAGATGGAGTTGAAGTAAGATGTGGAGAAAGGGTCCCCAGAGACTAGAAAACTGAAGATAACAGAAGACCCCAATAAGCCCATTTTCTCCATGCGTTTCTCTCTACTAAGTCTTCTTTCTAGTTATTTGATGCTTCTCCAGTAAAATCATCCTCAGGGAAAAGCATCTGCAGGTCAGCAGCAATCTCCCCAAGCTCAGCAACTGCCCTTTCTTTCATTTAATAAGCAGGACAACAGCAGGCAAAGCAGCCGAGCCAAGCTGTAGTGTGGCTTTTTGGTAGAGGCGGAAATACCTTCCCACTCTTTTCACACCTCAAGCATCTCAGAAATGTCTTGCAATGTTTACACTTTTCCTTTATTGGTTGCCTCCCTTTAAAAAAGATAATTATCACAACTGCAAATATGTTAATACAATGAAACGGTATTCGTGTTTCCAAAGGCATTTCCTCTATAAAGACATCAGCACACACACAGCAGTACAAGCAAGGTGACCAGGCTTCTTTACATCACCACGTGGGACTTTTACAGACAAGAAACAAGCTAACTGTGCACAAGTGATCATCCCTCTGTACTCAGCACTGGTGAGGCTGCACCTCCAGCACTTCGTTCAGTGTTGGGATCCTTGGTACAAGAAAGACAAGGAGGTCCTGGAAAGCATCCAGAGATGGGCAACAAAGCTGTGAAGGGTCTGGAGCACAAGTCTGATGGGGAGCAGCTGAGGGAAGTGAGACAATTCAGTCTGGAGAAAGGGAAGCTCAGGGGAAGACCTCACTGCTCTCTGCTACTTGCTGAAGGGAGGCTGTGGTGAGGTGGGGGTCGGCCCCTTCTCCCAGATAACGGCACTAAGATGAGATAATGGCCTTAAGCTGCACAAGGGGAAGATCAGGTTGGGTATTAGGAAAATCTTCTCACAAAGTATGGTAAGGTTTGGAACAGGCTGCCCATGGAGACAGTGGAGTCACCATCCCTGGAGGTGTTCAAGACAAGGGCAGATGTGGCACTGAGGGACAAGGTCTAGAGGAGTCACAGGCATGGGAGGACTAGATGATCTTAGTGATCTTTTGAACCTTAATGATTCTATAAAATAAAGAGAAGCACTATCATAGTGTGTCACAGACTAAGAAATGGACCTGCTTTTGCTGGTGGTTTGACTTTCTTTGTTGGAGATAATTCTACTTACCTCTGAGTTTTACACAGAATTTCGTGCATGCTATGTCCTCACACGTTCTCTGGGACATGGATCAAAACAAGTTGGACCTGCACCACCCCTCAACCCGGCTTTGTTGTGCCAACAAATCTTACCCAGCAGCTGGATGAGGCACTTGCACTGCCCCAGACCAACGCTCAGAGGATCCCTGAGGGCCACAGGAAGCCCTCCCTTACACTTCTCAGCATGTACTCCTGCCCTGGCGCAGACCCCCTTCTCACCCAGCTGAACCCAAGGCCAGGCACAGCACTTTCTGGCACATCTCAGCAATAAGCCTCACTTGGCACCTTCATAAAGCTCCGCTCCGAATCATTAGCTTCAGCTGGAGGACCAGCTACATAGCACTGCCTGAAAGTTTGGAGTAAAGCCTTTGAGCCAACTAGCACAGACATCTTTATCTCTAAAAGCCAGGCAGGATGACATACTCTCACTTGCTCCATAACATTCAGTTTTACATGCTCTAGCCTTCATCTACTGAAGAAGTGTACAGGATATCACCTCAATTTTAAATTAAGTATTCCATCCATGCAGGAGGAGTCGGGACCGACCCCGCTGCTCTGCTGAGCCCTGAGGCACCTGCCTCCCACAGCCCTCACCCACACTTCCTTCTCACAGATGCACCCTCCCACACCCCCACCTCAGCATCTTGCCCCAAAATACAGCTCTGAATAAGGAAGGAGGCAGTAATCCCCACCCCAACCAAATTCCAGCCCAGGCTGCAGGCTTGGGACGTGTGGTTGCTACAAAATGTGGACTGACACTCTGACAGCCCTTAAGGCCAAGCTCTGACACACTGCCCAAACTCCTGCAGCATCACACAACCACCCCCGGCCCCGCAGCCTGCCTGTTCACATTGACTCTACTCCCTAAATACCTGCCCACAGACCCTTCGCACAGAGATGCCAACATTTCAGCATTCAGCTATCCAAACACTCAGACCCAGCAAATGGCTTAAAGGGCATGGCAGAAATGAAGAATAAACACAGCTTTGCAGCACCTATTTTGCAATCATTTAGCTGAACTTGCTGCTCAAATCTGCCAAACCCGCAGAGGCTGAGGATTATCAATAGATTTAAATTGCCCAATCTGAATTTTTGGACAGCTGAGTCCTTAAATCTGTGTTCTTGGATAGCTTTCAGGTTTGTCTGAAAAAGGTTTCTTGTGATTGACAAAAATACCAACCATGTCCAAAACCCAAAGAGTAGAAGCCAGCACTGTCATCCCAGCATTCATTATCTTGCCTTTGCTAGGCTTCAAGTGCCTTCCAGTTACTTTGTAGGTAAACTTCAGCTTAAGTTAAATGCAGAAAAAACAGCAGACGGCAAGTATGATCAGCTTTCAAAAACAGCTGAAAGAAATGTCATTTTTATATCATTTAAATTATACAATCATAAAATCATAAAGGTTGGAAAAGACCATTAAGATCATCTAGTCCAACCATCGCCCATCCCCACTGTGCCCATGGGGCCATGTCCCTTAGAGCCACAATTGCTTATGACAAAACAAGACTGCAGTCGTTATCATTAGCTGAAGTGTAGGATGCGTGGTTTTGGTGCTTTGTTTTTTTTTCCTTCTTATTGCAGGAAACATTAGATGATCCAAGGAATCATCCTAATCAGAAATAAAGATGGTTTAGGCCTTATTGAAAAAGTCTGTAACAAATTCATGTTTCTGCAGCAAAAGCAGATCACTCTATAAGGCATTCCAGTAACTTAAGCAAGAGCTTCATGGCAAAACAGCAAACTAGAATATCATTAGTTTAGTCTCTAGTGATCCTAATGGGTAACTATAATAAGGCAAAAATGTAAAATAAAAAAAGTCAGCAAGCAGGCATCTTGCTACTTACTGCAGCAGCATTAATCTTCATGTGCAAATATTCAGCACATGAAAAGTTCTTCCTACCCCTGCTATGATTTCTGATACACCTCACCCCTCATCTGTTTCTTTCTAGGTGTGAATTAGGACAGAGAGGGACAAAATACATCTCAGTCTGTGAGTCTCTTAGGTACCTTTATGCTCCCTTATGGAGTTACAGGTCAAAGAACAGACAGTAATGATAAGCCTAGCTGCCGGCTGAGTAAAATTCTGTCTAAAGCAAGCCTTTTTATCTTCAGCATATCAAACAACTTACAAGTTTAAAACCTACAGACTTTTTTCAATTTGTGGTTATAAGCCATTTATAACCAGATGTATACAGTCACTGCCACCAGCTACACTTCCGCTGGCCATCTGAACGTTTAGCAGTCATGTTTACAAATGCACCACCCAGCAAAGAAACTTGAAATTCCTCTACACTTCTTATGAAATAAATCTCAAGCTGTTATTGATTTTCCCTCAAGGTGCTGGTTTGCCCAGCATTGAAATCTTATTCATTTATTGATGGGTTCAATAGTTAATTTTAACACCATATTTCTTCTGTGAAGCTGTTACTCAAATCCTCAACAATCACTGTTTGTTTCTAACTGTTTTCTGAAGACGTTTAATAATTTTTGTGAGACTTGAGCATTTGTTATAAGGCACGGTATAAAAGTATTTGGCTGACACCCTCTTTTTATGATGACATTAATACACGTGCAATCATTCAAGTGACCGCAAGAGGAACTACACTTTGATTATGCAGTGCTCATTACTGACTTATTTTACTCAATTTAAGGATTATGACATCGCATCATCTCAGCTGCAACAAGAGCTGCATAGAAAATGAATTTTCTTTTACTTTGAAAGAATATCTTTGCTTTCGATTCAGTTGAGAATAAATCAGCAGCTTCTGATTATAAGAAATGACGATCAGGGGGCTGGAACACCTCCCCTACAAAGACAGGGTGAGGGAGCTGGGCTCGTTCAGCCTGGAGAAAAGAAGGCTGCGGGGTGACCTCATTGCAGCCTTTCAAACCTAAAGGGAGCCTGCAAACAGGAGGGGAATCAACTATTTGAAAGGGTAGATAATAGCAGAACAAGGAGAAATGGTTTTAAGTTGAGGGAGGGAACGTTTAGGTTGGGTGTCAGAGGGAAGTTCTTTACTATGAGAGTGGTGAGGTGCTGGAACAGGCTGCCCAGAGAGGTTGTGGATGCCCCGTCCCTGGAGGTGTTCAAGGCCAGACTGGATGGGGCCCTGGGCAGCCTGGTCTAGCATTAAATGGGGAGGTTGGTGGCCCTGCATGTGGCGGGGGGTTGGAACATCATGATCCTTGTGGTCCCTTCCAACCCTGGCCATTCCGTGATTCTGTGATTATGAAATTAACCTGTTTGGAAACACAGGGTTGTCCAAATTGGTAGTACTAGAAATACAGCTGATCAGGATTTTCTGATGTTTTCCCATCACTTATCCTCTGAATTACAGCACTGCCACACAGTCCCAAAACTGATAGTTGTACTCTGTGACTGTAGTAATTCTGGAAACCCAAAATAATGAGTTTCTCCTTCTGGTATCTCAACAATAAAATATGGCATAATGTTTCTAACATACTGACTGAATCCCATTTTCAATGTTCAGAAAGAATTCCACTTATTTATGTGATGCTGGACCAAATTGCTTGAGTAGCACTCCCACCAGTCCTTAGTTCATGAGCAGAACGTTCCCATTTTGCATGTTTCAGAATTGCCTTTCCCATCTCCTCCAGTAGAACTCATTTTCATCATCTATAGAATGAACAAAAACTTTCCTATATTATTTTGACACTTTTTGTCTGAATTGCCAACGCTACCTTTTAAAGTAAAAGAGAAAAGCCTTGTTTTTCTCCTCTTTTCTTCTGGAAAATGACCTATTTATGACCTGAGACGGTGAACTACAAAAAAACAAAGTGGCGTAGGAGCAACAAGATTAATTTAGCCTGTTCCTGCAGCACCATCCTGCAAACACCAATGCTCAGTTGGCTTGTGCACTAGTGCAATTTCCAGCATCCGCCTCCCCCTACGTGCCTATCCTCAAATCAAACAGAATAGAAGCTACTGAAAGCAGGGGTCCTGCCCCAAGCTACCAGCAGTACCACTGTACTCTCCAGCTTGCTAAGAGTACACCAAGGATCAGCACCAGAGATCAAGACCAAGACCTGCATTCAGCCACATGACCGTTTGCAGTATGTTTTCAGAAACATTCTCTGATGTCGAACACAAACAATACAAACCTCACTGAGTACACCCTTGAAGCAAGTATCACCTTTGTTTTTCGTCTCCATAGAGGTATTTTGATTTGCACACACTTTGATGTTAGGCTACAGAAATTAAGCTTACACCACCCACCCATATATAATTACTCTTCTCTAAATTGTTGCCACCTTCTACACCGTTTAAAGATGCTTGCTGGATTTTCAAGAGAGATGTAGGAAAGTGGGTAAGGGCTGAAAGTTTTCTGCTGATGTTTCTCCTCAGTAGAGTTCCCAGTTTAAATAGTTCTTTCCAACCAAGGCTTATAAATCTCTCAAAATAAACGGGCAGAGTAAGATTTATGAAGACTCCTTAACCCAATTAATAATTCCTCGTTGATTGTTTTTGTTTCAGAATATCAGCAGGCCAAAAATACTATCATAAACAAACAGCAGTGAGCCACAGGTCACGAGCTAGGAATCAGAACAGAATATTTATGTAGGAGAACCAAGATGGAATGGACTATTATTCTTTGTTTGATTTCGACAGATAAAAAAATGAAAAAACAACAAAATATACAAATTTCAGTTTGCTTTTTTTTAAAGGAGCAAAATTTGTTCAAAGGCATCCAACAAAACACCTCAGGGCAGGACTGCCAGTCTTCTCTTGTACTCAGAATGTATGTCACAACAAACAAAACACTTTTATTTTGTTACCATAAATATTTATTTACCTATTGTGTGAAAACACAAGTTTGGCTTTCATGAATTTCTGGTTTGGTTGCCAGACATGCAAAGACATCTCTCTATTTTAAAGTGTTTTTCGGTTAAGTATAACACAGTTGATTCAAATTACGTGTATTCCCATTACACATTCATAAACTATTTGGTTTAATAACAGCTCTCATGTTAAACATTTACTATTATAAAGGTCTTACCTCAAAAATTTCAAAACCGTAGATGTCCAGCACTCCCATCACCTTCTTTCTCACTTTTGTTTGTGCCTTTAAAAAATACAAAGCAATAAATATGTTACTCTTCTGTACATTTCATATGGGGGAGTCAGGAAAACTAGTGTATCTCATAAGCAGGCCGTCAGGTTGCGTAAACTAAAATGCTAAACATTGCTTCTCAAAATATTCAGTTGAGTTTTTTCATGAGCTTACAACAGAGCAGACTGCAGTGTCTGGAGCTGTGATACAAGCATTCCCCTGTACCTTAAGACCATACAACCAGATAAAATGAAACTGGCAAACAGTTTTCTCATCTGCTTTAATTCGATTCCAATTGATTTTCTTACGGGCATAAAACAGCAATACCTTAATGCTCTCGTTGATTCTGGTAACAAGCCAAGAAAAGAGGCGACTGTATAAATTCTTAGCCAGAGCATCGCGTGCATAATAAGCCTAAAGAAAACAAACAAACAAAAAAAAAAACATTATAAATGCAGGGCTTGAGACAAGTTCTTAACAGACTGCACGTGACTTGGGCAGTGGTGCCCCTGCCTGAGCAGGCTCCTGAGCCAGAGCAGGCTGCCAGGAGTTTTCAGCAGCATCCTTCCACCTTGCTGGCACAGGCAAAAGTTGCATCCCCCATCCTGATCCCAAGCAAAGGACTCAAGCAACTGCTGCAGTCTGTGAAACTGCATTCCTGCTGGCCTGAGCTGATGAGACACAGGTGGCAATCAGACTGGCTTTGCAGTATTGCAGAAAGATAAATTCACACTGGCAGCAAAAGTTTTTCAGCTGCCTGGGGCACACAGTCCCTTAGATTGCTCCAGATGCTCTAAATAAAAACAGACTGCTTCACCACAATACTTTCAACATGTGCTTTGGGCAGAACTGCTTCAGTTTTTCATCCTCCACAACATTTTCCATCTTTCTGACGTAATTAACACACAGAAACAACACATCCAGCCCCTCTGAACCGCTGAATCAGAACACATATACGCTAGTGATTGTACAATACAGCCTACTGGGGCTTTTCCTTGGGCAGTCATGCATTACTTAGGTAGCATAAATGACCACTTAAAACAATGATTTCTGTTAAAAACAGGACCTCTTTATACCTGGGCCACATTCAGCGTTGTTGAAACTTTTTCTTGCTTGGCTTCAACCGTCCGGAAGCTGAAAGCTCTCTCCAGCACTGACTGGTCTATACCTGTCAGTTCGCAGATTTCCTTCAGCTCTAAGGTGAAAAAGCAGGGTGTAAGTATAACGAATCCTTTCACAGTGCTGTTTTTATTCCCTCAAATGATTAGCTTTAAAATAGGTCAGTGTTTTCCCATAACAGGTTTTCTTCAACTGCAATGTTTCCCATCCACGCTCCCTCCTCCTCCCCCACCAAGCACAGTTTTTAAAAAATGCACAGCACGAGGAAGAGGGATCCAGTGAGTTATGAGCTTTGAAAGCACTTTCTATTTGGGTATTTCTGCAAAGAAACTTTTCTGCCATTTGTCACAGACTACTCTTCTTGATGAAAAGCTTTGAAATGAAAATAGCTCAACCTCCATTGTGTATCAAGTGCAAAAACATGACATCAGATCACCAAAGGAAGCCTATAGAAGAAACACCCTACTGCAAAAACAAAACAGAACAGAACAAAAAGCCTCTGCTGCGGAATAACCAAGCACTTACAGAACTGCACAGTACCATCCCACATGTCAGAAGAAATCATTAGTGAAGGGGGAAAAAAGTCATTTTTAGAATTTCAAACACAGAGCAATTGAAACTGCACAAAATTCAAGTCATGTTTGCTTGTAGGTGAGTTTTGGAAGCAATCAGTGATAGGATGAGAGATAACAGCCTCAAGTTGGGCCATGGGAGGTTCAGTTTGGATACGAGGAAGAAATTCTTCTCAGAAGGAATGGTGAGGCACTGGCACGGGCTGCCGAGGGAGGTGGTAGAGCCACTGATCCTGGAAGTGTACAAGAAACATGGAGATGTGGCACTGAGGGACAGGGCTAGTGCACATCGTGGTGATGGGCTGATGGTTGGACTAAATATCTTAGTGGTCTTTTCCAACCTTAATGATTTGATGATTCTACAATACTGTTCCTACAGAAATTACAAAATCCATAATGAACCTCAGATAAATCAACGCTTTTCCTCCCATCACTAATCTCATCTTACCATTTTTATCTTTGATTTTACTTTCATCTAAGCCGTTGACACGAGATTCAGGCTTAAACTCAATGTTTCCCAATTTCAGAACTGCTGCCACCACTTCAAAAACAGACTGTGTTTCATGATCCATGAAACCAACAATCTGCATGGCATTCTGGAAAGGAAACAGATAACGTTAGGAGATAAAAGAAACTACATTCAAACAGATCATACTTGCAGAAGCATTAGCAGAAGTTAGAAACATTTTATAGATAAGTACATTTGTAGTATAAAGGGTTACAAAAGGTTTGGTAATTGAGCTGGTATATTAGTCTAATCCACTTCTAGGATCCATACGAGACTGCTGAGAACAGTTCCTGGATTTTTAAAAGCAGTATTTTTTTAGCCACTTAAGTTTATAATCCAACCAAACTATCCATAATCAAATAAAGAGATATTGCCGTCTTCTCAAGTGCATATTGTTGCTCAAGAAGACAGTAACTTTTAGAACCTACGTTTCTACAACCACCCTCAAATGACTCAAAGACGACCCTGCCAGCACCACCCAGAGCAAATAGCCAAACTGCAGGCAGAACAACTCTGCACTTCTGATGAGTACTTCAGGGTTTACACCCAGCCCCTGTTATTCCTTACCCGAACTGTTCTGAAGTTCGCAGCATCATCCACTCCATTCACTCTGGCAGAGTCCAGGCCCAGGTAGTTGTATCTGCTGAAGTCCCGCTCCAGCTTGAGTTTGCCTAATAAATCAAATAAAAATACCATTGTAACAGCATGCTTGTTAGCAGCTTTTTTGTCCCCAGAGTCAGTACCGTCAAGAACGATTTTTATTTAAAACATTAAGTTTTCTTTAGGGATCTTTCAATTACAAGAGGTTTGGTTAAGAAGACATTGCAAATGTCTTCCATTCTGAGTCAGGTGTCTGGAAAACATCAAACTATACATTTACTGCAGGAATTGCTATTGCTAATAACATGACAACAACAATTTGAAAAATGAAAGCATACTGCATTTCCCAGAAAACAAGACACGCGTGGAATGGTCCATTAAGGGACTGTATCTGAAAAAGGCACAAGTGTCACACTTACAGAGGAAGTCTTCTGATGCACCAGACAGGATCTGATAGAAAATGTGGAAGTTTCTTTCACCTCTTGGCTGCTTAACAACACGAGACTTCTCCAGCAGATCTAGGCAAACAAACAAAACCTCACAGGTCAGGGAAAGGTTTCGCAAAACATTTTCATATGAATATATTGGCCCACTTCTTTCTGTGATCACCAGTGAATAAGAAAAAATACTAAGGCCCACTGCACCTGTAAAGTCTGCAAACTACTGAGAAAACTCAGCTTGTGGAGGGTGATTTGCACAACCGCCAGCAGCCAGAGTAGCACCACTGCCTGAGGGCAGCATTTTGGGTACCAAAGGAAGTGGCTTTGGAGCTGCACTCAAGGAGCTGCACATCTGAGTGAAGGTTAATCTGCAGCACTGTTGCATGCACTATGTGACCATAAACTCTGAACCGTTTTGAACAAACGTTTGTGTTTCTATAACTCAATAATCCTAGTTTCTTTCACGCCCAATGACAAAGTACAGGTACACCCAAGCAAGAAGCTGTCCCACGCCACCAGCAGCTCCATCCTGACGTTACGATGGGGTGGGGTACAGGTGTGCCTTTGTGCTTTTCCAGGCTAAGGACTTTTTTTGAATTTTAACTCACAGACAACCAACACCTGGCACGATGCTCCATTCGAAAGGCAAAGATCAGACATCAGAAGTCTCAGCAGCAGCTGGAGTAGCACCTTTCCCTCCCTGAAGTTGAAGCTCTCCTCGCTGAGCCATGGCTGGAACTCAGCCATCCCGTGCCTAACCCAACTCTCTCATTTTTAATTCACAGCCCAAAGGAGAAGCACATTCCCCTCTAAGTGGTAATGCTGGAAGCGAGGAAGGAACGGTGAAGGTAAGGCAGCACTGAGTCACACTGGCTGTACAACTTCTTGAGTTAAGTGTTGGAACAGATGGCAGCCAACTTTAATCTCAAAGAAATAAACAACTTCAGCTCCCACAGTGGCTGCACACACTTCAGGAAACGGCTGTGTTTTCAAAGGATATTGAAGTGATGCAGTTTGTGAAGCGGTTTGGCTTCGCTGTGTTGAAAAACATTCTATATATAAATTGACTCAAACGCTGTCATAAAAGCTTAGCTACACATCCTGGCAAAATATTAAATGTAAGCCTCCTTCTAGTTTACATGCGTGCCTTCCACAGATATAAAAAAGTTTTCTTAAGCAGATGTTGAATGTATAGCATAACATGTTATGCTATATGGATAGCTGTCTTGGATTTTCCCCTGTGGTTTACTTTATTTATGTGATATATTTTTAGAAGCAAGGAGGTTACTAATTAACAGCCAGCTTTCCAAAGTCCCAATACTCCATCAGCTGCCTGCCTTCCTAATTGAGGAAAAAAGCTCCAGAAACAGTTGCTGACAAAGTTGGGTATTTACCTTAACAAAGCAGCGACTATCAATTCTTTTTAAAAGATGCATTCATTGTCTGTGCTGGTTAAAATCAGCTTTTCAAAAGTAGGCATTACATATACTGTATTTCGCATACACCGCTGTTATCTGCTTGTTAATCATTAAATCACAGAAGGGCTTACATGGATTAGGAAAGATCACATCATGCTAAAAAGCTAGATACGTTTCAGCAGGGAATCCCAGGTGAAATGTGAAAATGTAAAGCTTACAGATATTCTGGGTAAGATATTTTAAGATCCCCACTTTAGAAAAGGTCCGAACAAGTGCCATGTGAGACATGCTGGACTGTACCACAAAAAGCTATTTCAGACAAAACCATTAGTGTACACATCAAGAGGCACAAGAGGAACCGAGCATGCCCTATCTGCAGTGTGCATTACACGCTGCTGGAAGGTGGCACTAAGGGACACGGTGGTGGGTTGGTTGGTTGGGCTGATGGTTGCACTCCATGAACTTGACAGTCTTTGCCAGCCTAGATGATTCTAGGAACGTACACACACAAATATCATCTTAGGAACAAGACAGACATGTGGATGAAGCCGTGTGTTACAGCTAGATAAGCTACTGCTTATCTTCTACCACAAGGAGCAGGGGGAGAAGAGCTATTATTCTCTTTCTTATGCTCCCATTCCCATTAACATGGCAGTTTTAATAACAGGAAAACTAAGTCGAGCGCTGAGGGGTTCTGTATTTTATTTCCACAATATTACTCCCAGGTGAAAGCAAGAGAATACACAGCCCTCCAACTGCCTTTCCCCACAAGCACTGTGGGAAAAGTCTGTGAGCACACAAGCATTCAGAAGAGCGCTGTCTGTAGCAGTGGTACCCATACACACTATGCAGCATGGGAAGGTACACATACTATTTACTTCGCCGAGACAATGCAGATGCCATTTACCTTGCTGGAAATGCTGGGGCCTTCACAGAAAATTGGCAGAAAAGAAAGACAGAGGATTCAGACTTGGTAGATACTGTGGCTTACTTCATCCTCATGACTCAATTATTATGTTTTTGTAGCGTCAAACAAGTGCAATACTACTGAACTCTTACCTACACTCCTGTCTAGTTTACAGCAGGAAAAAAAATAAAAATTCCCAGCTGAAGTCATATACTTAACGACTGTATAAATCACATTCATCTCAAATTTTCCACTCTTGGTTTCTTTTATTTTATAATTGTACATCACGTGAATGCCTTACAAACCAGTGCACGCAGAAGCTGTGAGTGACTACATAATGTACTTTTAATGAGTCCATATATATTTTACACTGTCCAAACATAACATTATCTTCAGTTTGGGAACATGCTGGGCCTATCTTAATAGACCTTACCAAACTCTTCCATTACAGTCTCTTCCACTTTACTATCCACATTCTGACTTTACTGAAAAGATTTACCCCTCCATTTGTGGCATATAAGCATTTCAGATCTACCAACTGCCACTAAAGCCAGAGGATGTTTCTGTTCACTGCAAACTGGACACGATATACAGGCAGAAAGCATTGTCACGGTAATTTTGCCCTCTAGCTCCAGCTCATGAAAGGTTCACTTGTAGGTGAATCTTTGTCATTACAGAGCAAGAGTTCACTGAGGGCACAAGAACTGCTCAAAGGAAGGTCAAGATAGCATCTGTCACAACATGAAGGGTGATTGGCAGACTGACTGCTCTCTGTTAATCTTTAGCAACCTGATAAAATTAGTGGTGTGTTTTTATTAGCCTTCTTGCCATCAAAATAATCCAGATATTCAACACATCTGCCTTCCAGTATGAAATGTAGCTCAGTGACATGCACCGTGACTGAAAAAGCCCATCAACTTCATAGGTGTTTGGGAATCAAGCTCATCAGATTCAACTAATAAAGTTTAATCAAAATATTATGATATCATCTTCACATGATGTTAACACTGAACCAACAAATGGTCAGAAAGTGAAGAACATTTATTAACAAACTAATCACCCTTTCCCTTTTAAGGATAGGAAACTTCAGCACGGCTTTACGAATTAAGATGGCAAATCCTAAATTTGACTACAACCAGAGTAAATTGTAAGTGGTGTAGAAGCATTTAAGCCCCCAATAAATCATGAATGACAATATCTCACAACAGAAACGTTTCTTGTCCAAATCAGTACAACGCTGAAGGCATTGTGGAAGGCAAGTGCGGAAAAATACAAGGTAGGGCAACGCGTTTGTGTTAACACTGTACATAACTGAAACCGAGTTTTAAATGAGCTGGCCGGATGATGAAACTCTATGAACTTCAAGGTGGTATACATTAACACCCAGCCACAGGAACACAGTATTTAACTGGGACATCCAGTGTTAGTATAGGGTATTTTGTGGTCCAGTCAGTAGCATCTTTTTCACAATAGGGTCTACACGTAAAGGCTTTATTTTTTAAATTCAGTACTCCTCGCTATCAGATACCTCATAAACATGAGAAGAGAGAGAGAATACCTAAAATAGCTATCTTTTAGGAAGATCAAAAAATATGTCTGCCCTTGATTACATATGTCATCACATCAGATAATTAGATGCAATGCCATAATTACAATCTGCTATGATTTAGAAGGTAGATAAACAATACAGTAACTGTTTGGATCGCCTTTTAACATGACACAATATTTTAATTAGATGACTCAGCACAGTGTTTTCAAAGACAAATCACTGAATGTCCAGTCTGCAAAGCAGAGTTCATTTTTATTTATCTATTTTGAATGTGAAGTTAAAAAACAAACACAAAACCACAGCTAGCCTGCTGATTTTCTTTTGTGCAGATTAAATTACTGATGACTACACTTTGTCCACATTTAATTACTGAAGAATGCAATGAGTACATTTGGCATCTAATTTCATTGATTGTCAAATGTCAACGTTAACAGATAGCCATAAATGCTTAAAGAGTGACTGCTCTGAGTTTCATGTTTATAGCATTACAAAATGCTCGTGTGTGTAATTCTTTGCAATGTTTTTAAAAGTTTATGTTACGTCTGAGAGTTCACTGGTTGAGCCTGGCAGATTAATTGTTTCACAACCAGGAAAATGGCACTGGGGTCAGAAGGCTTTAGAAAGAGAGATGAATTTGGCTGAGCAGGGAGAGAGGCCGAGGCCAGGTCAGTGACGCCTAGTACAGTCACTCAGTGCCCTTTTTGAAAAATAAAGAAAACAAACAAGAGTAGTTTAGATAGCACAAAAGAACAACTTCTTACAAAAATACCAACCAACAAAACTGCACTTAAGCTCTAGAAAGAAAAGCAAGTCAAGGCATCTTGAATTGGCACTCAGTTAATGGTTTCTTTCTTCCCAGCAGAGAGATGGCTAAAGAGCCTGTCAGAGCAGTAGCCCTACTTCCAGTAATAAAACTTTGGTTCAGTGTAAAAATATTGGTAGTAGTTGAATGATTGGAATAGATGATCTTGGAAGTCTTTTCCAACCTTGTGATTCCGTGATTTTGAAACCCAGGGCTACCTTTTCCTTCATAAAATCAACAGGTTTTTATGATCTATCACACTGAGCCTTTATCTATATGGTGAGGTATGCTAAAACTAGCATTAGAAGCATTAGAATGCTTTGATTTCAATCATTCCATTATGATCTTCAGCATTCTTTGTGTGACTTCTAGATTAGAAAACAGAGTATCTCCAACATCACCTACCATCAATATATAACTTATCAAATCAAGTCACACAGCCGAGCCCAGGGATCCAAGTATATGAAATATGCCTCAGACACACTTAATCCATTCAGAGGCAATATACGGACCCATGCACTCTGCTTATTACCCTCTAAAATTTATTATTCAAATTACTTTCAAGTCTCTCTTCACTAACTCTCATATACTCATCACCAAAACAACAAAATTAAAAAGCTTAATTTATCACATAATGAGGTTCAGTTAGACAAATGCTGCTATTTATTTCAATAATTTAACTGTCTTCCTTTTTAAACAAAACATTTTTAGCTGTTCAATATGCTGATATCAAGAGTAATACTCACAGTTGCTTATAACTCCTCCGAGTGGATCACCCTTGAAATCAAACTCAATATCCATGTATTTTCCCTGCAAAAGCAACATAGTTTAAGACTATAACTACTGTTAAAGAAAAACAGATATTTTGGAGACATTTTTAAAAGTTCCTCGGTCATTCTACGGGCTAAAAGAGCAAAATGCAACCTCCTGTGCACAACACCATATGATAAAAGCCCGAAAATGATTCAAAGCTTATAATTTTGCTACTTGCACAGAGAGAGATTCTCAAGCCAACTGCTTTAATGAGGTTGTGCAACCCAGTCATTTTTTTTGTTTCCTCAACAAAAAAGTAAGCTGCACAAACATTCAGCAGAACACTAACCCCACCCAACAGTGCTTAGGGTTGTGTAGGCGTTACCACACTTATTAAAGGAAGAAAGGATGTCCAAGCAGACATATTTTCTCCAAGCCAAACCTCCTGAGCACTCAGAACAGCGCTCAGGAGCAGCAGCAGCAGTGATTACCACTGTTACTGTGGGTGTCCAGCTTTGCGTGCCTGCCCTGTGCAAGTGATGGGCTTTTCCCATTGAACTCTTTGCTTTATAACTCAGGAGACCAGAGGCAACAATTAGCAGGCTGTCACCACGAAAGCCACTTCATTAGCAGCCATACTGACGCAGTGCGCTGCCCTGACTTCTGCATGACTTCTTCCGCTTTGCGCTGCTCTTTGCACCGTTTCAGTTCGTACAGCGAGCACCTATCACAGTAACAGCTACGTTTAGCAACGACGGAATGGGCTGAGCCATGCTACAAGCACAGCTCACCCCAGCAAGGAAGTTTAGAAAGATAAAGAGTGCTGGTAGGAATTCAATCCAGCTCCCCAAGCCATGCAGAGAAATGATCTCACTGGTGAGATCAGAGGATAAAAACAATCTTGAAAGGAGAAGCCTTGTGTTTATCCTGCCTTATTGTGTTTAGGAAGAGATATCTTGTTTTAATTACAGAACATGAAAATCAAGCACATCACATTGACTGCCTCTAAGATATTTTTAAATTTGCTGCCTATTTTGTCAAGTTTGGCTTATTACGTGCCTACTGAAACTCCATTCTTCTCCTGCTGGCAGCTGAAACAGACGAGACAGGGCAATACTTGTACTTTCTTGTTTGAAGTTAATTCTGAGCCGATTCAAATTTTCGAGATAAAGAATTAAATCAGATAATTAAATCTTAATTTCCCAAGGACTGGGCCAGCTGGCTGTTTCTGGAAGTATTTTTAGCTTTGTGTTTATAAGCAGGGACTTGAAAGGCGAAATCCTTCTTGGTTGCACTTTGTCCTGGTAAGACTCCCACTTGCAAACACCGCCTTTTCTCTCTGACGGCTCTCCTCCTCCTGCCTGCAGGACCTCATCTCTGACAGCTTCATGTTTTCTACCCTTTTTATCCAAAAAATTGTCCTGCAGTGCCTCAAATTTCAGCCGTGACCTTGTCTCTGTGGCCATGTGCAGGGTCCACAGTGTGCACCCCTTGCTCCGTTCACAAGCAGGGCAGTGACTTCAATTATGTTTTCAACCACCGACGGACTGTCAGATCCTAAACTGCAATTTTTTTTTTGCTTGTTTCCCTTTGATTCTAAATAGATGTCTATACCCACATCAGAAACCAACAAGACTTCTGACAAATAGGTGATACATCTGTCAAAAATGTGTCTGAACGCGGTAGTAACACTAGAAAGACATTTGGGTGGAAGGATGTGCTACAACACACAGAATGGCATACTGATTGTTTCTGATCACTAGCACTCTCTAGGCACCAGGGTCCTTGGACAACTACAGGAATGTTCTCTCTCCAAAGGATTCATTCACTCCTCACAGATGCCTTGATGGCTGATACAAGGTAAAATAAAAACTGCTGACAACACAGCATGCTCTCCCCTATAAGGAATTCAAATTAGCCTTGCAGAAAATACTTACAAATCTAGAAGAGTTGTCATTCCTCACAGTTTTGGCATTTCCAAAAGCTGGCAAAAGAACAAATAAGACCACATCTATCAATTAAAAAAAAACAACCAAACAACAAACATATCTTTAAAACGCTATAACATCTACAACTTTTTATACATTTAAAAGAATCCTAGACTTCTGAGAAATAATACACCACTCACAGCATTAATAAACCTCACTCAAGATACACCAAGCGTGACATTTTCTCAATTGGGAAAACACCTACGGAAGTCCAAAGCAGTTGTGTTGATGAAAGAAAACGAAAGAAAAGCATACAAGGTCAAATTATTTCCAGACAAAATTGCACCTGGATTGAGGTGATCTTGAGTTTGAATCTTCATATTTAAAATCTGATGATGGAAATAATTTTTTATATAGGAAATTCTACTTTCTCTTCACTTCAGATGGAGTCTGATTTATAAGAGTTTAAAAACACCCTCTTCAGTTTGATCTAAGCTAGCTTTCTGAATAAAGCTTGGTTTTAATCTCTTCAGTTCAAGCTTCCCAGCACAGCAGTCTCTCTGAGAAGTGGCTTCCTAGGGCTATATTCAGCCACCAGCTCAGAACACACACAAGACTGGAGGACATTCAAGCTCACACATTCTCAAAGCTCAGTGAGTCAACCAGGAGCACGTCTCCTGCTTTATTAATTACAGCACTCCTACTGCAGCAGGAGCCTTTATTTACTCCCAGTATTTATTTATATAGAGCACATATCTTCAAGATCAAACCAAGTCACTGTTATTTAGATAGAAATAAATACATTCTTTTAGGCTTCAACAAACGTGCATGAGTAGACTTATTCTTGATCAAAGAACTGAAGCCAAAAGGAAAAGTTTCTTGCTCCTGAAGGCTAAGGATAAGTGAAAGAATTGTTTTTAAAATCTTTATGCCTGCAATAAATCATCTTTTCAACAACCAAATCTCTGAGCTGCATTTTCTTAAACACAGTGCTGAACACTAGAGTCATTTATAACCACACGGAATCAAACACAAGCGTTCCTTTATAAAGCATGAGACATGTTCCTCAGTTTTCCCTTAAGTTCATTGTTTCTGAAAGTTAATTTACAGTAGTGACTGTAGTTTTTTCTAAAAAAAATAGAAAATTCCCGTAAGATAAATTATGCACATTTAACATTTATGTCATTTTCTTGCACTGCAGCTAGACTGAAACTGATCTACGTAACCAAAGAAAAACAAATCTAACCACAAATGCTTAATTCCTGTCTAAAATGTATATAAGCAGCCAGGCTTGCTCAGCAGCCTCCTGGTCCAAAAAGCTATACAAGCATTTACCACCGCACGAAGCAGAACAAAGAATACCTTTAAATGATATAGCACTTTTCTGTGAGCTTACAGTATTCTTCCTGCATTAAAACAGAGATTTGTGAGCCAACATGAAATCCAATAAATTTGGCAGTCTCTGGAGAGCAACTTCGCTTTGGCAAGAAAAGCCATCACACTACTTATACTATTTCTGTCTACATCTGAAGCCTGCCTTCCAGGGATAAGAGCAGTATGGTTCTTCTTTGTGAACCCCAAACCACAGAACACTGCAGCCCTCCATTCAGAATTAAGGGGAACAGATCCAATTACCAAGAAAGGCTTACCCTGCATTTTTAGAAGTCTTTAAATATTAACATTTTATCTTTTGCTGTAAGTCTTTGCTTGCAACTTGTGTTTTGTGTATAGTCCATGATCACGTTTTACCCATCCCAGTGCACCACTGCTCTCAGCACACTTTTATTTACCCTTCCCTTTTTCGATTATTTTTTTCTGTTCCTACTCATGTAACGAATACTTGCCCCGTATAGAATACAAACCATTACATTTATGTATAGATAGCTAAGCAATAAATAAAATGTTGACACTCAACAGTCTGGCAAACACTGTGCGTTCCATGGCCATAGCATAACTTCTTTATACAGCAGTTAGAAGAATTTGCCTCAGCATCACAATAGCTCAGAGAACTGTGGCAAAACCCACACACCAGGACTCAACACAATAGACTTAAATAAGCCCACAGTAACCAAGGCACTTCTGAAGGCAATTATTAAACAATAGGTTAAAACTGCATGCTTTGAGGATCACATATCCTATCTCCAGGAAAAATGAAGATCCTGTTTCTGGCAGCCAACCACTTCAAATTGACTAATTAAAAAACAAAAACCCAGACAATCACAAAGTCCTTCATAGGAAAGGAGGAAAGGCAGCTGTCAGGAAGACAAGCTAAAAGAGACACCAGACATCATACACAGGGAACAATAAGTTCTAGAGAATTACGAGCATCCTTGTGGATTAGGTTAGCTTTTCCTAACATCCATTTCTTCATTTTTTTTTTTTTTCTCTGAAAGAAAAATAATGCTTTGCAGACAATGTTTGTTTACTAGGGCCTATGATAATATAAGTTGGAAGGAAATGAATCAGAGGGACTGAAGTTAAATCTCTTGATACAGTCAAGCATCATCAAGCCAGGGTTAGGAAAGGGTATGCCCTAAGAGAGCTGCCTGAGGAGTATGGGAAATATGAGCTAACTTCCTAAGCTCTTACTTCCTGAGGAAAAAACTCCATTTTTAAGAAGATCTCTCTGTAACCAAACAGCTATGTGTGATTGTCTTCACAGAACGCACCTCCTACAGTTTCGGAAACCAAGTATGTACAAAACAACAGCGGGTTGTGTTTTCAAAGCCAACTCTTCAGGGAAGCTGATATTTAGAGGTAGTACATGCTCATGAGAAACATACCTTCAAGAACAGGATTTGATTGCAGAAGTTGTTCTTTCACTTGGTTAACCTCTGCCCCCTTTCCACACACAGCAGCTACGTATGACATGACAAGCTTGCTTGCCTCTGTACAGGAAGAGCAAAACAAAACCGCAGTAAGTATTGGCAATTGGTCATGAGGTCATTTGGAGACTTGATCTCCATTCTATTTTCACCATACCAGACAAGAATCATAGGCATATATTATTTCACTTTTCTTCTCTCTTGGTGGACGGCCTGGGAAGGACAAAGGAGCTCACCATGCCACAAGAGCCACGCCACGACATCAGGACTCCCATTGACTTAAATACCTGGAGCCCATCCAGACTAAAGAAGCCACTGCTGGACACAGCACATTGCAGCTACTTCTCTGTTTAGCCTTAGTGAGAGGCAGCCACTCAGGAAAGAAAACCATCTCCAGCTAACATGATAGAATGCTTAGTCTGAATCTGAAAGTTTTAGCCTGAAAAACTAGGCCCAAGTACTTTCAAGATGCAAAATTCAACAAGTTTACCTCACCAGATACACAACAGCACAGATGTAAGCACACAACATGCAACACTATACATATTTAATTACAACTCCGAAGTAAGCTACAAGTAAATAACTGCAATTCAGCATCACATAACATTACGCAGCAAGTTTCAAAGTATAAAGTTTAAAGAAAGTAAAGACTTCATTTAAACAATGAAACTAATTAGAAGGTATAAACTTTTAAGGAAGTCTGGAACAGTTTTTGGACTGGGTCTGTAAGGATGCCGTTCACCCAAACCAGACATGAAGATTTCTGAAGGAAAAATCCATCCAACCCTTATGTTTTTGTTGGTTTGGACAAAGAGCAGCTGAGAAAGGACTCTGTTTATAAACAGAATCTGTGAAGTTCAGTATGATGTAAGATAGTGAAATCTGAGGCAACGTCAGCTGATATACAATGTAATGACTAACAGCTGGAATCCCTATCAACTCAACCCAATTGCCATAAAAAAAACCATTACTTGCTATTCAGAGATCTGTTACAAATTTAAGGGTTTCATTTCAGGAAAGAACTGACAAACAAGTTATCCCTTGGATTTGATTCTTCCCTATTTAATCAAGCTTGTTTGCCAGTATTAAATGTCTATTCTACACTGGAAAGAAAACAGAGCAAGCCTGTGACACAGGAAACAAGCAAGCAGAAACCAGCAGTGTCCATGTAGACTCCCATCTCCCTTAACCACGCAACTCCTCAAGCCCGGCTGCCTTTTCTAAAAGTCCTTTTCCTTCAGAGCTTGGAGTTACCAAACAGTTTGATATGAAATACTTGCAAAAGCAGTCAAAACCTCTAAGGAGAGCTACTCAGTCAAAGAGAGAAAAAAGCACTGAAGCAGCAAATAAGCTATTATAAAATAATATGCCATAAGAATACAATGGCCTTAAGATAGACTTTGAACATCACTGAAAGACAGAATAAATGCCACTTCCTTTATTAGGAACTCTGCCTCACTGAATGAAGACGCGAGGAAGTGAATCATCAACTTAGCATCAAACAGCACTTAAATATGCTACTCATTTTGGTAGAGTTCCATGTTTTCTTGCACAGTGTTACTGTTACTATCAATTACTGATATAGACATGCAGTGAAACAAGAGTAAAACCTGAACAAATTTAAGAAAACAAGTGACAACAGTTCAGTTTCAACTCTCTCAGCCCAAACACGCCAAGTGTTCAGGGTACCAAAACTATATGTTCTAAAAGCATTAGATTGCATCTGTACTACCAAATCTGTTTCTTCACCTTGAGGAATTTCTCCACTATCCTCCTTCTTCTTTGCATTGAAAACATAAGTCCTCGGCTATTATCTCCACTACAGCATCCACCATTACATCAAATATTAAAGAGTTTCACAAATTCTGAGTTCATTGTTGACTTGAATTTCAAATCATGCTCTTATGCTATTCAGTACTTACCTTTATAAAGAAGGAATAACTCCTATCATGTCCCATATGGCTATGAAAATTATAGAACACAGTCAAAATCCATATACAAATCCAAACCTACCACAATCCTCTTTACAAATAGAGAAGTTCAGAAACTCAACCACACTTCAACTCAAACACCCTCAATTGAATAAATATATTAATAAAAGTGCCTCTCAGCTGTCTGAGAACTTGCTGAACCCGAGGAAACAAAAAATTAAACAGTTTTGGAAGAGAACTCTTTTCTGGTGTGTGAAATCCTAGACAGAATCCACAATAATCATATTAACAAGAACTTGCTTTTTTAACATATATTCTTATTGAACACACAAATGTTTTCATGCTATTGAACTGGAAGAAAAGGATTAAATTACAAGATTTCAAGACATTTTAACTGGCTGCCACTAATCAAACAAAGAAGAACAAGACATCACTCATGAAACAAAACAGAAGCCAAAGGCATTTATCTCAACACTCCAAAGATGAAGCCCATGCTTCACATTGTTGCAGAGCAGGCAAAAGACTGATGAGATTTCCAAGGTAATCAGCTGTTGGTATGAATTTTCCTTGGGAAATGATGCATTCCATCATAAATGCAAATATTTATCAAAAGACACGCAAAAGGATCAAAGGTTTACCTTCCAGTGTAGAAGAGCAAGAACATTCAGTTGTCACTGCCTTCAATGTTTTTCAGGGGAGAGCCTGAAGATTTTCGGCCCTGGCAATACTCTATTGCAAACTAGCATCACCACAGCATGACTTTGCACAGTGACAGCAATACCTCATTAACACGTGACAGGACTACATCATGGCAACAGAGTGAAAAAACATGAGGTTAGGGAAGATCACCCCTACAGTGACATGCATGACTGTGTTCATTTTCTACAACGGCCTGACACAAAAGCATATCGGCACTTCTCAGCTCTTACAGCTTCCAGCATCACTTTGCAACAGACAATTGTGAATGCTTCTGAATGAGGTCAAAGCTGTTTATTACCTGTTTTTCCAGCTCCACTCTCTCCTGTAATAAGAATACACTGGTCTTTGTCCTGGTCTCTTAAAGATCGATACGCTTCATCTGACAAAGCAAAGCTGCAAGAAAAAAGAGCCAATTAAGAATAAGGTATAACAGATAGCAACAACAAGTATGATTTGTCCTTCACATCCACACAGAAAAAAAATAAAAATTCAAGCAATAAAATATTCTGTAAGCGTTAAGGCTTTTGACTTCCAGAATAAAAGACCCACAGAAGCAAAATGGATACTTTGGCTCATTGTGTTTTTCAGGCTTTTCTCCAGGAAAGGGGAAGTAAAATCTGTCCTACAGGTTTTTATGCAGATAGAAAACTCAAACTAATGAAGTCTGAGTGAAATTTAGGTCTCATTCTTCATTGAGCAAAATGTCAATGCGATGGGACATGTCCAATCTGAAGATGTTTAGAGAAAGGAAACGGGAGAATCCTTAACACTAACAGTATCATAAGCTTCAATTTCTACTCTGACAAGTATGAAGACATCTCTGAACCTGAAAAAGTATTGAGCATTTTAAGCATTTGGGGGTATTATTGGATTTCTGCACAAATATGCAGAAGTGTTTCCCAGTGAGTGTGTTCTTAGCACGCTAAGGGTGAAGTCATACTGTGAAATTAAAGTATATTATAAGAATTAGCAGCTTTCCTACACCAAAAATATCTTTCTATGGAACACAGAACACTGCAAGTCTGAAACTCCTGGGCTGCAATTTGGATCCATACGTGCTTTGTTGCCATGCAGCAACACGTATTTTGGAGAAATGCAAATGTGTTTTTTTATATTTTGGTTTTCCTCAGTTGTCATTTTAAGCCAGAGAAAGAGTAGCATTGACTTTGGTTCAACTGCATTTTCCAGCTCAGAACAAGTCAATCTGAATGCAGCACAAGAACTCATTGCAAAAACTTAAGCGGTATCTACAAAAAGACGTAAAAGCAAAATCCAAATAACAGGGCACACTTACAGCACTAAGCAAATTCAAGAAATACGCTAGCAAATCTGCTAGCAAAACAAGGCATAGTTTTACATGAAATAAACATCCATTCATCAGACCAAGAGCTTTGTTTGATGGCTGTTCCTCATAAAATGATGGGTTGGTATGTATTTCCAATCGGATATAGTTCATTATTTACAGCACACAAACCACAGTTCCAAAACAGCAAATAACTCACAGGGGAACACGAAATACATAATGGTTAGAGATTTGATGCATCTTTTAGAAACTTATTCTATAGCAGCTCAGGAGCTTTGCATTCTGCTGACAACTGCAGAGATACCAAGTCTTGGTTTTGCATAATGTAACCATGCAGAGTTTTCACAGGAAACCACAGCTTTCTGAAAAAAGCAAGCTCTAGCTTGCTCTAGCTATGGTTAGCATGGGTAAAGTGATCCATACTCAGCTTCTTTGAGATACACTACTGCTACAGCTCAAAAGCTTCAAACATTAAACCTGCGTATGCTCAAATCTATTTCTTTTTCACTAGCTAACATTGCCCCTTGAGCTCAGGCAGTTCTTCCTTCTGGCTTCTCCTCAGTGATTTCAGGAGAATATCATACTTCCCCAGTTATTTACCAGGTGCACACAAAACACTCTGTAGTCCCTCATCCTTCATCACTAATAGACTCATCTCTCTTTTCTTTTTAAAGCTGCATCATGTTCTGAGCTCAGCCATCCACCAAGAGCCCAGCACACCAGGTGAGCAGCATACCAAGAACATTGGAAAACAGGTCATGAACAACTTCTGCCTCTCTCCCTACGAACATCATCACTGCCCTTCCTCCCCAGCTCCTGCCAGTGATGCTCATGCCATCGATTCCCCACTCTGTATTCCTCTCGCCCTCTTTTCTGCACCAGGGCTCCTCCACTACTTTTCTTACAGCTTACGTCGTCTCAGACTCTAAACTGCAATTCTCCCTACACAGCTGGGCTACGCGTTTACCAAGCACAAAGAGAGGTCACCACTCCTTTTGATACATTTACCATTGAACCAGAATTAAAACTGATCTCTCAAAGCTTACTACCGCTGTGGTGATTGAAGCATTTCAATGCAGTAGTTCAACCAGAGGTGAAAATGTGTTTACGAGAAAGTAGCAGGCTGTAATGTTTTTAGCATTACAACAAAGTCAGCCTGTGCCATGGCCAACACACTGAAGAACTAGAAAGAAAAAAAAGACTCTTCTGCTGCTGAGAGACCATGACACAATTTCTGGCATCTGCTTTACTGACCCGAATCCAAGCTACAGTAGCAATAACACTTTACCAGACTCTCTTACAGGATATATTTAGGAAATGAATAATATTTGCTGAACGCTGCTGCAGATATACTTGTGAACTGAAGAGCACAATGCGGGGCATTCAGACAGGCTCATCCCAGCACATATTCATGTAACTTTAATCACCATCCTTTTTGCAAGGAAAAATAAAGCAGTGAGATATGAAGGAAAGAAATGTAACTGCAATGAGCACTCACGGGCCATGTGTGAGGCCATTAATGGCAGTGCCACAGAGCCATGGGTCTGACTGGAAGCTGGCTTTCAGCAGGAAGGTGAGGATCTGTGGTGTTCTCAGACCTGCAAGCTGGGTGGCTCGCTCTGTGCCTGCTGTCCTTCAGACAATCCCAGCCATCAACTACTATTTAATTGCTGGAACAGCTTTCCTGGCAGAAAATGAAGTCAGCGTCAAGCACCGAGAAAGTATTCTCTCTGCTGATATACTGAGTTATGAGTTAATCAGATTAGAAACCATTCATCATTTCTAATTCACTGAATTTCTAGTTTCCCAGCAGCTCCCATCAAAATTTATTTCAGTGCTTGATGTATTTATTAACTCTGCCTGCACTGCATAGTGAAGAGCACCAAATTGTGCCTTTTCTCCTCCCTCAGCAAAGAAACAGAAAATTAAGTGCTACAAAGAGATACGAGAAGCTGGGGAGAGAGCAGGACTCCAGCCAGCCCTGGTCTGCCCCAACCCAGCCAGGGATGCTGGGCATACATTTTTTTTACTCCACTCTTCTACACAACCCAATAAAGCAGAAGTTTCACAACTATATCAGATGTTCTCCACTCCAGACAGAAGAAAGAAGTCAACTCATTTTAGAGAAGTTTCGTGGAGGTGCTTATTAGAAGTTGCCTAAAACTTACCTCTGACGTTTCAACCACTGCTCCAACAATTCAATTTGAGGAGGCAAAGAGTCTATAAATAACAGCATATAAGGCTTCTTTGTCTTGCTGGCATTGCATAAACAGAATTAGACACATTTACATCAGAGCCTGAACAAATAACTTTATTTCAAAGAAAAGGAGAGAACAACATATTTGTCATGTCAACTTTAGTGGCACAGCACTGCTTCACAGTCCTTCACATTTATTATCTTCTTCTGTCGTTGCATTAAAAAAGCTTCAAGTCTTTTTGTTTAAACTCCACTTCTTCCAAAAATGTTATGTCACACTACTCCTTATTTATTACAAACACATTAAATAATCTCATTTAAGGCCATTTGAGCTTAACATATGTTAATGATCTGGAGACAGCAAAGAATCTCTCTCCCCTCTGCCTTTCAGCAATGTGAAGAGGCGCAGCTCATCATGCAGCCAACATCTACAGCTGCAGCTTTAGGCCACGTTCTGTGCTCTGACCCACCTCACAATTACAGGGCCCAAGCAAAATTTTCAAAATAGTTCATAATTTAAGAAGTAGCTATAACCCATGTGTTTTGAATTAAATGGTGAGTGTGTCAGCAGTGTCGTTTCCCATACCTTATAATAAACTCCCCTTTGATTTTTAGGTTTTTACGAGAGATGACAACACTCTCCTACCACAATAAATGCAGAACTATTTACTGGAGTTCTCTTTTAGCTGAGATTTAAGTATAGAAGCAGTTTGAAGTCAGAATGGCACCCACACCTACATCAGTCGCAGGCTCTGCCTTTTTATAGCACCCATTCCTTTGGCCACACCACTCCAGATGGCCTGATGGGTCCGCAGAGAATCGCACAGAATCACTAGTCCAAACCCTAAAACGTGGACATGGAGGGAAGCAGCAAAGAAGGGTTTCCAAGAGGCTCTGGCAGCACCTCCTCTGCTCTAACAGAACAGTGGGGTCAGTCCACAGCGAGGCTCACAGGTGATGCAAAAACTTTGCCCTCTTCTATCTCTATCTTCCTTGAAGCCAAAAGCATGAGGATGAGCGCTCCTCAGCTATCGGCATTTCCATCTCCCCACCACCACTTCAGTCCTTCCTCTCTCGTCCCTCAGCAATCTGCACCACTAGTTAACGTTACCTGAAACCCAGGCATGAAAGCCACTGTCTCTGTCTCATCTTTGCTGGTGGTTGCTTTCCACTCTCAGACTGTCAGTCCCCTTCTTAAAACATCCACTGGTCAATCCTGGCCTGCCAGCCCTATCACTGCTTTCAAAGAAAACTTAGAATGCCTTCCTTTTTGGCCCTTCTGTTCCCCAGGACCACTTCATTTCTACCCAGCTGTCTCCAAACATGTTGGCAGGGTATACAGCACACGTCAGCATGTTATCTCTGCAAAGTACACCCTGTGCTGCACTAAAAAAGAGCTACAGCAAAATCTGGATTTTACATACTGTTTAATGTGAACTTCACATCAAATGTACTGTATGTCTTTCTGCAAAGTCTAACAGAGAAGGGTATTTTTTAAGTTCCTTTCTTTTATGAGTGCACAGAAGTGCTCTGTGACAGGATGACAACAAAGTAGTCTCCTCCTCTCACAGGGAGTTGAGGAAATGCATCAGACTGGTTGGTCCTGATGTATGCATACAAAAAGGAGCCAATAACCAGGGACAGGAGAAATGGAAGCACATTTTATAGAAAGCTTTCAGGCTTTACACTGTAAATCACCACTATTCATCACATTCCTCCCCCCTCCCCCTCCCAAAAGCCCCACTGAAGCTCAGTGAAAAAGCCACCGGTGGGGAAAAACAACTATAAGAGATTATTTGCATCGTTAGCTCATAGCACAGAACCATTTAATCTAATCGCCCCACAGATAACAAGCGTGGCCCCATTTTCCATAATTACAAGGTGCCTCCTGTCAGCCCCTTTGACACACGTGGGGAGAGGAGGCTGTCAGCCTGCCATGGGCCTGAATGGAGCGGCAGCTGATGGAGCAGCGCCTGCGACAGCCCTGCACAGGCAAGCAGCTGCTCTTTGAGCCAGGGGAAAAATGAAATGAGCTTAAGAGCCAGGATAAAGAGGTGCACTAAGACAGATGGAAAGGCTTTTCTCCTCTTCAGAATGCTTCTGCATCTTTAAGCCTACTTTGTTTTCCCAGCGAGGACAGAAAATTGTTTTATCAACAATACTATGTGGCTAACATACACAGGGAAGCATAGCTCCCGCATTTCCTTCCCCACTTGGCTATTCATGCTGGCAGCTGTGATGTTCTGAGACACAGAACAAAGCCCAGAGCTGAGTAAATCAGCCTGGCTATTTGTGAGGAGCAGCCAGAATCTGTGGAAGGGACAGGAGAAAGGGACAGACAAAACTACCCTTGATTTTTAAAGTAAAGCACTTTGAAACAGCCTAATGCTAAACCAAAGACATTCTCTGTTCCAGTGAAATGGGAATGTAATATACACCCTCAAATGCTCTCTGGAGATCCCTTCTTCCTCAGGATGCAGCAGCTCTCAGGCGCACTTCAAACACAGTGCTGGCCCAGCTGGGCGGCCCAGTCCCTTCCCTTCCCTGGGGACAGGACATGCTTCCCCTGCAAGCCAGCAGGATGCATCCTTCTTGGTTTTGATCATCTCCTTTTTACTCAGCGACAGTCAAAAAGATGCCTTTTTTTGGAAAACGAGCAATGGTCTTCCCCCTGCACCATACACAGATGTAAACACAACATAAGATCGTCTGCCTACTTCAACAACATCTTAAGGCATCCCTTCAGAGCTGCAAAGTACTGCGATGGAAAAGAAGCAAGCACAAGGAGAGCCTACAAGCCAGCTGCAATGTTATTTCCCTTCAGCCACTGGACAAAAGGACTCTGAAGACAAAGATAACTGCACCACTTTCTAATCCAGACCATATGACAGATCCTCCCATTAAATTTCAGCACAGTAACAACCTCAATAAGCACATCCACATCCCATTCAACAGATTGGTCCTATGAGCTAGCAAACTGCCACTGCAGCAGCCTCCAAAGTAACATGGAAATCCAATGGCAAATCACTGCATCACTGCTGATAAACAAATCAAAAGGACAGTCCAGGGTCCTGTTAATGTCTGTTGACTGGAGAAAATCCCATAGAGTAGCACACCAGTTGAACACACACTAATGCTTGCAGTTGCCAATATACAGCAGGTACAATCTGGGGCATGGCTTGCATACAGAAAGAAATTAAAACAATGAACTATAATTTGGAGCAGGTTCCTGCTGTCAGCAAAAGGGAGTATTTATTTAAACCAAAGAAAGAAAAAAGGCAAATATCTCCACACCATGAACTTTTCAGCAGAGCAGCTGGGCTTGGCTTCCCTCTCAAACAGTCCCGTTCCTAGAAATGACATCAGCTTGCTGGATGCCCATAGCCATCACTCTCCCACAGATCCAGAAGAATGGGTAACTCCCAGTTCCAAGACCCTGACCAGAAGAGGTTCTGACCCAGAGCATCTCCCCCCACCTCAGTACCAGGCTGTGTTAGCCAGGCAGACAGCCAGATCCTGCACCATTACAGGGAGGACACCACAGACAAGCAGCAAACCGGTATGCAGCAACATGCATGCAGGATTTTAAGTTTCCTGAGGGGAAAAGGGCACCTGCACTTACAAAACAATAATGATTTTATTGAGCTCTTAAATATTTGAAAGGAAGTACTGAAAGTGTTTCCGTTCTTTTATCTAAAAATACCTTTAATTATAGATGCAGTGTTTTTCCTGTAGTTTATTTCTTCTTGGTGGACGTTCTGAAGCTTTGCAATCCATGAGCTTGGGCTTGCAAAAATGGAATTAATTTCTATACCTAACACCTAGAACTTGTCTGGAAACCAGAGAAGCCTACTGTTAAAACTCAAATATTCGGTTTGTGCCAGCTGTGGCCATATTTTACATAAAACAATTATTTTTTCTGCAAAACAAGACGTGTTTGGATGATAGTTGCACCATGTGAATAGTGTGCTAAAAGTGCTCAAATACAACTATGACTCACCCTGACTTAAGCGGCCGAGAAAGAATTCTTCCTCATTTGTAAAGCATGGCTTTAAGAGATGATGGATTTTAAAAATCATGGCTAAACAAAGGTCCTTTCCTGAAGGAAGCATCACTTGGGAACCCCTGGGCAAGGCAGGGCTTGAAGCACACCTCAAGCCCTGAGAGCTGATGAGCTCTGGCACATCCTCACTGAAAATAATTTTGGAGCCATTCTGGTCAGCTCCACTCTGAACCTCACACAGGGCTTACCAAATAAAAAACATTTCAGTCGCAGAGAGAAGGACTGTGTACACAAGAGAAATACAGATTTGAACTAACTTACAGAAGGGACAACAATTAAACTGCCTTTTGTAGTTCAGACCTCTATTTGTAAACTCCTTCTGAGCTCTCCTATCTATCCAAAACATAAGGGAAAGATTATGCAGTGTGCTAGACAGTAAATATTAAGACTGCATATTTCCTAACTCGTAACATGAAAAAGTTTATCTTTAGTAATCCAAACGGCATTAACCATGATGTACTTTGAGTTGCAGAAATCAAAGCCTTATGGATATAGTCACAGGCAGAAGGAGAAGGAATGGAAAAAGGGCCTTTGAAAGCAGTAGAAGAGCTTGAATCTTGCTCAAGTTTCAAGGCTTTTAACATTGGCCTTATTTATGTAGTATCTAAACTGATGACAAAGGCTCCCAACATAGCAGATGGGCCTTTACTAATGTATTATAAATTGCTAAAAAAAAAAAAAAAAAGAAAAAAAACCACCACTAAGCACAATGAGACATTTCCAATGAAAGGACAACAGCTGTTGTTAATTGCAGTTTGAAATCCCAGTTGTTGAGAGCACCATGCTGCCAGTCTAGGAAAAGCAAAATGTAAATTTAGATCCATGTACAGACTATGCATGAACTGGAATTTCACTCACTGCTAATAGGATCTCTACCTGCCCTCATTTGTAGGTCTGGATATCAAGAATGAAAGGCAACAGCCTTCAGAATTTGTCATTCTGGTGTATACAAAGTCCCAACACTTTAATCAAAAGTAAAACTACAACAACTTCCTTTAAAACGCAGTTACACTGACAGATGCTTAAAGTGGTTAAAAGTGCTCTCCAAGTGCTACCCAAGCCCTACCACTCCCCATCAGTCAATTTACTAATGGGAAAAATTTTGTTCTGTTAAGGAGCAGACAAAAGGTCGGTCTGATTTCTTGCGTAGATGTGCACACGAAAAATTGGAAAGGGAACTAGTTGCAGTACTGAAAGGAGATTCAAGAGCAACTGTGTATGGACAGACTTGAAGAACTGTGTTATAAATCAGAGAAATTACTGCACTGCCTTTCCTCTATTTAACGAAGGGTTTGTTTCATTCCCCCAAATTCAGCCAGTAACGCTGGATGGATTCCCAAGTCTTTCGTGTGAATTAGCAGGATCTGACTTTATGTGACAGTATGAATTGATGTTTTTTGAAATATCAGCACTTTATGTTCCAAATATACAAATGGCACAATAGGAACCCTAGCTGGTAGATCTAGTGCCAGGAAAATGGGAGAAATGGGATCTGGCAAAAAAATTATCAATAGGTTAGACTATTGGAACATTAGCACACATCTCCAAATAGCCAACATGCAGTAGACTTATTATTATTTTTACTGATCTAGGCTCGAGCATGACCTAGCCAAAACCTGCATGTTCATGTGCTTACAAATAAACACAGACTATGACAAATGCACATTAAAAAAAAAGAGATTGCTACAAATAACTAAAACCATTTGATTCTTAATCCTCAGCATGACTGAAGTGAAATGTGAAAGTATGCTGTGTACAGAGGTACGGATAAATATTTGAAAACTAAAAACAAAGTTATTTTGCTGAGGCTCTAAGCCAGCAGTTAGTTCACAAAGGAACCCCTTACATTATTTTCCTTGTACGATGGAGTTACAAAAGCATCTGGAACAGATCTGCAGTTGAGAGCATCCCTTACAAATTCATAGTTTTCCAGGCAATCACTCCTTGCATGTTTTGCAGGCTTCTCCAGGAGCACACAGGCCATGTGGGCATTGCTCTTATGACCAGCCTCCACAATGCTACCAACAGTCCAGACAAAAAGGATGGCTGAAAAGGGTCATCACATCCAACTGTGCAATCCAGTCTTAATGCCGCTCTTAACCATTCTAGAAATTAAAATAAAGCACAACTTTCATCTGTACATTCATTCATTCATCCTCATGCTTTCTGGGCTGTTTTTATTTCTCAGGTGTTGGATACATTTTCTGAGCCTCCTTACAATGCACAACTGCTCTAAACCCGTATCTGTGTTGCTATGCAACATTACCAAATCTCACACGACCCAATACTATTCGTGTCAGTAAGACCGCCTTCACCTCTCCAGCACTCAGGTCAGCTGGCTGCATAATATGCTATCCAACCAACCTTGCTCGGATTTCAGGAAAAAGCTGAAAGTATTGTTGTGCGCAAGAGAAATCTTCTCTTGCATTCTAAGCCTTACAAACCTTTTCTGAAACGCTCTTCAAAAAATGAGATGGCCTTTTCAAGATGGGCACATCACAAGGGCTTTCTTCAAACCTCCATTTTCTCTGGATTGCAGAGCTGTCAGGGCATCGTGCTCCCACAGGAGGTGCAGGCCCACAGCCTGCAATGCAAAAGGTCTTTCTCAGGCATGAAATCCTTCTGACTCATGAAGCAAATGTGATCCTTCAGCCCCATTTCATCTATACGCTCGAGGGACTGACATCCACAGATTTGCCACATCCAGCACTGCCTCTCTAGAGAGGTCAAGAATCATAAGCCTGACCCCTTCCAAAATAAGACTGCAATGCTTTATGCAGGTTTTCTCCTTCCCCTTTTTGCTTTCAACTTATTCCTAATATGGGTTTAAAAATTAGGTACAGGCAGTCCTCCCTAATTGTTATTTATGATTTCTGTCAGCCGTGGATGCTCCTTCCCTGCCCAGCAGTTAATTTTGCCAACTTACCTTTGAAGTGATTACATTCCCTGCCTATAAATCTTTTTAGAAACAGACACTCTGCTGAGTCACATCAGCAAGTCTGAAGACCAAATTTCTGGAGAATTCAGAAATTATTAGGAATAAGAACAACCTGGCTGCACAAAGGGGATGCTGCAAGGTGAACAAAATCCGTAAGGAGTAAAGAGCTTGCCAGGAGAGAAAAGGAGGTTAGGAAAGGAATAGCAGAGAAGGAAATAATAAAATAGACATGCTTGGTCAATGAAGGACGTCAAACTATGGCCCAGGTGCTCACCCCACCATCCTCTACTTCAGCAAATAAACTGTGCTATTGTGTACCTTAAAACACTGATGCCTATGGGGGCTGGCTTAGTTTTACGTATAGGCAACTACTATGAAGGACTTCATCATCCCCTCAGTCAAAAATATTTGCTTTAAATCAAGGAGAAAAGAAAGAGTTACTGTAACCTCAGCATTTCTGAAGGCATGCAGTCCTGTAATACCAGCAAAAAAAGCCAGAAGCAAAACTGTAATTTCTATATTTGCTGCTTCCATGGGCTCAAAACAGTCCTGACTTGAATAGCTAAAAGCAAATTTTGCCTATTGTCAGCGTAATTCAGATATCAGCATTAAAATGATTTTTCCCAAGAATTATTAACACGATGACAATCAAAATAGGGAATCTAATTAAGTTCCTCATTAACTTGCCTCATGGCATCAGGTTGACGTCTCCGTATCTGCATCCCATGTAAAGGCAAGCCATTTTCAGAACCTGCCTGCAAGAGCTTATGCCTCTATGTATCAAAAAGCTTTTAACTTAGTAGCTTACAGCTAGCCGCTAGCAGTACCATTGCCACATTCCTTTTGTCCCTCAGCTTAAAGTAATTTGCAGTTCTAAAGCAAGAAGTTGAGGAGCTTCAGCCTGGGAAGGGGAGCAGAAAGTCATGTTTTTTGTTACCTGCAAGAGATGGAGAACTGCTGGTAGCCAAGATGGGAAATGCAAGCAACATCATTTCTGCAAACCCGTAAAGCAAACCTGTTCCTGGTAGGAAAGTGATATGGCACAGCAGCTACAAGTGAGTGATATGATAAAGTGTTTAATTCCCATTGCCGTCACTTTGAAGATTCCAGAAGCCGCCTTTGTCACCGGTGGAAGGCGATGTAAATTAGCAAGGTAGACAGCTTTGTTCTCTCTCATGTCTAGGCTACCCACAAGGTAAGCAAAATGGCAATTACATCAACTGAAAGGGCAATTACATCAACTGGAAGAGCAGAACAGAAAAGTAAGGACTGCACAAATCAAGCAGCTAATGGTTGGAGCACTGAAATGTTATCCTCTGCGCTGCCGAGTCAGAGACAAGCTTGATCCTGCCTCGGAGATAAAAACAAAACCAGAAAGAGTAACAAAACACCAGGGAAATAAGTAGATGTATAAATAAAGAGCTTGGTAAACTTCCCATTGCAGCTATGCAAATAGCCACAGACTGGGAAAACAAGCATTCCAGGAGCATTACATGGTGTCATAACAACAGCAGTGAATTTAGAGAGGAATGAAACATTAAAATTTAAAGTCCTTGATTGATTTTTAACAGAAAAACCATCATCCAAAACCATCTGACCAGGAGCAACCTCTCCCAGAACTTGTGTTTGGCTGCCTACTCAAAACATGCCTGCAGCCTCACTCGAGCTTCCAAAGGGCACTAAAGCAGCACCCCAAACCTGCAATTAAGTTCTAAGTAGCGTCACTGAAAGCACTGGGTGCTCTTACAGATGCTGCTGAGGAAACACAAAGCAAATGAGAAGGCAAACACTCCCCTCATCTTTCACATTAAGGTTAAGAAAACACGTGATTTGCACTCCCATGGTTTTGTGTTTCTCCACTCACCATGTATGGGAAAAAAAAAAATCTCTAGGTATGGATTTCCTTCTTGTCATTAGATGCTGCTCTCTCCTTTGCCTTCAGATTTCCCTTTCTCATCCAGTCAGCTATTTTAGTGTGACAGCAAGGTTTCTCACGAACACCCTCCCCATCCCAATCCATCACATCCAGATGCTTGCACGTGCCTCAAAACACAGAGAGAAGAACATATGAAACTAGCTGAATATGAGCAAAATGTGATTTAATAATCCCCATTTCTCAGAAACTCCCCTGCAGAGCCCTTGTTCTCGAGAACAGCCCTCAGCAGTCTGCTCCAGAAACACCAACGTGTAAAACTTGGGAAATGCAGACCTGGAGGTTCTCTCTGAAACGGCAGGCCTTGGAGAATAAGAGCCATCCAGCAACAGCACATTTTCTTCTAACCAATGGCCAGGCTGCCCAGAGAGGTGGTGGATGCCCTCCCTGGTGACATGCAGGGTCAGGCTGGATGGGTGTCTGAGCACCTGGATCGAGCCATAGGTGTCACTGCTCATTGCAGGGCAGTTGGACTACAGGGCCTTTAAGGGTCCCTCCCAACTTGAACGATTCGGTGATTCCATGACTCTAAGTGTTTTGGTGCCACAAAGCAGAGTGGTTTCTAGAAGAAATTTCACTGAATCTAAACCCCTGCAAGGTATTTTTATGCATTAAATCATTTGCATTTTTCCAGCTAGCACTCATAACAAATCAGTTGATAATTAGTGCAAAGGAGATGCTAAAATAATAAACACACTAAATATAGCTTCATTTATAAGCATATTTTCTCTGTCAGATGTGTTAGCTTCCTAAAGAATAACCAAGAATTTTGGTTTGCTCCTGATTGCATCATAGGAACCAGAAGTCTCTTCCCAAAGCCCCCTGACATGGTGCAGTGGGCTGACCCACAACCACGTCTTCTGAAAAGGCCACAGCTCAATGAGAAATAATTATGCACATCAAAGAGAAATAAGTATGTAGATCTCGACAAATCAATGTGGGTTTTCTCCCCCCACATCAGAAGGAACACCACAGATTGCAATCTGCCACACAACTCTTCATTTAAGTTTCTGAGCTGCTAAAAAAAAAAAACAACTACTACAACAAACAGCCTTGAAGACAACTGCAAGGTCTCTGTGGAAGTGCACTGTGGGCTGTGCCTGAGCCCTGCATTTACCAGCAGCCTGCCACATGTGGATCTGTCAGCCCTAAATCCAGCTGCAGGCCCCAAGCTGGGGCGATGCTGGCTCTACCCCAGGGCCAGTTCCTGGGGAGCAGCAGTTGACCAATTTTGGAAGAGACAAATATGGCTCTCTTAATCCTACAGCTCTCCTTAGCAACCACGGACAGCCGCAAAGGAAAGCAAGGTTACCAGAAAGTAAGATCTTTTTAACTGAAAAAACATGAAATGGAAACACTGCTTCTTCAAAATAAATTTCCTAATCCAGTATTTTTAAGGATAGTTTGGTAAAAGACAAAACTATCATACAGAAGCAATACCAAATAAAGTTCCCATTCTGAGACATGAGCCTGACGGTACAATTACTGTCATTAGCAATGAATGACATTTATGAAACAATTTTCTACTTGGATCAGATTCACATTTCTTTTCCCCGAGTCTCTTATTCTAACCTTCTGATACCTCTCCTTGCCACCTTGAAACTCATTTCTATCTTAACACTGAAAGGCAAATATTTCTCTAGTCAAAGCTGAATGTACATGTGATAGGATTGAGCACTGAAAAAATATGTATTAAAATGATGAGAATGGTCATTTCATTCTGGAAAACCACCTCTCAGGAGAGATGGAGAAACAGAGATCAATGTATTACTTGATTCAGCAAGTAACCAAGAACCGACTTTCAGAATGTCAGACAAGCTGTTACTCACAGGTCTTATTTAATAAAATCCTCCACCATATGAAGCTGATTTAGCTAAGCAGAAAGTTATTTTAGCAAGCTATTGCAGTAACTTAGCAAGCCACTGCACTTGCTAAACAAAACTTGAAGGAAACCCGAACAAGGTGAGAGTTCAGATCCAAGAAGACCAGGAAGGGCCAGGAGCTGACTTTATCTGTGTAACTGTGTGACAGCACTTCAGCCAACACATTTGGAAAAGCTACAGGTGAAGAATGAAGGCAAAAAAAAAATATTAATCAGAACAAAATAACTTCCAGACATGTTTCCACACCACTCCTTGTTAAAGTAGAAGCTAACACTGGAGGAAGATGCCCAAGTTTATGGCAATGCTTAGATACCTATCTGATTGCAAATCACTCCATACGGCCTCCTGAATGTGTAATGGCAAAGCAGGGCGACAGCTTGACACAACACAGCTGTGCTTCCCTAAATCAGTAATGTAAGAGGAGAGGAACAGAGGGCTGCAAACTCACCGCTACAGTGCCTAACGAGATAAACCAATTACCTCAACATGCACACTCTGAAGACAAGGCACCTCATTCTCAGCCACACTACCCACACCTGTAATAAAAATCTCAGGGCCTGACCACATTCAGGCTTCTCAGTAATTCAGACCAGCCCTGTGTAACACAAGGCATGCCAGGTCAGTGGGGCCAGCTCCCAGCACAGAAAGGAGCCACGTGCGACACATATAAGGCCTCTGACTTCTCTGCAACGTGCATTCCTGCAAAGGGAGTACCAGAGGTGAACCGAAGTCAGAACACGACATTATACTTACTTTCCAGCCTTCCATTCCTACATTTAGACCTGGAATTTACATCATACAGAAATCACTCTGTATGTGCAGCATTGTGTCTCTGTACATAGACAATGAATTTTAATCTTAAGATTCACATGATACACTGATGGCACTGTGGCTGCTCTCTCAGAATTGGCTCATCTCCACCCAGGGGACCGAGGTTTTGTTTCCCTACAGATTCCATCAATCAAGATTTCCTCGAAACCAGACTACAGTGCAGCAATGAAGGCTACTGGTAGCAGTTACAGGAAGACGTTCCAAAGTGCTCATACCAGAGCCTAAATACATGAAATACCAAGTGTAACTCTTCTTAGCTTTTCTTTAACATGAACTAATCATGAGGAGACCGCTTTAATGGGCACAGACTTTTTGATGAGAAAGACAGCTGGCACCATCTGCTCACAGGCAGCCTGAAACAAAAGCTGTCGCTGTACTTACATGTGAGGGCTGAGTTCGTAGAAGTTTCGGTTTCTGTATTCTTCAACTTTCTCCGGAGTATAAATGGGGAGAGGTCTGTAAGGGTTTATTGATATCACCACGCTGCCGATGTATGTCTGTTGAAGGAAAACAATGCAAAAAAAAAACAAAACAAAAACAAAAAAACATCATGGAGTTTTCTTTTCAAAATACTTTTGCTTTTCACGTATTTCTATTTAACATGCAAGGAAAAACAACAAACAAATACAATTATTTATGTATATATTTATATGTAAGTATAAAATTACAAAAAAAAAGAAGAAAAGAAAAAAGCCCAGTTGTGACAATGAATAAATATGTGTCCACACTGAAACACTTCCTAGGTCTCATCGAACATGTCAGTAGCTACTTCTGCAGAACGGAATGCCTCTCATGAACGTTTTTAAAACAAAGTCCTACTATACAAATATTTCTCTGACTCCCTCAGCTGGGGAGGAAAACAGGAAAGGACACAGATGTTCATGAAGGACCCATTCCATCTGCATGGCAAACAGCATGATCTTCGCTGTACAGAAGTGCAGAGAAGCAGCACTGCATGCAGTTACACTTCTTCCTGCACTCAGGGAGAAAACACATGCAGGCTGATGGCCCCTCATAGGCTTCTGTCAATTGAGAGATTTGAAGGCAAGGCTGAAACCAGCTGAAGTCCTGCCATGGTGCCCCAGCAGACACAAAGCATTGCTTTGGTTTCCAGATGCTAAACACAGCTGCTGTTACTGGAAGAAAATGGTGTGGGTAATGCATTGGTTTTCTTTTAGATCCTATGCAGCACCCAGTGGAATGACAGTGGGTTAGCATCCACGTGGCAAGTGCCACAACCCCTCCCATCCTGCCTGCAGACACTGAGCAAGCACAAAGTAAAAGCCAAGCATTTGGTATCTCTTTCCCCAGCCATCAAATGATTAAGAACGCCAGGCAAAACATGGGTTTTCCAATAAGTGGGGCTTCCTGGAGGTGTGACAGCTGCACACAAAAGCCACAGGTTCCCACTAGGATTACCCCCGATAGAAACTGCTGAAGAAAAATTCTTACATAGATCTTTGAGTTTAAATGGCTCCTTCCCTGCAACACCTGAGCACCTCACAATTGCAACTTGGACTTACCACCACAACTTTTCCTGGAGGGAAGTGCCACAGTAAGCATTTGCTAAATGGGAGCAGAGGGGAGCCCGAGTTACTCAGCAGCGGGTACAGCGGAGCACTGAGCTGCCTCTGGAACCACAAACCAACAGTGCTGCTATAACCCCCCCCCCCCCATCTGACCTTCACGTCTAAAGCCATTTTCTGCTAAATGCTAAATAAAAACCAGGCCCTAAGCAGAAAGCAAGGGGAGTGAGACTTCCCATCTTCCACAGCATGCATATGCATACAAGCTGTGAGCCCACTAAGCACCTTCTGTCCAATACTGAACAACCTGAAGTGCAGCAACAAACCAAGCAGCACGAACGAGGCTGCAGAGCCCAGCAGCTCACCCTCACGGCAACTAGAGCCCAAAGGATGAAACAGAAGCAGCCACTGCTAACATCCTGCAATTGCTGCTACAATGAAGCATAACGCCCCACTAACTGGGCTCAAGGCTCACCATTTCCAAAGAGCACATAGTTTCTCCTCTCCTTTGGAACTGGCCAGGAATCTTCTGCAAAACATTTCCCCCCATGCATCCAAGCTAGAGTAGAGCCAATCGGATCAAGCTGGTTGGACCAGGAGCCCAGGGAGAGCAAGGGCAGGGTAAGGAGCCAGGAGTACTTGGCATCAGGGTGGCCAGACTGCAGCTGACAAGAGGGACAACCAAACGTGTGCCTATGAGGGAGGCAGCCCAAAGGCTCTCCGACAGACTGCTGATGCAGTCACAAGGCGCAACTAAGATTTTTGCTTCTTGCAAAGACACACTGCCATGTGTGCTTAGACACACTTCCTTCAAACAGTAAGTTGTTCTAGTTTCATGGTCATCCTCCCCTTAACAAGGAAAGTGGTTTCCACATGTGTCTGCTCTCCTCTGAGCTGTAAGAAAACCCCAAAACGAGCTTTCGACAGAGTTTGCTCTGCTCTCTCAGCATACACAGCACTGGCAATCTGCAGCCTACAGATCTTGGCACAAACAACAGGTACCCCAAAACAAGTAGCTTCCTGGTCTTCACAAGTGCATGGATATCCCATTAGGGCTCTTTCCTGATAAAACACGGGTATGCTAACGTGCTTCCTCACAAATCTTGACGAACTGTGAATTCAGCTCATTTTGAACTCTACATTGGAAAGCACCAGCAGAAGAGACGTGCAGACCAGATCTGAAAGACTTTATTTTGAAACAGCAATTCCCTCAAACTCAAAGACCTGCCATTTCCAGCTGTTCTGCTGCCATAAAAGCATAAAGTTTGACTGCTGCATTCTTGAAGTACCCTGACTTGCCAAAGCAAAGAAAGATGGGTGAAAGTGAAAAGCTTCATTTTTAAATTTGAATACAGGCGTTCATATGAGATTTATTTAGAAGCATCTCATCATAGCTAAGTACTGCCCAGACGATGTATTTTGGGAATTCAAGTCAGCTATCCATTGTCAGACATGTATGAATACAGCTCAATTCCTAAAATACCAATATTTCAAAAGGTCAAAGGACTATACAGAAACAAAGCCGTATGCATGCCCATTTTAAACACCAACCCACAGCATGCCAAGAAATCATCAGTTGTGCCGTAAAGCTGCTCACGAGAGCTGATACACCCTATTCTAGAATGCCAGTATCTCAAAACTGACACCACTACTTGTTAGCGTTGGTCTGTGAAATTCCGCCTAACTGGGATAAACAGACCCAGAAAATAGTTTTCCCACATAACATCTGCCTTCCCATCAGAACTCCACGATAAACAAACAAACTAAATGGCTTAAACCCTTGAGCAAGCAACAGGCGCAGTAACATTCCAGTGCTGGAAGGAGTACGCTGAGGGGTAGTGGGAGACATACAGCAGCACCCCAGGGACTGAGAGAGCCTTCATCGCCCCTGTTCAAGGAAAAGAATCTAACCCCAGAGGAACAGCCTTGTGATGACAGCGCAGAGCACAGGCAGGAAATCTGATTTCTGTCTTGGCTTTGCCGTGGCCTTTTTATGCGAGTTTGGACAAGATCTGCTGTCTCCTCAATTTTCATTAACGAGAGAATCTTGATTATACTCCTTTCTCTGAGCTTCTTCTTTGCTGCGAGGACTCAGAGGCAAAGTTTGCTTCCTTGGTGCGTTTATCCTGAACCTGGATCAGAAGGACTCATTGGATGGTTGGACTAGATGATCTTAGTGGTCTTTTCCAACCTTAACGATGCTATGCCTCTCACTTGAAGTCTATCAGTGAACCTGCTCCTCTGCATGACTATACTGCCAAGCACTAACACTGCAGCTGTGGAAATCTGAATTTCAATCAGGTCAAAAGGCAGCACGTTTTGCATCCTCCAACAAAGAAACACAGGCAACGCCTTCCTGTGAATTTAAGGGCTTAAGGCCCAAGCAGAAGAAAACTTTAAATGAGACCCCAATGGGAAAAGGGATCAGTGTTCAGTACGCTGCTCCTCCAAGATGTTGGAGGTGCCAGTTGTAAGATGCTTTGATGCCTATTTTTTCCTCTGAGGAATGAAAGCAAACTCAGCAGCCTAGGGCAAGAAGTTACCACTACAGTATATCAGTAAAGCTGTTTTTCCTCTGTCAGAGTTAATCTTGGAATATCCCAAGGGTCCAGAAGAGAGGAGTCTGCAGCTGCAGAAGCCAGGGAACACTGCCAGCGGTAGTCAGAGCTGCACAACAGGAGCTGCAGAGGCTGCCTTACCAGCATCTGTGAAATCTCCTGTGGACCTGCGGCACCCAGCACAACTCAATCTGCAGAGTTTAAAATCATGATGTGCCTGCACCTGTTCACTAAAAACCATCACTGCTTCACATCACACGTGGCAGCTCAGACAACAGCATCAAAACAGTCTCTTGCACATGGTAGCCTGCAATTGTCCAGGAAAAGATGTTGCTGCAAAAACACCTCCTGCTGTAAAATGCACAATAGATACAGGACTCTGCAAATGTGCTAAAGGGGACTGAATTCCCAAGGTCCAGCAAGGCTACTCCATTTATTTGTGTATTTTTTGTTAAGCACAGAAACAGAAAACAAAGTTCTCATAATGTAAGATTGCTAGTGGGGATACAGCCCCTTCCAGACACGCAGGCCAACTTTAATAGCCCAGATACACACAGCGTGCATTTCTTCAGTGCTGATTAGGCTCATGCGAACTGAGTTCCTGAGATTTTGGCAGCTTCAGATCACTAAGACAAGCAACTGAAAAGAGAAATGTTGAAGTAAGATCAAAGACAAGCATGACCAGGTTTTGTTGGAGAGAATCCAGAATGAAACACTGGGGCAGCACTGATTTTTTAATTATTATTATTATTATTATTATGTGATACGTGCACTAATCCTCAGTTAGCAAAAGGAATTTCTGCAATTGGAGCCATCAGAATGGCTTTTCCTAGCAAATAGAGTTTCCCAAAGCTCCTGCTGCATTCTGAAGCAGCTGTGGTGACCAGTGAGGTGCTGCAGATAAGAAAGTACTTTACCACACACCTAACTGCAAGGGGAGCCAGTGCTAAAAACTCACTTTTTGCATGTCTGTTCTTTGGTAACCCGAACTTCTAAACCAAACTGATATATTTGGTCTTTCTATATCGAGAGAGCCCTCTAAAGTTCCCCTTCTCAATACTCCTGAATATATCTCACTCCAGCTTAGTCATTTCTCTTTGTATAAGTGAAGAAACACTTGCTGGACTTCGGAACAAACACTACTTATCCCCAGATGATTAAAATATTCTGCCCCATGACCACCTTCCTTCAGAGAACAGCACTTCAGGCCCAGAAACAGGCTGTATGTTGTTAACATTGTTAGTGTATATCCTTGTCATGCACCCCATACATTGTGGCTGTGGTAATGACTCAAGAAACAAAGCTCAAGCAGGTAACACAAAGGCAGAATTGCATACATCCCAAAGCAACCAACCACAACACAGCAGCCCGTGTCAAAAAGGATAGCAAGATCCTCTTTAGCACAGGCTGGGTCCTGTAAGCTGCTGTGCAAACAGCCCCAACAGGCTGCGGTAACCTGCAGCAGCCAGGATCAAACCTTTAACCACACAGCAATCATTTCAGAGCCCTGAAGTAACAATGGAGCATTCTGCAGAGAAAGGTGCTCCAGCATAACGTGCTGCAGCAAGTACTTAAAGAGGATGCATGTGTACAGATTATCAGGTTTCTCTTCTAAATTTCTGGAGGGCACAGACTTTGCTGCTCACTGAGTATTACTGCTAACCTCACCATCATCCTGACAGGGCTCAATGGTATTACTAACAAAGATGATTAATCACCTCAATCCCCCACCTCTCCGACTCTGAATGCCGACTCCTCTCAGAGCATCCCTGCAGAGGATGCAATGATAGGCAAAATCTGTAAAGTAGGCGATGAGGAAGTCAGCCCAAGGCAGACATGAGCAATTTTAAGGACAGCATTTAAGTACCCTGAAACATCAGTGCTTGCTAGCTTTGGAAAAGATAAAGACTTGTTTTTATAAGAAGCTGCAACTGGGGATTGGATAGTGCCTGTGCCAAGAAAACCGTCCCACTGCGAACAAGAAACAATAGCAGAAAACATTAAAGAGGGGACACGTGCCTTAATGGAGTGCTTTGACTCCATTATTTCTGTATAGATAAAACATATCTGTATGGATAAAAAATGGGGAAGGAAAGTCTCCCAGCAGGCTGCAGCCTGGGCTGGCCTATGTGCTGAGTGCGAGGACCATGGTTTGACAACACTCAGACGTTTTTGCTTTTTGCTGCTCTCTCTGCTCTGTGCCAATCTTTCATTAATCGTTTGTGTCTTTACATCAAGCAAAATGCACCAAAACCACTGGTAAGTGTCCAACATGTCATCATCACCTCTGTGAAGGAACAGAATTTTGGGGCAGAGCCAATGCTGCTGAAGTTGCTGTGGCCCCATGGGAGACATTTCCCCCACCACCTCTTCTCTTTTTTCAAAGAGCCACACCAAAGCAGCAAGCAGTGTGCAGGGAAGAGGAGCCTTACACACAGCCCACCACATCCACCTGATTTTTAATGTTTTCTTTACTTCTTTAAGCAGGTATTGCATCGAGCCCTATGCTTCCATTGCCATGTTTAGCATTAGGGGTGGCATACAGAGAGGAAAGGAAATAAAGCAACACCTTGAGACAAGCAGCACTCCTGCTGCTGGACACCCCAAGGCTCAAAGCAGCCCACCTGCTGGTTTGGTTGCTGACACCTTGGCCTGCTGAGCGATCACATTTGCTTATCAGGTGTGCTGATGTGTAGGGTCAAGGCACCAAGGCGAAGTCTGACCAGATAACATGCAAAGAAAGGTTCAGAGGGAGGCAGAATATTTTTCATTACATCAGATTTGGCTGGAAAAAAAGACATGCCTAGAGCACACAAGCCCCTCTGCACACCTGAAGCAGTGGACTCAAGGCTCTCACCTGCAGCAGCTGCAACAGTATTAGTGCTGCAGGTGAGTGGCTTCCCTCAACAAGGGAAACCATGGAGGGAGAAATCACTGGCAGCAGCAGAGTCATCCCTGTGGAAGAGCAGGAGGTGCGGAAGAGCACAGTCAGCAGGACTGAGAACTGCTGTGGCTGTTGAGCACTGCTCAGCTCTACAAGGGTTTCTTCATAAGGAGGCTGATGAGGAACGGGCTTGGCTCACACCAGACATCTGCTCTCATCCCCCGCCTTTTCTCAGCAATTCACCCCCCAGCTCTGGCCCTACGTTCTGTGGGTGTCCCTTCTCCTCATACAACACTTCCAAACCTGTATGAAAACCCAATCAAGGGCCCCAGCCAGCCTCAAACACAACCTGTAAATGCCAGTGCAATTATGCTGACCTAATGCAGACAGCAATGACATTGAGAATAAAACTGAACTTCAACCAGTGCTATGACCATATTACAATTAAAAATTTCCCAGCAACCTGCATTTATATATCCCAATACCACAAAACTCTTTTATTCGCACCACCAGCGAAGGTTTATGGAGGGGTATGATCGTGCAAGGCCAATTCATATTGAGACAGCTGGTCTCACTCATGTATTTATATCTTCCGCCCTCTTCCTCCCAGCATAATAACTGGAAGATCAGGCACGGGTGCAGCAGGAACAAAGCCACTGTGCTTGACTGCCATTCGGCAAACTCCTGAACCATGCAAGATCACGAAAAAAGGAGGAAATCAATAACACACACAGCTGAGTAAAGTCAAACCAGAAACAACAAGGGTACCCCCCAAAACACCTCATCAGCATCCCCAGGAAGCCCCCCAGCCTGTGACACAAGCGCACTGCAAGGCCAGCCAACCAAAGGCAGCCACAAGGATGCTACCTCAAGCAGCTAGCACTGAGTTATTATACTGGAATGCCAAATATTTAATAGCTCAGTAATAAAACAACATGTGTTCAGTACCATAAGAGTGTTCTTGCCCAAAGCAGCCCACAAACTCCACGTGCAGAAAATACAAATTAAACGCTGACATCAGAAAAAGATTCTGTTATGCTACAAGAACAAAAAGCAAACAAACTTTTTGTTGTCATGAACAAAATGTTGACCTCTGCTTCTCTGGGGAGGCTTCAAGAAACAACAGAACTGTGGGGAAAAATGTGCAGGGCAGCAGAACAGAGCGGCGTCTGGCCCTAAAGGCTGTCGATATGCCCACGCAGCACCAGTCCCTCCAGACTGCTCCTCCAACACAACCCCTCCAGTAGGAAAATCAGTTGCAGAGCAATATATATGCCTCAGTTTATCCCAGCTCTCCGCTATCACTTGGAATCCACACGCAGACAGATGCCAACCCTCTTCCTCATTTGTCAGCGTTCCAAAGTATAAAAGAAAAATAACAGCTGGGCTGGATGGGCTTTTCATTTCAGTTAAATCAATGCAAACAAAAATAAAAAGTTCAGGGAGAAGGTGTAGCAGAATGAGTCAAAATTCATCCACGGTATAAAAGCTGAATTTTATGGAGGTATTTGAAAGTTAATATGCGGTCTCTTGGTCACACGTTTTAACCACACAAGCTGCTCCCTGTGACCTCCAAATAATCAACATTCTGTGTGCTAGCTGTATTGGTCATGAATCACATTTTACTCTAAGTTAAAGAAACTCTCCCTTTGTTACTGATACTTACAGAACAGAAAGTGATTTTATCAATAAAAGGTTTAAGAGCTGCAAAAATAACATCATAGACTATTGCAGCTTTTTTAATGAGATTTTTCTTGGTCAGACATACCCCAGGCATTTCCAGACATGACTAAACTCCAAGATTCCCATTCCCAATTAACACATTCATTACCCAACAAGCCCTTCCTCCAAAGTGTGAGATTACAGCTGAATCTGATGGTCTTCAGGAGAATAATTGGCCCAGCTCCAGCTTCACCAGCCTTCATGTTTGTTTTTACAGGCATGGCCCAGTATGCAACCTAACACCCAAGCCCATTAAACTTTCCATCAAATACACTTAAAAATGAACAACAGGCAATCACGTTGTAGTCCGTTCTCTGACTGGTTGGAGTACACCTTCTTCCTTGTTTGCACATGACAACTCTGAAGCACCGGTTCCTCTTGAAGGAGCTCAGAGTGGTCATGCTCAGTTTGAAGAGAGGACCGCTGGGAATCCAGGTCTGATCCAGCTCTTGCAAGGGGAGCTGTTGCAGAGCAGACTTGGCACTAGGATTTCCGACATTAAAAATTCAGCGTCAAATGTAACTACCATGACAGAGATGAGGAAAGACAAAAATTGTATTGTTTTCTGCTGGAATGAGCCCATTTATCTTGTCATCTTTGGCTACGGAGAGTGATCTGGCGCTGTTCACAGAGGGAGCGATCTGACTCACATCCATCTATAGGGCTGGCTAACACGACTATGCCATGTCTGGCCAACTTTAAAGCTTTTTCAAAACTACTCACATTACAGGTCTCATTCCCCACAACAAACCCCTTTGAAGGTTTATAACTGCAGCTTGGTTTTAAAACTAACATATGCAGCACAGACACAGCTATTGATTCACAGAAAACTGCTTAAAACCTGATGCTGCAAAAGCTGAGGTCAGATGCTGTAGAAACATTTCAGTCCACTCATATAGCTTCCGTTTGACTTCATTTTTTTTTAAGCTCGGACACCATTTTTGGTAATGCCTGCAACTGGGTAATGACATAAGAGGTGACCTTACAATCCCAAAGGCTCAAACTGCTGCTCTCCAAATGGATCTGAGGGGCCAACTTCTGTAGCTTGTTAGAACCGAGGAAACCTCCAGTCTTCACGGAGCACCAGCAGCAGTCCTGTATCAGTTTAACTCAGCTTCTCCAGGAGAGCATGCAAACTACAGACTTTACATAGCAAAGCAAACATTGCTTCCAGATGGAACAAAGGCTCCGTTGTGCTCTTCTAAGTCTAAAAACAGAAACGCAAAGCGTGGTTTCCATGAGCGAGGCTTGGGAAGAGGAGAGTGGCTGGCGATAAGGGAAAGGGAGAGGAAAGTTTGAAAAGTAATGCCTGGCTAATGCAGCGAGAGCCTTCCTCACTGCTCCGTACTTCAGACAGCGATCGTGGTAAGAGATCTGCAGACCATTTAGCTGATGTGAAATGAAGATTTTACTCCCCGAGTGGTTTGGGAAGCAAAGCCATACATAACTTTCCTACATGGTAGCAGCACGTGGCATGGATGTGCATAGTGACACCTTCCATCACTAACATACCAAAAGCTCTAATAGTTGCAGAGATCTGCAGCACTCTGCCTTTACAGCACGGATTCACAAACAGTACCTGTAAGACTTGAACAAACGGTCGCACTATCAAACAAATCCAGAGATAAAAAGGGCAAATGACACTGCAACATGCTGCATTCGCAACAAACTACAATTCAGTTATGCACACATACACACAAAATCCTTTGTTTTTGGCAACAGTTCAAACTTCCCAACAGAGCTCCTTTAAGTATTAGTCTTTCCCACCTGCAAGGCAAAGGAGCCTACACTGCTAGAGAAAAGTGACACCCTATATCACCTGCCAAAGCGCATAATACAGCTAATTACACTGCACTTCAGTGCCAGAGTGGGAGACTGAAGGAAACACAGGTTCCACTGTCACTGCCTCACCGAACTGCTTGAAGACGGTTGTCAGATAGCATGTAATAGGTGAGAAAGATAAAACAGTTTACCCAATTGTCAGTCAAGCTGATTTATTTCTGCCCTAAAGTATATAAAAACATGTAGATAAATATACTGCGGTCCATAGCAGTTTACATGAATACTGAGCAATCCGCTCCCCTGTGGTTTACGGCAATCCTCATTAACACACTGCACAGGCTGGAGTACCATCACCAAACAGGTTTCCGTCCCCAGTGCTTTAGGTCAAACTTCCAAATAATACCCAAAGACAGGTAAGGCAGGTCTTCTATGCTCAGTCTTTAGGCAAAAATCTCCCTTCTCCTTTCCTTCATATATTCTTGAGCTAAAGTAGAATGAAATCATTCCGTATCCCCCATTTTCAGTGTAGGTCTTAGGAATACAGTGCTAACCCTAATATGCAGGTCAGTTACACAAGCCACGGACTGGATGAAATCCTGCATCCCAGAAGACACAGCCACAGCAGGACTTGTAGGGAGCTGGATGGAAGAGCAGCAAAGAGGAATCCAACAGCTACCTGCCTGCATGGGCACGAATGGCTTAGCACAGGGAACAAGGAGCGTCTTCAGGGAAAAGAAGAGAGACATTTTTGGAAATGTAACTCTCAAGCCACCAGGGAGAATTCTTTAACTGTTTTGGAAGAAATCTCTCTTTCTGTAAACACAGATAAGCTTCGGGTTCTTCTCTAACAAGGTTTTCATGGTTCCTGAGAATCCTCATCGTACTTTCATTTTCTAATTAAATTAAACTGCCAGTACAAGCACAAAAAGTGAGCAGATAGAGGTGAAACCAAAGCAGATAGATGCAACTGTATTTTGCTAGGCTAATGCTTCTGTAGAGAAAAGAGAACACGCGAGGTTGAGTAGGAAAGTTATGTTATGTTGGAATAAAGATGCAGCAAAGAATGAAAAACAGAGGTACAAAAGCACAGACTATAATAAAATAAAACCAAAAAGGAATAGAGGAAGCAAACATAAAAACAATACAGATCCTCCCATGCTGGAGGATGGAAAGGAAAAAGCATCATGAAACCATGAAGATCTAAATGCTTAGCAAGGAGGAAAAATACAGTCACACTAAAAATTAAAGTGGGGGTATAATTAAATACAGAGCACATCTATTTGACTGTAATAAGCTGCAGACAATTGCTTGCAGCTCATAGCTCTATTCTGGCTTAAACATTTCAGCTTCACTCTTGAAAGACTTATCTTTCACCAGAGGTCTTGCGAAGTCTCTACAGATCATTAAGTTCCTACAGCCTTCGCAACACTATGCACATTTTAACAAAAATGGAACAAAGAGATGAAGCAGGAAACGAAATTAATTGGAATCACAATTTGCCCCTTCATTCCCAGCCTGTGCTTCAGCTGTCAGTTCACAAACTCTCTCCTACTGATCAGCATTCAGATATTAATATACCTGAAGATTTTGATGATTACTCCCATCTATACCCAAGCTTAGAATCAAGCCATTCTAAGGTACACAGCTTTCTTTTCCAGCAATTTACAGGCAACAGGCACCACTGAAAGCAGCCCTAGCACACTTCAGACACACACTGTTTGTACATCAGCCTGCTCTAACGTCCTGGAGGTACCTTACCTGCTGCTTATTTGCAACTTCATCCTCCTTTAACAAAAGCAGTATCAAAATCAATGTTACCAACAGTTCCAGAACTGTTTCTTATGAAAACTGGGGACACGTTGCACAAAAGGGAAAAACAAAAAGGAAAATCATACCAGGTGGAAAAATCCAAATGCAGGTAGTCCACTATGGGAAGGTCTACAGCCCTTAGAAGAGTTCTGAGACAAATTTAGTTTTTTCTTTTTGCTGTTGTTGTTGTTTTATTTTATTAAAGAAAGGTAAAACAGTCCCTAAAGGAACAGTCTATGTACAGGTATTCAGTCTATCCATATCTTTGTAAATACACATATATTTCAAGAATGACAACACAAGTCCCCAGAGGATGCTATTTGTTGACATATACTCACATATACTTCATTGTGATCAAAGCGCTTTTTCAGATTATTGATGAACGAGTCTTCATTAAGCGGCTCTAAAAGAACCATATCTCCCACCCCTATCATGTCATCTAAAAGTGACGTCTTGACCTCCATTTTGGCCATTTCCTCCTGCAAAGAAAGGAAGAAAAGAAGAGTAAAGTTAGCTCAAAGTTATTCTAATTATTCTAATTTTTCATAGGTGTTAACCAGCAACAGTATCTAAGGTTCACAAACAAAAACTCCATCAAATGACACTTCTTTAAATTGTTTCCCTACAGTGCCTCAAATTAAAGCTCAGATAGGTCTGATCTGAATTTCCTTCTCACCTTACCCGCATTTCTCCAACCCAAGCATCTTTTAAGCAGAAACCAAGCAACTGAATTTGAATTCAGATAAAACCCCACTGTTTTATCTGACATCACGAACAATGTACTCTAGAGTGCATAGAATTCATTACAGGGCTGCTCTTGGTTACCTGAGGCTATCAAATTATTTCATTGATAAAGTTGAATCTTAAGCGATAAAATCACAAATAAATATGTAACAAGGCAGCTGATGAGAAGAGGCTACATCTACATAATTGGAGTGGCAAAAGGCAGAAGTGGGAATAAAACAGGGAGCCAATATCAAAGTAACTCAGATGAAGAAGTCAAGGTGAGGCCAGAACCTAATACCTATTTGACCCTTCCACGTGCTTATCCCTCCCATCCAACTGCTAAAAAAGATTCACTGAGCCCTCTTGAGAGCTTCAAGCACCCAGTCACCAATTTCAGGCATCACGGTGATGCTTGGGAATGAATGCCGCAGCAGAAACAACTGCTGACAGCACAAACCAGGAACCCACTACTGCACAGCCACAGCGACACAAAACAGAATGGAACTTCCCCCGTCAGCTGTAGACTCTCAGCTATTGAAGACTACCAATCTGTCCTTGCTCCTCACACCAGGACAGCATATTTTAAGTACTTTTCTTCTCAGTTTCCAAAATGTCTTTTAGCAGTTAGTGCCTCATACAATCAGAATTAGCTCACCATTGGAGCTAACCCATTCGACAGCTAATCTAAAACAAGTGTAGCCTTTTAACTCTTGCTCGTGTCCACAACCACTACATGCCGTTTGATTTTTGAGCAATGAGTGACATTTGAGGGACATCAGATCAGGGCTTAAGTCGCGTTTGATGTTTTTCCAAATTCAGCAAAGAGAAGCACAGCTCCCCAGGCAGCTACGGGAAGCATTACAACAAGGGCCCCAACCTGAACCAAGCCTGGGAATTGCTAGAAATTCACACGGAAAAGCAGAAACAGTGATGAACTATGGTAACCAACCAAAGCTGAGTCAACTCTGCTAAACAAACAAAAAAGCATTCATTTTAAACATAAGCATTGGATAAATATATATTTTTTTTTAAGAGAAAAAGGCTTTTGTTCTTGAAAGTTCACCTCTCTGAAGCCCCCCAAATATCTTAAATATTCACAAAATCTTTTCAGAGGTATCACTACAATTTCTGCATCCCATTAAGATGAATTATTTACACTACCAGTCTTGTTTCTGTGACCCCATAACTTTCCATAGAGCAACAACTGAAGTCCAAATAATTTTTGAAGGCTGAAAAAAAAGAAAGTCCTTGAGTATGGAACTTATTAAATAATGGGTTTGTAGCCAAAAAAAAAAAAAAAGAAGAAAAAAGAAAAAAAAGTCCTAATATGGGCAATCGCAACCTAAAATTAAACTTGTAAATAGCATACCTCATCTACCATTGTGAAATGACGTACCACCTACCACTCTTAATGCATCACTTCTTGGGAATTTCAAGACCAGAGCAGCCAAATCCATCAGGAACGCTTGCATATTCCTGACCTCAGAAGCACAAAGACACTCTATCTACTTCTAAAAGCTGGATCAGAAATTTGTATACAAATATGAACTTACCTACACATTTAAGAATTTCAATTTTACAGTCAAAGGCTTATTTTCATCTTGCCGGGTATTTTTTTTTTCCCAGTAATTTAATATCATGCTACAGTAAAACTATTTCACTGACTGCCAGAAAATATTACAAGCATAGATGATCAAAAATGGACAGTATACATACAGATATCCTGTTGAACAGTGAAGCCTCAGAAACATTTGAATTGCATAGTGGCTCAAGTTCTGCATAATAACCCTAAAATCAGCCATCAGTGTTTCAGGACTGTCAAGGACAGCCAACAGTAACGTCTGAATTAACATGAAACATATTAAGATTGAATGCAATAGATAATTTAACTTACTGGAAGCAGTTAATCAATTGGAGAAAATCTATGTATATAACACTCTCTAATTTTAAAAGTAGCTCTAAGAAAACTCAAAAAGTTGACACACTACACAGGCTTCAAAAAGCCTATATATAACTACACATAAAATACCTTGCTGGAATTGCAAGACGAAACTTTCATCAAGACTTTTAGCTGTACGTCACCAAGCTCAGAAACTCAATCCAAATCCACACCCAAGTATTTATAGAAATCTTTCCTCATCAGTCCCGGTGAGCTCGTTCACCACAGTTTGGAGAACTGCACACCAAAGCAACCTGCTCCTTCCTCCATACACATTCTGGCAACCTTTCACCGTTTCTCAGGAATGATGTTCATAGAACCAGGATGATGAGAGGGCTGGGACCAAAACGTGCTCTCAGTGGCTCAGAGACCAGAAACAATTAAAACCACAGCTGTGCTGGTTGGGGAGCACCAGCAGACAGGAAATTAGGTTAGAGGAAAGAGTCAGAATGGGTTACATCCTATAAAACAAAAACACCCCACCTGAACAGGCCCTACAGGAAAGCTGGAAAGAGGCTTTTTATATATAAGGGCATGCTGCAAAAGGACAAGGGGAAATGGTTTTAAACTGGAAGAGGAAAGTTTTAGACTAGATATTAGGAAGACATTCTTTACTGTGAGGATGGTGAGACACTGGAACGGTTTGCCCAGCGAAGTTCTGAGTGCCCCTTCCCTGGAAGCATTCAAGGCCAGGCTGGATGGGGCTGTGAGCAACCTGGTCCAGAGGGAGGTGTCCCTGCCTATAGCAGGGGGTTGGAACCAGATGATCTTAAAGGTCCCTTCCAACCCAAACCATTGTGATTCTATGTTCGGTTATTTTCCTAGGAAGGCTCTCGAAAGGCAGATTTTCTGTGGGGTGGAAGTGAGGCTCTACGCGAACTGGGCCAGAATTTCAAACTGGAAATTATCCATTGATTTAAATAATGCACTGCTTTTATGACAACATGTTGACATCAAGAAAAACAACATTGTACAAAAGATTACAGCTGCCAGTCACTGAATTTTTAATGCAGCAACCAATTACCTCAGCATAAAAGCAAAACCCATCTAACACAGCCTTAAACTTAGATTCTTCATCAAACGTTTCCCTGAGCCCTACCACACCCACTTAAAATCTTCCAAATTTACCTTCCTTATCCCCAAAGCACACATTGGCAGCGTTTCAGAACATCTCTCTTTCCTCCACGCATTTGCCAAATCTCTTCCTCCTCGCTCTGGTTTTGCGTCTAGGCCTCAATGAAGTGAGAACAGTTTCAACACTTTTCCATTCTCAGGGAATTAAAAAAAGAAAAAAAAAGCTTGTTCAGTAATCCCTCACAGCTTGACCTATTTTACGTTGGACACAACTTGCTCTGCAGGAGAAGGGCTGAGCATGCTACACCCGTAACACGCTTTTATCCACACAGTTAGACATAGGCTTTTGGTATCTATTGCTCGTAGGGCCTGGGAGGCCAGCTGGATCTCATCCTTCCTGTCCCTCTTGGCCTCAAAGATGGCAAATTGAAAACTCCTGAACCACAGCAGTCTTATCATCAGCCCATCTGAAATGAGAACTAATGACAGCTATAAATAGGAGATGATACAGAGAACAGGCAAACCCCCAAAGCCTTGTACAACTACATTCACATTCCTCTAAGGGGAAATGAAGTAATGCCACATTATTGGCATAGAGCACGCTATGGAATTGTCCAGGTTTTTCCACACCATCCTCATACGGAGGAACAAGAAGAACTGCAGCCAGGCAGTCCTCACTCAGCACCAGTTTGCATTTGCTGCACTGGGATTACCACTGGCAGCAGAGGGGCTTGCAAGGTTTTCTGTGGCATTGCAACAGGGCACAATTTTCCTCCCACTAAAACTGTCACAGCAGAGGTACTGTGAAATCTTGTATTTTAATAATAAGAGAAAAAAAAAAAAGGCACATTTCCTGACATCAATGCATAGGAAGATCTTGATTCTACCCAAAGAAAATATCTCCTTTGCCTCCAGACTCCGTAGTGTTTTAGTCTCTGGACACAGCAGGGCACACCAGCAGTTCATATCTGCTGCCCAGCAGCTGTGTGCCAGAAGAACCTGCAGCCCTAGCTCAGGGATGTTCCCCATCAGAATGCTTGAAAGAAGGGTGTGCAGGGCACAGCACGATGCTGCAGCTCATGGCTTCTTGCAGAAGTCTGACAGACTGCAGTCAGTAGGGTTAAATGGTAAGGATGGCAACAGCAGCAAAACGTATTGCTAAAAACCAAAATTATAGAATGGTTTGGGTTGGAAGAGATCATTAAGACATATGGTTTCAATCCCCCTCCTATAGGCAGGGACATCTCCCACTAGACCCACAGCCCCATCCAGCCTGGCTTTGAACACTTGCTGAGTGGGAGCATCCACCACGTCTCTGAGCACCCTGTTCCAGTGTCTCACTACCCTCACAGTAAAGAACTTCTTCCTAATATTTAGTCTAAGTCTACCCTCCTACAGTTTAAAGCCATCTCTCCTTCTCCTTTTGCTACGTCCTTATAAAATAGGTCCCTTCCCAAAACGCTCCTCCAACTCTCCATCTTTCTGCATGGCCAGTGTCCGTATATCCTGTGAGTTCATTTCTGTTCCTCCACCAAGCAGTGCCACAGCCCCACTGAAAACTCCAGTATTTTCCAAACTAGAAAAGTTTAGTTTGTAGCTTTAAAATTAGACAAACTTCACACCAGCTTACTACCAAGCAAGACCTGTTATCTGAAAGCCTTGTGCACCTTCTTTTTCTGTAGGCACTGACCATCAGCCATGCATACAGATTTCTTCAGTAGTTAACAGCAAATAGCTCCAGTAAATTGCACCAGTCAAACGTAACACCGGGGTATATTTGTGTTTAGATTGCAGGAATGTTTGCATCAGGCATCAGCCCAATGGGAATGGCTCTTTAGCAACATCAGATTACTGCAGAGTTGTGCTCCAGTGACTGCAATTTAGATGACAAAAGATTTGCCCAGAAGAATTCAATAGCAGAAATGAGCACTGTGTGGGCTGGTGCTGTGGAACGCCGGGATTTAGCTACAGATATGCAATTTTCAGGAACCAAACTGGCCACTTCAGTACCGCTGAACAACCTCAGTCACGTGAAGCAACACCATCCTCTAAGAGCTTAATGATGAAGGCTCAACTGCAGCTTAGAGAAGTGCTATAATTACACTCTATTTGGGAGTTTGAAGGATGTTTACTGGGATGTTTTCCCCCCGCTGCCACAAACAGCAGCTTAAGCTCTCCTGATTAACAGCATCAAAGTCATAGAACCCTACAACGGCTTGGGTTGGAAGGGACTTAAAAATCATCTAGTTCCAACCCCCTACTGTGAGCAGGGTTGCCAACTACTAGAATCAAAGTGCCCAGGAGCCCATCAAGCCTAGCCTTCAATGCCTCCAGGGACGGAGGGCAGAGTAGAGGGAGACGATCACCTCCCTCTCCCTGCTGGACACCCTTCTGTAGGTGCAGCCTAGGATACCATTGGCCTTCCAGCCTGCAAAGCACAGTCCTTTCTCAGTGCTAAGGATAGAGGTTTGGTTGCTATTGCTAGATTGTTCAGGGGTTCGTTTTGGCTTTACGTGACCCCTGCCGCGTAAAAGGTGCACTGGACCTCATCACAACAAGAAATTAACTGGAGTCATGCGTGCAGAATGTATCTCACCCTCCTCTTCCCTAACAGAAAACCAACGTGTGTCACCTGGGGATGGTAAGGTGCCAGATTTATGTTTCTCTAAGTACATTTTCTGTTCCTTTTGCCCACCAGTGAGTGCAACACCAGCTTGGACGTTACCTACTAGTAATAGCCTGCAGGGTGCATCTATTCTTCTTCTACATTATACTCCCAGCAGTACCAGCTTTCAAATTACTTGCAATGACTGTTTGGCAACCATGGCACAATAACCACCACTTGTAAGTGCGCATCAGGCTGACCTGTTTCCAAAGGCAACTTGCTTTGAAGCTGAGCTACCTGGGTCATGCAGTCACACAGGCTTTGGGGAAGCAGCTGTAAAGCAGTTATCGAGCTATCCAGAGCCTGAGAACTGAAAACTGCGGGGTTTGTGCTTGCTTTTTTTTTTTTTAATTACTTATATTTTACAGACACTTTCAATATAACACTTTCAATGCATCTGGAAATAAGGTCTTCACTAACAAAGCTGCTTTGATGTCCAAAATTTGATCAACTTCCCACTGATTTCAGCAGAAATAGGATCCATGGCTGCTGCTTACATTTAGGCTTTTTTAGTCACTGTCTAACCACCAAGTTTTGTAGTCATTCCAGGTCCACATCTTCAGAAAGGGATAAAACACTCAGGAGGAAAGGGAAATCTCTCTTTTGTACATACCTCACTACTATCCTCTTGAACCCTCCTTGAAACAGGGAGTCAAATGTGACTGTAAAACCAAAAATTGCTCCATGTTCCGCCTTCTTCCCATAAAGTCTACATTTACTGTATTTCAAATGGACAATGCTCTTCAGACCACGATGCTGTGATTTTAAAGGCTGTCAGTACAGAACACGAACACAGAAAGAAAACAGCCTCTTTTTTTAAAAAAACAAAAACCAGCTCTTGCTACTGGATAATCAGGGGGTGTCTTTTCAGCCCCACTATCTTCATCTTTCAAGCTGCCGCTGAAACTTCCTGCCAATTTTTTGGGATCCCACCCAGTCCAAAGGTTAGGTTTGCACAGTTGTCGCAGAAGCAGGGCAAGGAAACCAAGGTAGTCCTTATTTATTTTGGGGAGCCCTCTTTGTTTGCTGTATGTGACGCAGCAGCAGCTTGCTGCCACATCAGAGCCCATCTTCAAAAGATCCCCTTGTACAGATCCTCACAAAATACTATTCGAAAACAACCCATCTCACAAAGTCAGAGCATTTCTTTCAGGAGAGGTTTCACTCCCCTGAGAGCAATCCAGCAATCAGCAGAAATCTACACCAATACCATTCCTTCTTTTATGATTATGCCATTTCTGCTTTCCTTCTGACACAAGCACACAGGCACAGAACAAGCTGCTGCGCCCTCCAGGCAGCACAGGAATCACACACTTCCAGTACTGCCAAAAGAAACCTGCTTGTGCTGTGTCAGTAAGGGTGTATTAAGACTCCTTAATACCAAAGGATTAATACACCTAAAACATGCTGATCTTCTCAAATGTTCAGGTTCCTTCCCCATTCAACATGGTGATAAGCCTCAACGATATGCAAAATAGAAAATAACATAATAAGCAAAGCCACAGCTTCATACAGCCCCAAGCGCTGAAGGGAAAGAAGCCACAGAAAGTCCTCCCAGCCATCTCTGAACCTGACTTAAGACAGAATATAGACAAGCACAGAGCAAAGCCCCATGATAACTGAGCAAAGCTGTGACTGGGAAACACCATCACATGCCCAGGGTCCAGTCCAAGGGCCGGTCTACAAAGCAAAGTCCAAGTGCCCATGCACTTGTATTCTCTTCCAGAACTAAAGTCTGGGTGAAACTGCAATGTACGTGGCTGCGAGTACTGTTTCATAATGTTTGCTTTCCTGTTGTTTAAAACAGGAGGAAAAGAAGTCCAGAACACCACCCAATAGATTTATCCATGCCCACTGAACCCTCCCTCTCCTGAAAATTTCACCCAGCAGACTCAGCCAGCATCCACAGCTGCCTTGAGATGGACATGGCAAGCCATGAAGGCAAACCATGTTCTTCCTCTTGGATGTTTTCAAGAAAAGGGTAGACAGGGCACTTAGGGACATGGCTTAATGGACATGGCGCTGGTGGGTCAGTCACGAGCCAGGTGATCTCAGTGGTCTTTTCCAAAACCTCCATGATTCAAGGGCAGAAGAACGTTAGATAACTTAACAGCTGCTCTTAGACGAGTACGTCTCAAGCACTGAACAACATCCACAGTTTGGTCATTTTCGTTCTGAGCAGTCACTTTCATAGTACATCTGAAATCACAGCATAAAAGCCATCAGTTTTTAAATCAGGGTATCTCCAGCTACTCCTCTCTATCTCTATCCTTATCAAGAGGCGTCCGGGAAAATGCGGACAGTTCAAAAGGCTGCATTTCGACACGTTAATCCCTCTGCTCCAAAGGTCCAGGAGGGTAGATGCCAGCACACATTCTAAAATCTATCAAGATAAACTAAGTCATTCCTAAACAAAATGCAACACCGCACCTCCCCAAAATAGCTCTAAAGAAAGGAGGAAGAGAAACAACCAATCTTAGGACAGACAAACCCAACATGCACTCACAGGTACAGAGCTTTCCCTCGCTTCGTCCCAGCAGGTGCTCCCATCTGGCAGTTTTGGGAAGCCAGAAGACTCGTTCACAATTTCCCTGTGTCAGAAGCGTGCTGCAAGGTATCAGGAGCTGGGCTGCAGCCTTGCTTGCCAGAGGATTTATAGGGGTTTCTCCTGGAGCAAACTTCATTTCAGCATAGCCTCAGGCTCTTTGATCACTCAAGGTAATCTCCAGAGGCCTTTTAACCACCGCAGCCTGACAGCCGGGTAACTGAGCAATGACGGCAGTAGCTATGTCTATTCTGCGTGTTTGAGACTGGTGCCAAAACCACTGTATCATACAATCGTGACTACTATATGCTACAGCTTCTCAAGAGAGCAGTTTGTCAGCCTTCTCATGTTTCATGAGAAATAGCTCCAGCAGCTTGTCTAATTCCTAGCCTAAGCGCATTCATGGTCAGCTAATAGTTACTTCTTTCTTGCGCTAATGTTGGTTTGTGATAAGTTGGTTTGCGCCGATGTTGTATTGGTGCTTCGTTTTGCAATGTAAATGTTTCTTCTCCCTGCCTGGTGCTTCCCTTCCTACACCACAGGAAAACACTTGGAGACCACCTTCTCACGGTCCAGCCATAGCCAGGTCTTCCTGTGCTCCTCCACGGCTACCCCATGCCCCATACTCCTACAGGAGCCCTACTCTGCTCACACTCCCCCCTGAGCCCAGCATGGCTGAGCAGGGTTAGCAAAGGCTGCACAGAAGATTCCCACAATCTTCACAACCACAACCATGAATATTCTCTCCAAGAAGGGATCCCCGCTATTCTTTTTCCTTCTCCAAAGCAGCACTCTTCACTCGCCCTCTGCGACAAAACCCAACCGCTCCTACAGGCACAGTCCTACTCACAGACATTGAGGCTGGAAAGCTTCTTCAGACTCTCAGTACCCAGATGGTTCAGCCCATATAAGTTTAATTGCTCCCAAAAATGACGCCTGTCCATCAACTACCACCATCTTCCTTCTTTCTCCAAGCCTCTGCTGATGAACAGGGAGAAGAGCTGGTATTTCGGCCACAAAATAGACTTCTCCTGTGATGTCTAGTAAGCATGAGCCCTGCCAGGCAAGCCACCTTCTGACACTCAGACAAAGGGCTTCAGCAAAGCTGCTTGGCCAACAGCTCACTGGTCCCTGGGCTCCCAAAATAAAGGGGACCTTTGCCTCACTCAGCCAGCATCACCATTAAACTGCTCGTTTGCTTCCTGAGAACACTGGCAAGCAATAGTACCATCTTCACTCTCCCTCATCAGCTTTCCCAAAAGTAGAACTAATTTCTACTAACACCACTCTCCAAAGAATCCCACGCAGGAATGTCTTTAAGAATACCTCTTTGACACCATTAACTGCTATGAATAGCATTAAAACACTGAGAGTAAGCACAGCTTCCTTTGCTCAGGTCTTCCCAAGATACAGAACTCAACACCCTATCACTCAGCAGATTCCCACTTTCATTTCTGAGTGCAGGTTTCCAAAGGTCAGCATAAAATACAGCACTGGGATTTCACATTTGCTCCACTGTGCATAAAAACCAGTAACCCCAATGTTCCCATTGCAGTAAGTCCTCCGGTTTAATCATTCTTACTCTTAATTCTAAGTACCCTCAGTAGTGCTTTAAAATATGCCAACCATGAGAATCATGGAAAACCACACAAAAAAAGGAGCGGGGAAAGAAAAACAAGAGGCCTCGCACACAGAGCATACTTGTGGGCCCAGGAAACTCATACCCATGCTCACCAGGCTGTGGTCACTAACTATTCTTTAAACAGTTTTCTGCTGACAGTAGGAAAAAACACAACACAAGTCTCTCCGCACTGACTGTGTTTGGGAACTAAGGAAACCTACAGCGAGTAATTCTCGCAGTGCGGCACCATCAACCCTTCTACTCAGCATAGATACCTCGCAGCTATTCCCTCTTTCTCCTTCCTATGCACTTCTTTCTTCCTGGTATCCTTGTTATTCTGGGTCTCGCAGCTGAGAAGGGGACTGGATAAACCATCTCCATCTGCAAAAGCATCTTTTGAGACTCCATTCTCTCCCACAAAATGCTTCCAGCAACACAGTGACTTTACCAGTAGAACTGAAATATAGTTAGAAATGGAGAGAAGCGTGCTTGCCACTAGCAAATGGAAAATTTCCAAGTAACAAGGAGCTAGGAAAGAATAACACTGACACTGTCCATGTGGTTATGCCCTTAGCTCTTTGCCTGTAAAAAGAATTCGGATCATTCTAGCCCTGCATTTGGATGACACACCGGTCAAAAGTCTCAGGTCTGCAGGCAATCCTTAAAGACTCCAAGGTTACTTAAAATTGAGATAAGCAAAAAGTGAGATAAACTGCTTGTTTTTACAACTGGGTTCTTCAAACCCAGAGCAAAGCAACAAAAATGGCAGGAATTGCAGAAAATGGCCAGGCATACCATAAAAGTACATTCCAGCCCTGCTCAAAGAGCCCAGCCCATGCTGGGCAGGTTCCCGAGGAGCACACTGCACAGTATGCAGCCACCAGCATGGGACTACAGGAACATGATGTGCTCCAGGCCTGGGGAGGATAGGGTGAGGCACCAAAAGCCTCAAGCCAATGAGTAGGAGCCACCTGGATAAGAGATAAAACAGCTCAGCAGGAGACCTAAGTCAAAAGTGGTTAGAAAGCATGGAAAAGAGTTAGTGGTCCCACTGAAGGATGGAAGATGGGAAGCCCAGAGAGGGTCACACAAAATCCTTCTTCACTCACACGGCAAGCAGAAAGGCTTCTGTTCAAAGAGAAAACCATGTACTGTACCTGTTCTATGTAGTTACATATATGTAAAGGCAAATGGAATGGTTTGGAGAACTTCACCTTCCTCTTCCCTCAGCACTGTACCCCAAGACAGGGGCTGTCCATCAGTGAGAAGGGGAGATCCTGCCCTCCACGCCCTGCTTAGACACTGAAGCCTGGAGTTCTACACAGCAAAAGAGCAAAACTTTCACAGTCTACAAGCAAAGTGGGACAAAACTGCAGTGGGTGAATGTTTTGAGATTGCAGCCCTGATGAAGACTGATGCTGAGACCCACTAGCAAAGACTCCCAAACCTGTGCAGTTCTGGTTCTCCCTGCAGACAGGACAAAGAGCTGCAGCCCTTCCCAACGCCCCATCAGGGAAAAGAAAAACCTTCACTTTTATTTTCTTCTTCACTCTGGATACAGCAAAACTAAAGAAAATCAGTGTTATTCTTTCCTACTTCTTTATGACAAAGCACTCCTTGGTGCTAGTTTATACATCAGAAATCAGGCTCTGCTTTCCTTCTTTCTGGAGGATGTGAATGGAGAGGTTACATAAGGGTGTAATCAGAGCTGTTACTTCCTTTCCCAGCTGAAGAGAAAAAGCTGTGGATCAGGTTACAGACTCAAGGGCCGGACATCACGACTGCAGCCTTCCCAAATTTTGCCCATAATCCCCAACAGACAAGAGAAGCTGCATAGATATTTTTTACTACAGTGTTCCGAGAATGTAAAAGATGATGTATATGGTTATTAGGGAAAGAAAGAAGGAGAAAAAGAAGTCCATTTTTTTGCCTTTCATCAAACTCAGGAAATTCTCCAAGCTTGAAGCACACAATCACTCAAGTCACCATTTTCCATTTCAGCTTGTTCTTCATAAGCACAATAAAAAGGGCGAACGAAACATAACGGAGGTGTTAAAGGAGCGTGTAGATGTGGAAGTGAGAGATGTGGTTTCGTGGGAAACATTGGCGGGAGGTGGACGGCCAGACTGGTGATCCTGGAAGTCTTTTCCAAGGTTGGTGAACCTATGACTCCGTAAGGGAAAATGTATGGGACAGCCTGGCATGCAAGCACACTAAATATACAGTAGTGCACTACACACCAGTAGTGTTTAACACAGGCTGATGTGCCCACGTTTGCCCCAGCCATGGCCACACCAAGCACGTGGGAGGAGGCAAGGTGGTGCTCAGAGGGCCCACAGCAGCACCAAGCAGTGATCCAGCTCATTCCACTGGTGCCTTCCTCACCTTCCTCCCCAGTTCCCAAGCTGCCGCTGAAGGAAGATGAGATCAGAATCCTGCAGGAGGAATTTCTGTTCCCACAGAGCTCAGAGGAACCGGATGATCTCAGAGGATCATGTGAAGAAAGTCCACAACACTTCCACGAGGCAGAATATCATCAGAGCACTGCCAGCAGTTTCTTAAGAGCGCACAGTGGGAAAAATTAATGGCTTTGCTTATGTTTCCAATTTCTCTCCCACTTCCTCCTCCCATTTGCCAGACTCTGTCTTCCCTTCCCCCAGCAGCACGGGTAGGCTCACAGCACACATCTGCCCTTCTCAAGAGAGAGCCTTGCACGGCAGCTGAAGGGCTACCATGCATCGTCCAACTCAGCTCCATGCCCCAGCATTGTTCTCCTGCACGGTTCCACCCTAGAGACAGGGCTTAAGCTCTGACAGAAATAAATCTCTCTCTCTACAGCAAATAAAAAGGCAAGCTTCTCCGAGCTGTGATGCTGTGAGGAGTTCTCTCACCTCTGCCCCGCGGAGCACTCACTGTCCTCCGCCAGCTGCCCTCACGCCACCCAGCCAGCGCAGCACCCACACCACGCAGGTGTTCTCACAGACACCCATCCCTAAGGACGGGAGGGAGCTGACGATGCCCCACCACACCGACGTTTGCAAGCGGTGACCACCGCACGCCTCTCCCGGAACAATGGGCACGGCCCAGCCGCGGCGCTCCGCATAGAGTCACTGCTCGGAGCGCCACGTTAAAGCTGTTTAGAACCGGGCTGGGACAGCTGGAAACAAAAGCACGTGTGACAACATCGGTAACGCGAATGCATTAAGAAGCAGCCGAGCTCCGGGGCTACAGCAGACAGAACCAACTCCTCCTGTCCTCACGCAACACGCTTTGGGGGAAAGCCATGTTTTCGGCACAAGGCTTCACAAAGTGATAATTCATCCGGGGAAAGACGGGCAGTTTGCTGCCAGCCTTCATTCACAATTAACAATGGGACGGCGGGACCCGGGAACCTCATGATTCAACGCAAAAACTGCACCGTCAGCCATTTTACCTTGACCTTTAGGTTCCCCAGCGGTAATTTCTAACCGGGCTGCATTTAGGACAACCAGTTACACTAACGCACGTCGGAAGAGCGACGAGCTTTTATATCATCCCTTTCAGTCACCTCTACCCTTCGGAGCGGTCCCCGTCGACACGCCGACCCGCACCGCTCGCATCGCACAGAGGCGAGCCGCCCCGGAGCCGCGGGCAGCGCGCACCGCCGCCCCGAGCGCAGCGGCCACGCTCCTGCCGCCCGGCGATGCGCTCGGCGCGGCCGCGGCGAGCCCCGGAGCTCCGCTTTCCGCTCCCCTCCCCGCATCCCCGCCGCTCGTTTGAATGAAGCGAAGCCACGCTCCCGCGGCACTGCCTCTGGGCGGGAGGAAGCAAATGCCGCGGTCCCCCTTGAAGCGGCGAGCCCCGGCACACCTCCTCCCGCAGCCCCGCGCCCCGTACCTCGGCAGCCAGCCGCAGTCCCGGCGCCTCCCGCCCCGACACCGCCCGGCAGCAGCCGCGGGGACCGGGAGCGGCCCCGCCCCGCCCCGCCCCGCCCGGCCCCGGCCCGCGAGGGGCGG
>JAPSGF010000015.1:7790652-7836229 GCA_035772895.1 Perdix hodgsoniae
CCCCGCCCGGCCCCGGCCCGCGAGGGGCGGAGGCGGCGGCGGCGGCCCCGGGCCGGGAACGGGCGGGGTGGGCTCGCAGCGCCGCCCTGCGGGCACGGCGAATGCCCTGGGGCTGCGGGCAGAGCCGGGAGACGGGAGGGCGCCGTGTGCCCCGCCGCAGCTCTTGCCGTTGAAACGCTTCTCTTGCTGCGCTGTAAGAATGTATTTCCAGCTCCGTGCCCGTTGTGAAAGAAGGTCTCCCATTGCCTGCGCTCCCTCGAGAGTAAATCGCGACTCTTTATAAAGCGTGACTTAGCAGCTAGCGCTGGGTCTTACACTTTGGTCTGTCCTGCCTTTGTAAGGAACGCTGATCCTGAGACCAACTTTTTTCTTTCCCTAAAACAAATCAGTGCAGTATGAAGGCTATATCACAACTCCAGCTTGGACTTCTGAGTCCTTTTCACTCCGTCTGCTGGACTTACCTATGCCCAGTCATGCCCGTCCAGGTGGACAACTCTGCCCCTCTCCTAGAACAGAGCTAAAACTTCAAGGGGGCTGTTTCACCTGGGCTAAGAGCACCATCTCCCTGATCTTGCTTTCAGATGCCTAGGATACGCACTGATTGACGTGAGGAGGAAGCTGAGTCAGCAGGAGTAACTGCTGATGAGTGGGCACAAGGGTGATGGGTTGGTGCTTGGACTAGATGGTCTTAGAGGGCTTCTCCAACCTTAATGATTCCACAAACTCACTCCCTCTCTCCAAAAAAATAGAGCAAACCCTTGATAGAACTGCAACATAATTTAGACGTCCATGTTTCTAATCACACCCTTAGCCATAAGACCAGCCTAGTCCTTGCTCCTGTAGTCAATGAGAAAATTCTGCTTGCTGACGGAATGTCCCATCTCTACCTCTGCTCTCAAGTGGTGGGACTGAGTGTGCCCTGGAAGCCTGCAACACTTTCCAGCTCGAGCAGAAAACAGCAATTTGTAAGACAAGAAATTTTGCTCTAAGACTGAGCATAGTGATTTAGCAATAATAATCTCTAGCTTTTTCATTACCGAGGATGGCCACAGGTTTGAGCTCTGCCTGAAGAGCAGACATTCAAAAGGCAATCTGAACAACTCCAGTGCTGTGACCAGCAAATAGGAAAGCAAGGACTCCCATGAACTCCTTCACTCACCTGAAGCGAAACAAACTGCATTCAAGTTGGAATGAGCAAGCAGCAGTTCTGTACCAGCTACATCTCCTTTGTGCTTTGGAAACCATCAGTTAATTCAGTGCAGAGATAGACCATCTGCTTTCTTTGACTGTGAATCTTACATGGGATTGTATTCCCACCCGTCAAAACACCACCAACTTTCTGTTTTGCTGTTATGTCTATGTTTTCTGCCAAATAGGGACCTTCCCTTTTTGTCAAGCAACAGCAGTACAACTTCAGTTAGCATGCTGTTTTTCTCCTTTGCAGCTAGGATCCATGTAGGGCAGCCCAAAGCTCTACACCTATAGGTTGGGAGAAAAGATCAACCTGACTTGGATGTTTCATGCTACAGGTCTTGTGACAGAGAAGGACCTCCCTGTACACATAACATGTTTGGGACTCCCACAAAGTACTCCTGGGAAGGTGCCACCACACCACCGCTAGCACTACTGAGATCTTTGTGTTAGCTCACACGAGTTACAATAGCGACATATTACAAGTTTCATTTCTACAGTTGCTTCCTTTGAGAACACATTCCTCAGAGTCTAACTACCCAAATGTCTCTGTTTTTCAGTTCAAGGGTAAGCCACATCCATTAAAATAAAGAAAAACATGGAAATGAGAAAGTCAACAATACGAAAGAGCTACAGAGACCTTCTGCTACCCCGGTAATTCTGCAAACTTGGAACATATTTCAGGAGCTTAAGGATGAGTTTGAGCAGAAGCAATGCATACATTTTCAGACTTCCTAAATACTCCTTTCCTTCAGCGTCCAAAGGAATGCATTGCTGCTGTTAGGGAATAAAAGATGGTCCCATATTTCCCAGCACAACAAATTAATCTTTCCTCCAGCAAAATAAAAAATGAGTTTTTCAGAGGCGTAGTTATATGCATCCAGTGACAAACAGCTCCTGAAACAAATAAAAAAGACCCTATAACTCTGGGAGAAAGAAGCCCAATGCTATGTAAATACAAAAGTTCACATCAGATCAGTCCTCAGGTTAGTGACAGGGCTAAAATCTTCAGTCTGGGACCACGTAACACTAGGAAGAGGAGTCTCTTTGAGTACCAGAAGGCAAACATCACTGCCGAAATATTTGCACTGCAATCTCTGGCATACGGTGAAACACAGCCTGAAAATATTTGCGGCAGAATAATTGCAGATAATCTTGTCCCATTCCATATGCTTTTCACAGAACTCTTTAATTTTATAATGCTTGCGTCTTTGTGGCTCCCCAGGCACGACGTATGTTGGTTTAATGATAGAGTTGCACTACACTGAGATTTCTAACTGCGTGTAACCTCTATTTGTGGGGACTCTCCTTCCTACAAGGAATGATGTGGCAATGGCAATGATGTGGTTCTGTGCTCTGCATGGTCATCTCATATTGAGGACTCTGGTTAAAAGGAAAATATTTTCTTGAATTATAGATATTAGACCAGGACTATTCTGGGGAACACAATTACTCAGCAGAAGTGTTGGAACTGAACTGCAGTACGTGTAAACTTACATTCGGAATTAAACCCAGTATATTAAAATAATAAACCCTGTATGTGACATATTGGGGCTTAATAAGTTGCAGCAGACTGGGAACGATCATTCCTGTGCGGTCATACGAAATGATGTGGGATTTTTCCAGCACCACGACTTCTAATGAGGAGTTCTGCTTTACCGTTATTGTTACCGCTATGTGACACAGGTCTGCTATTTCCACTAGGATTTGAAAACCTGAAAGCTGACAAATGAAAGCAACAGAAGACAGCGTTGCACAGTTTAAGCTGACAGAAGTATAAAGGAGAATGACCTGGGTTTTCAGCAGGAGGCTGTGAAATCTTAACAAAGACCTAATAAATATTAATACTGAACCCGGTACAGACAATTACATGTGAGGAAATTATTTTGCAGATGTTTCCATGAATTATGTATTCATATTCTCACCTTTCTGCTTTTCTCAAAGTAGAATTTAAACAAGAACTGACCATGCAAACTGTGGTTTGAAAGCCTTCTGGACTCCAAGCAAAAGCACAGGCAGATGGAGCATTCAGTCAGGCTCTTTGCTAGCTGCCTGTCCTTCTGCAAATGGCAGGGACAATGAAAGTGGCATAAATTACAGAGAGGAGCGCAGCACAGAAAAATAAATGGCTACAGAACCCAGACGCAATACTTCTGGAAGTTCCCTCCACATCGTTCTGTAAGTCCCAGAGCCTTCCACTTCCCCCGCTGGCTAAAGAAAAGAGATGAGTTTAACTCGGGCACATAAGGACAGCTTTTTCTTCCAACTTAATTGCAAGAAAAGCCTATGGAAGGTAATGCAGCTGTGAGGAATGCGACTGCACACGCCAGACAGACTCTGCCAGCATCACTTCTTCTTACGTTCCCCAGCCTCACTGGAGGTTATGCCTCCAATGCAATTTTTTTGTTCTCCAACTTTATTACAACACAGTGAACTCTTTAGGAGTGTGAGCTTTTGCCAACAAGAAGCAAATTAACAACACATGTTACAGTACGTTTCCGCTGCCATCACAGGTGAACACAGTGCTCGTAAGAGATACTATTTGCAGCCCTATTAAAGCAAAGACCTTGGATACAGCCCCAACTATGGAACAGTGAGCCAAACACAGCTCTACTGGAAGACGCAAGGCTGCAGTGATCTGAGTGGTGCCTCAGCCAAACCTTTAACTCCGTCCAAACAGAAACTCAGCATAGCAATGCAACCTTCCTCTGCACTGCCCTGTTAACTCATCATCAGTGCAGCTACTCAGGCTGTTCCACCACCTGTCTGAATCCAAGAACGTACTCCATTAAACGTCAGCAAACTAATTGCTAGTCTGTCAAAATGCAGCTTTTATGATTGCTACCAGCTTTCACTGAGCGTGTATGATTTAGCTAGTCTCTGTTATCATTATCCCATGTAATACACAGATTGTCATTTTTAAACAAACAGCATGTACACATTGCAATAAAATCCTTCATACATTACAGAGTACCATGCATAGGTGGTGCTATGCCACGTATCATCCAAGAATAGGTATTACCAAATCATTTGCTTTCATCGTTCTTACCAATAGATGATCACGGTCTGTTTTCTTCCAAACACCCACTTTGTTATTTCATATCCATGTACCAAGGAATAGCCTTACATTGTGAGTGGCAAGAAAAGTGGAGAAAGGCCGTAAACCAAAGTGCTGTGTCAACCTGCAGGGACCTGCAGAGGGCAGGACAATGAAGTTCACTGGTTTGGGGGTATTACCCAGCACTCCAGAGCTGTTCTAGAGATCACAAATCCTGTGCATAAATAGAGGTGTTGCTAACTGACCTTTGCTAAGCTAACTGGCTACTTGCTTAGACAGCCCTAAACAAATATTAATTGAAACAATCCAGAGGGCACATTATCTCAGAAGTAGCAAAAGATGTTCCGTTGACTTTGGTCTCAATTACTCAACAGCTTCCACACAGAAAAAGCACACTCATGAAAGAAGCCAATCTACTGCTTTAGTAAAGAAACATAACTAGAAAGAGCTCATGCAGAGCCCTGTTGTTTCTGTGATTGTTTCCTAAAGGAAAGCACAACTCAAAGAGGGAAAACTGCTACAAAGCTGCTGTTTCAGGTCCATCATTTGTCTGTGAGATCTGAATCATCAGCTTTACTGCTGAATTCCTCTTTCTGCCTTAAAATGTGATGTGGGAGGGATTCTGAGGGAAACAGACCAAAAGGCAGCCTTTCCTCCAGCACAGCACCCAGTGCAGGAGCCAGTTAAAAGTCACTTCCTTTGTTCTTCGTAGAGCACAAGGACTAGTCTTTCCATACATCTAAATGATACTGAGAAGCAAATGAGGAAAAAGAGTGCCTACCTTTCCCATCTATTTTGCTTCTTAGGCTTCTGCAAAATGAATAAGAAGAATCCAGATTAGTCAGAGTTACTTGTTGTTAAATCTAAGAGCCACTTCAGCAAGAACAACGACAGAAAACCTTGCAGTAACAGGATGCACAGTGAGGGTGTGAGTGTTGCTGTCTGTACTTTACAGTGAACCATTCTGTTGAATGGTTTAGCATCTGCTAAGCATGCTCTCAAAGTTGGTGATGTGTTGGCGATGGAGCGGAATCGTTGAAACACAGGACAACAAGCAACATGAAAAGCAGATGCTGAGGACTCATATGTGATTCAGGCCCTTGAAAAGGGCATTCATGACAAGAAAGCTCCTGTGATTCAATTCAAGCGCTTCGCATCTGGAACAAACACTTTTTGCAGGGTGCCACGGTGCATGAAGTGGAGCTGGTAACTTTATAAAGATAGCACACTCCAGAAGGCTGGATTCTTTACTGCAAAAACAAAGCTGGTAGACTTCAAGCAAAACTACGCAGGTTATAATGAATATTTTTGACTGTAGGGAGAAAAATAAATGGCTTGAGTCCAGAAACTCTCTCTGCCTACAGAAGTCTGTAGGAGATCCTTATTCAGCAAGTTTCCTACAAAAGACATTAATTTACATTTTCTTGTTTAAACAACTTTCTCCATGTGAGAAATTCCAGCAGACACAGGCTTGGAGGAATGAATGAGTGCTGCAAAGAATTCTATCTATCCCATACAGATACTTGTGACTGCTGCCATTTTGGGGTCCAAAAGATGATGCAGACACCGGGACATCAGTCCCTGTTGGTCTGCAGCTGCTCTCCTCCTGGCAGTGCAGTTTGAGATACACGAGGTCCTAAACGGGCTCAGATGAAAGGAAAGGTTTCTTTTAATTGCCATCACTGTTAATGAACAACTTAGACCTGTTCAAACATTCAAACTGTGATATGGGTGAGTGTCTCAGTTTATCATGCCCTCAATCTTTTGAACAGCTAGACTTTATTTGCTAAGCTTTGGCTGGTCCAAGAGGAACAAACTTACACAGAGAGGGATTGGCTGAACTTGAGGTCTGGTCTTTAGATAACAAAATGTTCAGGATTTGATCCAATTTTGCCTCAGCTACCTTTGCTGAGCTTTGAGCTGTCCTTGCAAACCTAGCCAGTAAAGCAAACTGCCCTGGAACCCTCCTGCAAAATAGAAAGGCATAGTCTCATTCCAAAAGGCTTTTACTTGAATGTTTTGTGTCTATAAGTTAAAGAGAAATGCTGAATCCTCGTGCCAAAAGGAAAAATACGAACACAAATAGATGTGCTAGTGTTAGCTATGGTTTTCTATTTTCTATGCAATTAGAATAGCCATGTGGAATAATTAAACAATGACAACATGCACTCCAAGTACTGTTGCATAATAGCTTCTCATGAATTTATTAATCAACACATCACTGATGAAATATTCAATATGTTGTGCTGGGGCTTCCCGCTCCTGCCCCGGGGTGAACGCCTTTCCTACTGCTCTGGCATCGGTACTATTGACACTTTCAGTGATACCACAGTTTTATCTTTTTGATTTTTTGAACAAAAAACATTGCAATAAAAACAAAATGTCAGACGAGATGTCCAGCTGCCCACAGAAACAAAGGCCCATCTTCTGCAAGTGAGATTCAACTAATTCAATGGTAAGTGCTCTCTGACTTGCCAGTGGTATTCATTTAGTCCCTGACATCCGTTCCAACTGGAGTGGAAGGGTTGCAGCTGCTTCTGCAGCATTGTCCTTTTCAGCCCCCACTGCAATGAAGCCCTTAGGAAATTTAGCGGGGCATCAACCTCATCTCTGAGCAACCTGAGTCTCACCACCCCCACTATAAAAGACTTTGCTTATGTCTACTCTAAATCTACCCTCACTGAGCTGGAAGCCATTTCCCCTTTTTCTGTCACCACAGACCCTGCTGAGGAGTCTGTCCCTTTTTTTCCCCTTTAGTTTGTGCTCAGCAAATAATTTCTTTTCTGGAAGTCACACCATAAGGCTGGAACTTTGCCGGTATTGGGTGGAGGGGCCTTCATCTTTGAGCCTGATCATGCAGCTCAACTGCTACATCCTCTGGGAAGTCTGGTGTAGTCTTGTCTTGCCAATAAATTTAAAAAAATTAATAAATAATGCTAAACACTGATATTAGACTTACATTTTTTCAGTTGGCACTTGCTGATAAGGAACAAAAGCAAAATACCTCAAACTCAATTTAAAAATAAACAAACACAAGCGTCAAATATTGTCTTCTCATAGAGCTAGAATATGTGATATTCTCTTACCTCTATGTACTCTTCCTAAAAAATAAAGTATTACGTATTCCAGTCCCACAGGGTGCCAAACACAGACATCCCCTGAGCAAACAAAATAAGTTACTCGGTATAACAAACTATAAAGACAAGAAGATGAGTTTATAAGAAAACACACAGCTGTAAGCACTAGCTGCAAGGCTTAGCATTCACCGCCACAACTTCTTTCTGCTGGATCCCTCCCTTCCACACTGCTAAAGCAAGTGGGTTTTTTCCATCACTGTGGAACTTCCATGCACTGTTTTTGCAGAGAGGAAGAGACACATAAGTGAGTCAGAAAGCTCCTCAAAGTCAGTGAAACAAACACTGGATCGCGCATCTCTTGTTTGAATGTTTGTCACCCCCAAAAAAACCCAAGAACCTCAGAAACTAAAAGCCTGGGGAATTTCTGCTTTGGCAGGCCCAGAGTGAAGCATTAGCCAAACACATTGCTATTGGCATCCAGTCTTGGAAATTTTAACCCAGCAAAACCATAGCTTGCTTCAGTATAATTAAAACAGATGCTCAAACTGGGGATTGCCAGGCTAAGTTAAGAAATTACACAGAATATATTTTAACAATCAAAATGTCCTGAGTAATCAGGAGAGGTGGAAGTAGTATTTCTAGCTTTGAAACTAAATCAGGAAAATTGAAAACATTACACATAGCAGTAATTAGATGTCAGTTTTCCCCCAGGCTCTAGAACAGTCAAAATGGACTAGTGCTATTAAATCTTGTTTTCTGTAGGTCTTAATTTTTGCAAGCCGTGTGCCTTTTGCAAGACTCATGACATTCTACAAAGAACTGTAAACCATCAGCCAAGCTCTGCATAAATGCATGCCATTTTTTCCAGAGCACTGCTAGATGTTTTGATGATATTACTCAGATAGGTAAACTTACATCTATGAGGAAAGCAATAATAGCATCATCTACTTATGTGTGCTTCACTATATCTTGGTTGTGCGGAAAAAAGCCATTAAGCAATTTAATGATTGGTTAAGGAAAGCTCACATCTAAAATCATTAGGGTTTTCTTAGCTATTCTCATCAAGCTCCGTATGGCCTCTATAGGAAACAATTATCATTTTATAAGAAAAAGCAAGTTTCTGCCCAACTTGTTCAGTTTTTAACAGAGCTTAGTCTATTCATTCTGCTATTTTGAGGTTACTCTCCTCATTTTTTTTAATGACTTAAGAACCCATTCTGAACAGGGCTATTGTCTCTTGGACAGAGCTCCATGTCTGATTTCCATCCCAATTAAATGCTTCTGATGACTCTCTTCAGCTGTAAAGACGGCCTTCAAGGAGTAGTATGAAACTCAAACAGATTGCCAATGTCAGAATGAAGTGGTCTCATTAGATGGGGAGAAGTTAGGCTCCCTAACATTTAAAAAGAAAAAAGTGAGCTACAAGCCATAAGCACTGATTCTATTTTCTTCATGTATGGCAATGATCCATATGGTGACATTTCATCTACAAATTCCATATTTGTTAGCAGAAGAGAGTAATAGCTTTCTAGTCATGTGTTCTGAATTAGCAAATACTGCTGTCCTCAAACTGCTACAGTGAACTTGTGGCAGAGAAGTTATAGGAACAACAGACTTGCAAAGCTTAGGCATTGCTAATTTGGAGGCAGAATTTAGGTGATTCAGTCCACAGCAGTTTTACAGGGTCACATTACATAAAGTCACACTCTGTAGGTCCACACGGATAAGACACAGGTAAGGTATATAAGACAGAATACAAGAAACCCCCTTCCTCTCATCTGTAATATGGCTTCTGCACTCCTTAGTATCACTGGTAGAAGAAGCTTTCTGCAGCTTCTCCTTAGAGAAATTTGAGGGGTGGACCAAAGACCAGGTCTAAATGTTAAGTCTGTCGAAAGAATGAATAGAAGTATTAACTTATTTCAGGTCTAGGACATTCTGAATTGCTGTACTGAATCACATCCAAGTTCTAGCTGCAGGATGAGCTCTGCTCAGGCAGCCACAGAATCCAGAGGTGCCCAAAACTGCTCATGGGCAAGGCCATCCTCTGCTGAACACTTCCAGTGATGCTTTTTGCAATAAAATTTAAATTTACTAAGCAGTCTGATTCCTGGGAGTTACATAGACAGGCAGATTTCACTTGCCTTCTTAACTTTGAATAATCTTCCTGCATTTTTCAATGTATTTATAGGAAAGCATTGTTTCTTTTATTGCTAATATTAAATTAGACACGAATGCAAATCCAGTAAGCAAGTATCTCATACACATTGTGAAACAGTCTCCTAGAGTGGATTCCATTTTTCAGCAAAAGCATAGAAGTCATTAGTTTGGAAGGCAAAGGATGGGTCTTATGATCAAATTTATGGGATCAATTCTCTGTTCGTCCATTTTGAATAGAGTTCTTATGCATCTTACACAAATGTAATGGAAAAAAAATAAAAAAAAAAACACAACACCATTTGTCCTCAATTTATTTCTTCCATTTTCTTTTATGTCAACCAGGTAATTTCTCGTATGCATAGAAAAACTGTACTTTATATCATAAAGTACCACAATGCAGTGTGAAAAGTCCGTTCTAGTGATCTCATGGTTCTGCTATGATTCATGAATATAGAAATCCATTAAAATGCTTTCATTAATCCCTGATGCTTTTACTGTATTCAAAAGGCATGCAGCTTAAATACTGAATTGTACAATAGGCTTTAACCTTCTGCTGTGCCTCCCTCCTAAGTCTCATTGGCTTAAGGAGGAAAACAACTGAAGAACTTGAACTATGTCAATGAAAAATTCAGAGACAAGTTAGGGCAGCATGTTTTGTAAGGCATGACTACCATGACTTTCACATCTGAGTGAATGATCAGTATTCTGAAGGCCACGGTTCATCATCTTTTTATATGAAAGAGAAAACATAGCTTTACCTTGTTGAAAATGGGTTGCACGACCTACATACAAATTAAGGCAGACAGGAGCAATAAAATGAAGCATGGTGGAGGAAGGCAATATGTTCATTTATTAAAAACATGCAGTGTATCTATATTTCCCCCTCAAGTCATCGAGTCTCATTGAATGTGAAATGCTGTGTGATTGCCTTAGCTGTTGTTACTATGAAGACAGTTGTACTGTTAAAATTCATTTCCATTCCTTCTGCTTTCATCACACTAACAGCTTCCAAAAGCAACAATGAAAAGAATGACCAAAGAAGACAAAAACTTACCAAATCTAAATTCTTCCCTCCTCCTCACTTAAAAGCAGTGATGCTTTCTCTGTGCTGCCGTTTCTGTAGCCATTGGGAGTGGCTCTACACATAGGTAAGTGGTAGCAAAACTGTGCCTTTTAAAAGCAAAACATTTATACAAATAGAAGAATATGGTTTTCTGCCTCCTGAATCTCTTCAGCTACTCTTTATCAACTATCTGTGATCAGATGGCTGCACATATGTGCAGTTCATAGAGCCAGTCCCAACTAGTAGCCAACTGCTGCCATTTTCAGGTTGGCTGAAATTTCTTCTAGCTCTCTTCCCCTTCAAAATCATTCATTCTTACCTAATGTAATGCTCTGTGGACTCCCCCAAAGTTGTTCAAAACAGTTACAATCTGCTGGAGTGAGAAAGTTGTTTGTAAAGACATGTGCACAGGAGATGTGCAGAGCATGGGGGAACCTCTCCGTTGGGTCACAGGAGCCAGATCAGGCTGCCACCTACATGGATTGAACCACTCTGCTTATAAATCCCGTCCTTTGCACAGCTATGCCTTCACCATCAGAAAGCTGTCTCACAGCAGGACAAGCACACACCAGCTATTTTGTGAAATCCTCGCAGAGGGGAATTGCATGCAGCATTTGCCTCAGCACAAACACGAGATCAGCACTGCATCTCTGCTTCTCGCAAACAAGACTTCCATCTCAACCTGCTGGCTGAGGTGAAAATTTCTGCTGCATCTCTACTGCCACCTCGAAGTGAGATGACTACCTCCAGTTAGTCAGGATGCTTTACAGGGAGTTAATTGAGATGTTAGTGGCTTCATCCAAAAGCATGCCTTGTTTATCCTTATTTTCCCCAGCTGCCCAGCTCAGCTGCCTTGATTAAGCAATTTCACTTTTGTTACCAACAGCTAGAAAATAACCAGCACATCTATCTTTTACTTTATCACTCAATAACTCAGAATGGATCAGATCAAGGAAAAAAAATAAAAAGATGTAATGACGAGGGAACTGGTGTCAGCAACACGAGAGGTTTGTTTGAAAGCTGATCTTTGAGGCGAAAGTAGCCTCTCTCCACATCCCTCCACAACAGCCAGGGCTTTTTCTATACTCTACCAAACCTTTATGTGGCACAATCACTACAGTGTCCTGCAGCATTCACTGACAAGTGTTTTCCAGACCAAAAATGAATGCTTTCTTAAATTTAAAAACCAAGCAAGGAAAGTGACTTTTCACATCTTCTTTTGTAATATAAAATCGAAACACTCTTGTTTTCTTCTTTCCTAAGACAGATTTTAAATTGACCTGCTATGCTGGAAATACACTGGGGACGTCCACTCGTCTCATTCCAAGTTTAAAGATTAAGCTCTTCAATTATTAAGTTGTACCCATAGCCAATAAGTTGCTGTGCAGTTCATCTTTAAAAGTAAGTGGAATCTTAGTAATCAGAATACCCAAAAGAAGGATGTATAAGCAAAACTGCCGTGCACAGATCTGAAATTTGTATTTGTGATGAAAACCCTGGAGATCTGCTGTATCAATTTACAGCTAAACCCAGGCTTGCTCACAGGGGCCCAGGTCACTTTTTTATGTTTTCCAACAGCTGCACAACACACAATCCCCATTCCCAAGCCACCACACAAACCTGTGTATTGCAGCCATCTATGGGGATAAGCCACATTCCCACTTATCAGACTGATGGTGCTTTCTTTACACGCAAAATTACATTTAATTAACAGACGGTCGGATACCATAAGGTATCCAGTACTAGAGACATTACTGCTGCAAGAAGGACAGGCAGGTTAGCAAAACAGCAACCCTTCCCTTGCATTTCTTGCATGTATCTCCAGTCACAAAATCCAGAAGCAGCTGCAAACAGTATAACACCTCATGATATCTTTCAGAATCGCTTTCCAAAATTTGGCCCATGTGAGGCCTTGCAGCTTTATCCTGACCCACCAGCTCCAGGTGACGGAGGCCCTGATAAAGCACTCACTTCTAGTTAGCTCACTTCTAAAGCTCCTTTCACATCTAGTACTACCTCATAAGTCCCTCCACAGCCCTATCTAAGCTGAGACTACACAAAGGGACATGAAATAAAACAAGCAGTCTGACAAAATGGCGCCTGACATAGAAGTGTTTGTGAAGCAAAGGTGCGTCACTGAATTCCTCTGTGCGGAAAAATGGCCCCCACTGGCATTTATTGACACTTGCTGAACATCTATAGAGAACAGCAGTGGATGTGAGCGCAGTGAAGGGTGGGTGGTACACTTCAGCAGTAGCAAAGCGACCTGCTGGTGCAGGTTTTGATTAGCCCAGCATGCAGGTTCTTGTCCATCACGGCTGAAAATGCAGAGCTAACGGTGGTGACTATGCTGAAAAAAGAGTGCTTTATAGCTGAGAACTCGCTCTATCAAATAGTGTTACTGTGCACTTTCTATCTGTTGACGTTTCTGTGGAACTAAATAGGAGGCATTTAGTTTGGAACAACCTACATAAAATTGACACCTTGAAAACAAGTTTAATTTCAGTGCTGATTTCTGCATTGTGCGGCCCTCCTGCACAGGAGCATGCTGAGATGGTGTGAGGCAATGGATCCATTTCAGACCAAGTCCTGCAAAACTACCAGGCTTCAGTCAAGCACCAGCACCGCAAGAGTTAAGAGCATGTGTTGTACATCACTGGTGGGAATAGCTCAGGAAGCAGAAATAGTAAGAATAGGATCCTTTACAATGATTTCAGTTTTTATTAACATATTTTTACAGGATATCCCAGTTAAGCCAGACAGCTTGTTTACAATAGGGCCCTGTCCAAGGACAGCTTAAAACTATTATACAGTACATACAGAAGGACAATACAGCCCCAGTACGAGCTACCAGCAGGCAGTAAATCATGTCAAAGCCTCATGTTACACCTGATTAACTGCTTGGCTCCAGTGCTGCAGCGTGTTCCAGGAATGCCTGCTTCAGTGTCGCAAAGAGTTGTCAGGGAATTTATGCCACCTGATGGCAGGTTTCATAAAATAGTGCCCCACTGTATCACTGAAGAAGCGTTGCTTGGCGTGAATGTCGGAGCACGCCCTTAGCACCTGCAGCGTCCTCTGGTGCTATGCATTCCCTAAAAAGTGACCCCATGTCAGCCTCATTTACAAGACAAAAACACATCGCTTGGGTCCCCACAGGATCACCTAAGCCTGGATTACATCTCTATCTGAATTATGCTTTGTCAAGCACAGCCACAGTTCTATTCCTCACAAGTCAGTCCATTCTCTAACATGGTCACTGCCAATCTCCACCATCTGATTCTACAAACTGGCTTTAAAATATATACTCTTGTCAAATTGGCAACCTTACCTTTTTCACTAAACCCACAAGCCTGCTGGCAGACCACACAGTGAAACCTTTACATGGTCTGAACATAAAGGAAACTGTTCAAAATCAATCCAATCTGCTAAAGAGACAAATCTCAAAAACATCCTAAGGTCCATAGGACGCATTGTGTCAAATATGCAAGGCACTGTGGAAACCAAGTCGTAATCCTTAAAGAGTCCATATTTATCCACCTGTCTCTCGGAAAGCCATAGAGCATTGACCGAGATGTAATGCACCTTGATCAAGAGTTAGAGTCCTACAAGTCAGCAGAAGTGCTTCTTAATTGCAAAATCCATTAGCTCTGGCTCTACATGTGCAGCTTCTCCTAGAGCCCTGGAGAAATTTAGGCAGCATTTCCTTAGAAAATGCAGGTGATATTTTAGCTTTACTCTTGATTTCACGTACTGGGGATGGGGTGTAAGTCAGGTCTCTCCGCACAGAATATAAACGTGGTGCAGAACCCAGTAAACCGATTTCTTGATTTTAGCACGCGGCAACACACAGGGTAGGCTGGGCACCTGAATTCTTTCTCTTGCTTTCTGAGTGAGGCAATTTCGCATTCTAAATTATAACACAGATCACACTAAAACATGGTCTTCTAAAATTGAACAAGAAGTCCAATTAAAACAAGAGCAAGGCTTCTAAAAATAACAGCAGAGCAGGCACCCCTGAATTGCAAACCTATTTCTCTACTAAATCATAAAAGCATTTCCACAGCAATAGCTATCACAAGAAGAGTTGTTGACAAATGGAGAGTGTGATAGTCGATCACCTTTTCCTGGAAGATGATGACAAAAAATCCTTCTTGGTTTTTAGGATGGAGTAAGAACCAAACTAAGTACTGAGGCCGCAGCAGAACAGATATGTGCAACCTTTTAAAAATCCCTATACCTAAATGCAGATCACCCGCAGACACAGTCACTTGAGGAAAAGGAGGGCATCTGCACTGTACCACTCTTGTGGCCTGCTTGTATGATTACTTGTGCGGTTCAGAGGCAAGAAATAAACCAACAAGACCTCTCCAGAAAGGCATCAAGTAAGATATGAATGTTGGGCAGCAGGGAACAAATCTTAGCTGGGAATGCATGCAACAGTATCTGGGCAGCAGCTTCCAGGTAAGCACCTCATGGTGGGAAAAATGTCTAGGCATCGGTCAACTGAGGCCAGCTTTTCAGAGGACTTCTCTTTCTGAATCCTGAACAAGGGACTTGTCCTTACAGGTGGCACAGCATCAAGGGACAGTAAATCCAGCAGGACCCCTTCAGACAGTGGATAGGATTCAAAGCTCACAACTGTTTTGCTGGGGGAGGAAGATGGGGGGCAGCCAAGGAGAAGCTCAGCCACTGCTGAACTGCGCCGCGGTAGCAGGGACTTAGCAAATTGCTGCCCAAGCCTTTGGGTGAGATGTGGCTGAACAGCTGCAGAGCTGTGACACGAGCCGTTGGGCACCGTGCACCAACTCGGACACAAAGCACAAGGTCTCCTTTGTGGCCAAAAGTGATGCCAGCTGCTCAGAAGGGAGAGATCAGGCCACAAAGGCAAGGCCAGGTCTGGGAGGAAGCTTACCAGTTGCCACAGACATTTAGTTGCTGTCTGCAGAGCTCAGCATCTTGAGCAAACTTGATCCTTGCCAATCTGAGCTGAACTTTTTAATCAGCTCTGTTTGGGAATATAAAAAAGTCGATTCGCATTTAGCCAATTTATTCATTTTCAGCTGGTTTTGTTTAGTAGCAAAAATAAATAAATAAATAAATAAATAAATCAGAGGTCCAGCCTCAACTAAAATAAATTCAACTTTTCAAAGTCCCAGCTGCAACTGAAAATCTGTGACTAAGTCTAGCTGTATTCATTGCCTTGCTCAATTGCCTGCAAACACAGAAATGGAAGCAGTGCTATCTGCCTGTACCAGGTGACTAAGTGCAGATATTACTTACAGGTGATTTTCTTTTCCTGGTCTTGCAAGTCTTTGCCCAGAGCACCAAATACCAAAGCCATGATGTGTAACACCACCTTTCCTGTTGAGCTGTGCTCTACCATTCCACAGCAGTGTCCAAAAAGTTCTGTGCCTGTGGTAATTCGGTCTGCGAGGGGAGTCTGTAAGACAAAATTGACTGGAAAGCACTGTATTCTTTTTACAATCGATCCATGCAATTTTTAAATTGACTTTCAAAAACGCATCAAACACGCCCAGGGGAAATAAACCAGCAATGTGAATTGCTGCCTGAAACCACGATACAGGTAATAGAGTGCATTTATTGTGGTGGTGATTGAAAAGAAACTTTACATGTTGTATTTAGTAAACTCGCCACTTCCCCTTCCACACCAGAAAGTTGAATATCACCTACAGCTATAAATACGGTACTGTAAGTCTTGGTTTCCCTGATTTTGAAGTCACTGCTGAAAAGCTGAGCACTACACAGGACACCTGCCTATAGCAGAGGGCTAATTACTACTCTCACTTAGATGTACCAGCAGATTCGAGACATTATTATCTCAAGGCACAGATTTATAAGAAGTGACTTGACTGCAAATAGGACGGCTTTCTCATACAAAGGCATGTACGTTCAAGTGCAGCACTGAAGGATAATTAAAGTTTTGTTTTGCAGCATATCAGGCTAGATCAATTCTTGCTGTAGAACAACAAAGATGGGTTCTGGAACTCAGGTTGCCCCAAAGTCTGGGAGTTAGGAGCAAAACTGTTTAAATTCATGGCAAGCCTCCAAATTCTGCCAAGCTTTCTCTTAGTTAACTTCAACCAAAATCTAGAGAGCAACTAAGACACCTTTTGTAGGTCAGTGAGAAAGCACAGTGGGATGAGGTCTGAAAAAATAAGCTTTGGTTTTCTTTGTTATGTCTTTCAATTAAAGCATTCTTATGGTAGTAGTTAAACAATAGATTGGCAAGTCTTAGCATGAGCTCTGACATGGTATTTTACTACCTCCAAAGAAGCAGCAGGGTGAGATATCAGAAACGTGAGTCCTGACTGCGTTAGGCTTCCACTGAAACTACACCTACAGTATTTCAGCAGAACAACAATTTGCGCTTGCATCATATTTTCCCTCATAAAAAAAAAACAACACAACTTGATCAGTGTTTCCATAAGAAACTCTCAACCAAAATGATGTATCCAAACAGATTTATGACGCATCCTGTTTTGTCATGAAAGTATTTAATTCCGTGTGATGAGTGTACATGGGTGTCTGTTCGTGACTGTACTCCTGTCTTAAACATAGATACTTAAAAATCTAATACATGTATATTATATATAGGCAAGGTCAAAAGGGAAAAAGCAGGGAAAACACAATTTAAGGTTAACATTTCACAGAAGAGATTAAGAAAGTTAGAAACAATAAAAGAGTTTATTTCAACACTAATTTTAGCAGGATTTCAACCCAATATGGCAAATGACTGAGGTGGTACTTAAAGTGACCCATATTGTACACAATGCCCTTATTTATCTAAATTATGATGATTTTAATAGCACCGCCTACTTGAAAAGGTTTAGATAAAATATTTCTGGTTATACCATGAGCCTGTCCTAACAAAATCACTGCCTGTGCCGTCACAATAGCATTCTTATTCAAAAACAACATTTGCAAGATGGATACGACAGATGGGGAAACAAAGGTACAGAAAGCAAAAAGCTCACATGGGCTTTGCCACACAGTCTGCAGCTGAGCAGCGTACCCACTGCTTCAAACATTGATCAGTACAGTGCTGGCACCTTTCATTCCCACTTCTACATTTCTCATGCCCACAGCAGCACACCCATTTACCTTGTAGTGATAAGCACTTCAGATGAGAGGTGCACATGAACTTTAGCGAGATGAAGTCAAGGCTTTAAGCACTACTGCCGCACGTACAGTCACTGCATTAATAGTCCAAGTCTGGCTGTGGGCTGGAGTGCAAGAGGGATTTATTTTTTTTACCATAATAAGCTCATTATATACTAATTCAATACCTCTACTTTGCATGATGATGCACAGCCTCACCCACTCTAAAGCCTCTGTGTGGCCATGGTGCTATTTTTCTTCAGGACAAGCAAGTGTACCTCTTGGAGTTTAAGGCAGACAAAAACTTAAAAAGAAGAGACAAAAAAAGAACCATAATTACTGAAGTCTTTGATGACAATACCAAAATACTGAAGAAGAAACCAAAACAAATAAAGCACTTTATTGCAGTGAGGAAACACTGTGATTTTGCAGATCCAGAATCAAGTGGGCTTCTACAGTGTAATTCTGGACATTGCTCCTGGACAACAGTGTCTCTCCCCTGCCTCGGTGAACCCAGGCAACACAGAGGTGTCGCCTGAAAGCAAATGCCTTCACGCAATTCAAATGTGGCCGCCTCTGAGTCACCACAAAACCCCCACAACAGTACATAACCTTCTGTCATTTGAGAACCTCATTAAACCTATCAACGCTTGTATCTCAGGCTGATGAGACCAGAGAATTCAGAGACAGTGGTATGCTTTGCTGTCCCCTCCTTATGATCTGCTGAATTTGGGAATTCCCTTCATAGTTTTTCCCCACTGACTGATGACAGATAAGTCACAAAGACCTGAATTTATACCAAATTAGAATCAGTCTGTTTGAGAAAAAAAAAAAATGCAGTTCACAATGCAACATGAAGATACCCATTTTCTGCAAAGCATCAGATGAACTACTTCCTGCCACCTGCAAAATAAATAAGAAAGTTTGGATTCCCATAAAACACACGAGTTGCTCTGTGATTTTGCTTGGTTTTCTTTGGCAGATGCCTCGTATCAGGTATGATTCATGCCCTGGCTGTGCTACCCCGAGCCATCCCCATCACACGGCTAGCATAAGGGAGGGTGAAACACGGGTTGGCAAAGCCCCCCAGCTGCCTGCTTTCCCCAGAGAGCTCCAAGGTAATGGATCACAAAGGCGGCTCAACAGCCTTCAGTAGCATCACGCCTTTCAGCACAGCAGTGAGTGCTCTGTGCACTCAGAAATAGCTTGATGTCATTTACTTCTCAGTAGCAGCATTTTAAATACACAAGTGTGGCTTGTAAAACAAAGTTAAAAATGTATCTACCTCAAAAGATATTAGCACCACTTTAACTGAGAACCTCTAGTTCAGTTCTCAGGAGTACACAGGAATCAGTGGTTTCTTTCTGGCAGAAGATAACACTTGTGGTGTTGGTTATCTGCTTTGCTGCAGCAACAAGCAAGATTCTCAGTTGCTGGGTCACAAGTAGGTCAGGTGCCCTCATGCAGCACTGTGCAAAACAACCTGTACACAAAGTCTGATTTTCTGAAAGATATGTGTACACATTCGTAGGCACGAGAAGAACCAAACAAAGCAAGCACGGGCAAAAAAAAAAGATGAGAATTCAAAGATCTTTGCCTAAATCTTTTGGTTGTGAATGAAGACTACTGTGGCAGCACTCCACAGTGCATGTGATGCACTACTTTTTTTCCCCCAGAGGAGTGAGGCAATGCTCCGATTTTTCCCATACTGTGATCTAGATGGCTGAGCCATCAGAGTGCCTGTATGAAAATAGATTCTCAGGCTCAGAGAATAGAATAGAAAGAATAGATTCATAGGCTCAGATTCTCACCAGACAGGTGCTGCAGATCATACCTTTGAGGAGAGAAGAGGAAAGCTTAAACCACAGGTTCCCACTCATGCCAATCAATGTTGCAAACTATTAAAAGGGGAAGTCTTTATCTCATGTTCAAACTATTGAGAGATGTGAAAACTGCGTATCAAATATTAGAAATGATTAATGAGTCGAAGGACACGAGGAAGAAAAAAGAGATTTCTAGCTAATGTTTTAGGAGTATCTTCTTTTTTATTATAGACAAGACCCTAAATGCACTTACAATGAAGTGTAACATCTGAATGATGTTAGGAACCTAGCTAAGAAACACAGACCTCAGAATATCTGCCTGGTCTTTTACACACCTAGAACAAGTGAGCGCCTGAGCTATGGCATGAAAGTCATACTGCCCCAACCCAGATCTTTCAGCAACTCGCTGCCCATTTCACCCCTAACACCATTCTGAGTCAAGACTCTGCAATTTGGCAAGAGCACGCTTGGTGCACTCTAACCCAGAGCACAAGCTTCAACAGCACCCAACACGCAACAGTGGCAGGGAGGAATTCCTGCTGCAGACATCACCTTGACTCGAAATCTATGTGCCGCCTTGCAAATAAACACATAAATCAGTACTAGGGTATTTATTAGGACACAAAGACTACGGTGTAACTTCCTTACCATGCTGAGAGAACCCAGACATGCAGTCTCTTCTCTCCCAGCAGCCTGCTGTAATCCTCACACTACATGCTGCTTTGCAGTATTACAGAGGGCAAAGGAGGAGTACTTTCTCCCACAGCTGAGGCTGTGCTAACTCATCCAGAACAGGAATGAAAGCATGAGCTTGCCCAACGTCGTTAATGTCCAACCACAAAGGCCCACATCCATTTCTGGGAAGAAGGAAGCCAGGTCTGGATTCCTTCTCCGTGTATATCACGACTGCTTCCTACGCAGTACAAAGTCCTTGGATCCTGATGATGGACTGCCTGAATAATCAGGCTCCAGTGAATCAGCAACTCTCTCCTTAAACTTCATTTGTTTCTCCAGGAGAAATAGAAAACGCCCATCCCTACCCTGCAGGAGCATCATCACCATAGCACCTACAGCGAAGATGCAAGATGCAAGTTTGAATGACCTCAGACTGTAGAAAGAATTGAGCTTTGGTTTGGTCCCTTTGTGACTTCAGGTTATTTTCTTCTTTACTAACATCTCTCTTCACGTTACTGAGCAATCTGGTCTAGCAAGAGGTGTCCCTGCCTATAGCAGGGGGATCAGAACTAGATGTTCAATGACTGGATGACCTTTAGGTTCTTTCCAACTCAGATCATCCTGTGACTCTAGAAATCGTCTTTTTCTCCTTGTGAATACAAGAGAACGATGCAAGTTTTGTTCACACCATTAGAACAACTTTCAATGTTAAATTTTCATATACAGTTTCAGTTCTCAATGTCCTTTTACACCACCAGGCACTTTGGTTGTCCTCTAGTGAAAACAAGCTCATTTTTATTTCCGGTATGAATCAATCACACTGAAAACTGATTCATACCGAACATTTTGAAACAAATTGAAAAAGCCATCTGGAAAATACAGAAAAGATTTTCAAAATACATACAGGATCACAACGCTCATCTATCTCTTTTCTCCCTCCCACCACCACAGGAGCTGCACTAAGTGAGGGACACCACAATTTGCAGCTAACCTTCCCGTGGCAAGGGCCTGTACCAGCAGCGTGCTAAGGGAGTGAAATCCAGGAACAGAATGGATCTATAAAAAATTGAGCCCCAGCAATTTCTTATGGAAGGCTTGAAATGAATACAAGGATCAAAGCAAACACTGCTTTCAGACAGCCTAGAAGGAAGACTATAAGTCCATAACAGGCATGATTGCCATTCTTCTTGTGATATCCAACAATACAATTAAGGTCAACTGTACAACTGCTTTCAATTTGTTTTGTTGGTATTTTTTTTTTTCCCTATAGCCTAGCCAAGAAAAAAAGAAAAAGACAAATTCTGAAGGAGTGCGTTTTCTTATATAAACAGCATAAACAGATAAGCAGTTTCAGGGAGTAGCATAAATCAAGAGGTTATTTTACTGCCACCAGAGTTAAAACCCTTAATTTTAATACTGAATATTTAAAACGTTATCAAGTAGAGATAATCAAACTTTGGTTTAATTGCTCCCTTTGTGAAAAGACTTTATTAAACTAATTAACCAAGTTATCTTCACAGAGTATGATCCATTTCTAATTCTAAAACTATTGATCTTTTTATTTGGAAGCCATTGTTCAGCATCAAATTGCTTTCTGCAATCAGCATATACTAGCAAGTTTAATAAAGCTCAAGGACTCCTCTAAGGTCCTAGGAGACTGAGAAACAAAAATATTCATAAGTATCCTGAGAAATTACCATTATGCATAGTCATCCCGACCCCCGGTTTAGAAGGCAGTAAGAATTTAAGTAACTATTGACAGTGTGAGTCCCAAGTGAGATTACTATGAGAAATTCTCTTTTCTGTCATCCAGCCAGTGCTGACTTCCATACTAATCAAGTTGCATCACCAAGACATTCCTCGTTTTGCCCTCCAGGTTACACTCCACAGGAATGTACCTCCACTCTGCTTTGGAAAACAGTAATCACAAAGTTCTCAATTGCCATGCAAATAAAAAGGATCATTTCCAATGGACGAGGAGGCTTGTATCAAGTAAGAAAAAAGCTTCCTGAGAGTCCAGTCTGCACTAAACTGAAAAGTCTACTAAAGCAGTGCTGATAGAATTCCACAAAATCTACATAGCTCAACACACAAAAGGAAACCTGACTCCAAATTCATTCAGGAAAAGCAAAAGTTGAACGTACGTGAGAGCTTTTAGGAGGTGGAAGAGTTAAAGCGTTCATACATATCAAAGGATGGAAATTGGCAAAAAAATACTTAGTATACGGGGATGTTAAGCAAAGTAGATTCATGAAATTCCACATACACAATTTTTCATTATCAAAAGATGGTTTCATTTACTCTATAGGGCAGTACAAGACCCCATGAGTTCATTCCTTTCCCCTTCCTCTTCTGAACTACCTTGTCTGCCGTCACTTCTTGCCATGCCTCTTTCCAGCCTTTCTCCACAGCTGCCCTTTCTCTGAAGAATAGCAGACTGACATCCAGGTGGAATCGAGGCCTTTCAGATAATTTTTCATCAACATGAGGATTTGCATGGTTACTGCAGGACCCCAAGTGGCATGTGCTTTAAATGGTGCAAGAGAGATGTGCTAGAGAGATCTACATGATGTGTTAATTATTATTATTTTTTTTTCTAGCTGGCATCATCTTGGATTTGAGTGAGGTATGTATACTTACTTCAAGCAGATTTATACACTTGCACGTACAGCTTACTCTTCACTGGAAGAAAGAAAACATTTTTGCAGCATTTGAGAACAACTAAATAAACAAACAAAACCATTTATTTCTGAGCATAACAATCAGTATTTTAGCTACACACAAACGCAGAGCCAAGAGATCTTTCTAGCACTCACAAACAGCTTGTTAGAACGTGCAGCTTCAGGACAACATCACTGTTCCTGTATTTTTCTCCAAATAGAGGACAGTAGTGGATGTGACCTGCACGCACGACTGCTGATTTATGCTGTGCTGACTCGGAGGAACTACACTGCCAGCAAGACAATTTCTCATGATTACAGTGTTTACAAGTCTCACTGAGTCCAGAAGTCCTTGTTTTGAATACAAGCAGAAAAACTATGAACGGCTCAGACACAGTGCATATACAGCATGCTCAAGCTAAATGTCTCCCTTATGTAAAAGATAGATGAGGCACACTCTAATTAAGGGTTAGTCAGGGAGTATAATGACCAGAGGCCAAACACAAGAGATGATAATCTTGATTACAGGTTGGTCACGCTGATCAAAGTAATATATTGGCTCTATATTCCTAGAAACAACTTTGTGAACTTTTGATTAGAAGATTACCGTGTCCAAAATTCCTTCTCCATTATTTGAGACTTTTTCCTCCCTTTAAGTAGCCCACATAATTTAGCCATTTACTTCTTATTCACCTGCTTTCACTGGAGCTAAGCACTGATGAAGCAGAACAGAATGTTTCGCAGCAAGGATTAAATTTGACCTACCAAAACTCAACAAGGGCTCCAACCTCTGTGGCCTGTTTTCCCTCATGTTCCTCTGCACCTCCACCCCAGGGCTGCACCCTGTGCCCTTTACTGTGCAGTTTCAGAAATTCCCTTCCACCCAAGGGCTGCCCAAGCTCTTTCCTTCATTGTCCTCTACTTCACAAGCACCATTTCAGCCTCTTTTGCCTTGCCTCATGCCCTGATGAAGTTTCTGGCCGAGGGGAGCCAGAACTGCCCATTTCTCAGCTTCTCCTGTCATGCCAGGTGTTTCTGGAGCTCCTGGCCTGCCTCCTGGCCCCTTCCAGGTGTTAGCAGCACTCACTGCTTGCCTTGAGCCAGCACCTCCAACCAGTACCTCCAACATCCTGCCTACAGACACACTCTCCTCCAGAGCCCCATTGGGCTGACCCAGGTCACCTCTTTCTTCCCATTTCCCCACTGTGTAGCAATTCTCCTGACATCTCCAAGCACTGTCACATCCTCCACAGTGTGCAAACATACTCCACTGACCCTTTTTCCCAGAACACAGAGCTCCAGCACGGTCACTGCTCAGCTAGCTCTGCTTGGGTTCCTGCTCTTCCTCCCACGTCTCTCAAGATGCATTTCAGCTCCCTGCAAAAGCCCTAAAGCCACCTTTTGCTCAGCTCTGACTGCTCCAGCACCTTCAGTTTCTCTTCTCTGCTACCTGCAGTAACCTGTTCCACATATGCTTTAACTTCTTCCTGGCCCCTTACTTAAACCTTTGTAACCCAAGTTGTCTTCGCAGCCATCAGTTCCTCCACCCTGTCAGTGCTCTGTGCTTCCCACCCTCACCTGCACTCCCCCAGCAGCTCAGACCGTCATACCTTCCCTTTTTGCTCTCAGCCATGCTTCAAGACCCTGGATCCAGTGGGTGACCACAAGCCTTTTTATTCCTCTCCTCCAGACAAAGCACACTTCCCCACCACCACCCCCAATGAGTTCTCTGAGGCTTCAGAGGTCCCCACATCCCTCTATAGCATCCTCTCACTGTGAGAAGCTCCTGCCTCCATGACAGTCTGTGCCATGGTCTGCACAGCTGCTCCCACCCTGGTCATCAGCTGCCCTCCCTGCATCAGCAGGAAGAAGCAACCACCTGTTTGGGCACTGAGCTCTGACCCCCAGGCAAGGAATGGCCTTCAGTTATCCTGGGGAAACCCTGAGTTCCTTCTTGAAGCAAACCTGAATGGATACTGAAAGAACAACATCACCTTAACAACAGCCACTCCCCCACGGACCTTGTATTAAAAGTTAAGGGAGAGAGAGCAAGCAAAAAGGAACCCTGTTATTATGTTATTTTACTGGGATGGTATGATCTACCCATCTTCTTATCATTATGGATATCAGATGTGAAAGGATGCTTAGAGAACGAGTACTTAATCTAAAATAAAAGACAGGTAGTTATCAATATTTTAGAAGCTAAGGAAAAAGTGCAGTGCAATAGTTCCCCCTACTGACAGCATGAAATTAAATTGCTAATAAATGTTATTTATTGGGTGGTTTTCAAACTGCTAATTCAGTGTCCCAGTGTCACTGCTACCTGAGCCTACTGGTACACAGCAAACCACCTGAAAATCAGCTGCTTTGGCAATGATTTGCCTAACGGAAGAGAACCAAATCCAAGAAAACTCCTGCAGATCCTTGAGATCACATGTACTCAAAAGGGCAGTATGCAGTCCCACAGAAAAAAAGGATTACTGAATGTGTGTGTTCTGAATGAACTGGGGGGGTATCCATCAGAAAAAAAACAAACAAAAAAAACCACAAAAAAACAGGAACACGGGTGAAGTGCGGCTCTCTCTCTTCCTGTGAGTGCCAGAGTCTTAAGGACACACGGCAGGCCTGAGCAGGCTCTTGCCAAAATTCATTTCAGTTTAGGGCCTGACCTCTGCAGACAAAGAAGGAGCATGACTTTCAAACTTATCCCCAGCCCCTGACAAAGGGCACTGAAAACATTCTTTCTGCTTTAGCATTGCCTCTTTGAGCCAACGACAGCCAAGCCAAATCAGAACCAAGAACAGCCACTTGCAGGAGCCAAAATGTAGTTGGGTACGACATGTGCATCTGGTCGTTGGTGGCAGCAGCAGCTGGCTCTGCATCCATAGCTTCCACTTCTGCTTTGGAAAACTAACATGACTTTGTACACTGGTTATTTTACAAGAACAAAAGGCGGAACAAAATCCTCCAGTGAGCCTGACCTCGCTTGTAAAACATAACGAGCAAATATGCAGCAGTACAGCATAAAAGAGTAACAGATAAATACAGAGGTTACTGAAGCATGCACTGGACCACTTGATTCAATAATTGGGGATTTTGCAGAGATCTATTTTGATCCTGGCTCTCAGATTACAAATGCACCTGGAAAAAGAAATATGCTAAATGCTATTAAAGTAAACGTCAAATCTCATTTCAAGCACACAGACAGTGAAGATGACATCCACCAGCAGATCTAGAAGTTACCTATGTATCAGAGATTCTCGCCTCACTTTCAATTCTCTCTCTGTGCCATCTGGAAAATGTAATTACACATCACTAGTGACAAGCACCTTCCTTTTAACCACACTCCTGCACCTGGCTCTCTCACTTCAGCAAGGCTTCCTATTGTTCCCAGCACAGAGTGCAGAACCACTCCATCATCTCACAGGCAGCATTTGGGCACACCTTCCCTTTGCTGTTCCTACAGCCTGGCACAGAGAAGTCCTGTGTATTACTGGGGGTTCTGGTAACCCACAAAACCTTAATTGCTCAAAAGTATCCCATTCACCATAGGTTGCAGCTGCTTGGTCCACTGCCAGAGCCTCGATCCCACCACTCGAGCTCTGCCCCACAAGGTCAGGTGGATGTGAAACTATCATAATGTAGCACTTTCCATTTACTTTGGCTTTAGCAGCGTTGCAGCCAATGCTACGCTGATCCTCTTTCAATACATGAACTTCTTTTGGGGAAAAAAGTACTTGGAGCATTCCCACTGTCATAGCCTTTATGATGATAAGGAAGATGTCGGACTGCTAACTCTCTGGGGCAGGGACTGAGACTTTTATCTCAGAGAGGAGCTCCTGCATCTCAGGCACTGCCTGAACCAAAACACCCGTAGCTGCTGCAGGAAGTCACAGTGTGTGGTGTGGTTACGTTCTGCTACTGAGCAGCTCTCGGGACAGCCCCAAGCCCTTCAACTAGTGTAGGGCACAAAAGGCAGCGAGCAGGGTCTACGTGCAGGAGAGGCACTGGCCCTGTGCCTCCCTGGAGAGGGGGAGAAGCCCTTTGCACAGGCCACAGTGCCACATTACAAACTGAAGAACTGATTGATGGTTTGGGGTATTTTTTGATAAACAACCTCCTTCTGGCCATTTCTTATCCAAGAGCCAACGTTTCACCTTTCTCCGCTATCTGCTCTGAACGCGCCTCATCACTAAAAACAAAGCAATAAGGCAGCCACTAAGAGCTGTGCTGCTCGTGATGTTTTTAAACTGTGACACAGCCCCATTCCACTCCCCGGGGCGGTGAGGGCACAGCTGACGCACAGGAAAAGCCACCGGGACAAAGCTGGGGCAGCATAAAGCGTGGGGCAGACAGCAGCCGTGCCTGGGGACACCGCCAGCAGCTCGGGGACCTCTTGCACAGGCAAGTTGGGGGGCTCTCTCTGTATGTCCGTCTGTCTGTCCATCTGTCCATCCATCTGGAGCCTTGGGGGTTGGGGGGGAAGTGTCTTACCTGGACCTGGGGGCCTCATGGTCCTGGGGCTCCCCACTGCTCCTGCACCACTGGGCCGCTCCGTCAGAGGAGGTTTCTCTGCCAGAGGGGACTGTAGGAAATGTTGTGGCAGTAGCACAGGTCGTAACTGTAGACAGAACCAAAAGTATCTGAATGAGCACCTCACAACATAAAAAGTGAGACACGTTGCACTGTCAGTATTTCATTTGCTATAGTTTGATGCTAATTTTTAAATGCGGTACATTTCTGCGACCTTTCAAGGGAGATCCAGTATAAATCACAGGTGTCCTGAGTTTTTAAACTTTTAGCACAACTCCCAGGAAAAGGAAAACCTGCAGCAGGATGTGTTGCCCTGAATGTGTTTCCAGAACCCTGGGTACAAACCAGACCTGCCCTTTGCAAGCTCTGGGACACACCAGCACCCCAGCACATCGCTTAGAAGTCCAAAGAGGTTGCAGCATCTTTTTTTTTTTTTTTTTTTTTTTTTTTTGGTATAAAAACACAAAGTTTTTAAGACTTGGTGGGTATCACAACCACCACAGTTTGCCAGAAGCTGCAATAAAATTTCTCCCTGAAAGCAAGCAGGCTTACAAATCTTATTTTCTCAACATGAGGTATTATTACATTATGATTTGGTTTTTGTAGGTATCTCAAGAAATAAGGCCTGTGATTTCTTTGTAATTACCAGTCTAGCAACAGAGATAGGAAAATGTTCCTATATATTGCTCCAAAAATATATATTCTTTCCTTTGAAACGCTGACATTATGAAACCATGATTCAGAGTTGGAAATGAAAAAGCTTTTTATAAAAAGGTCAGCTTTTTATAAAAATGCCAATTTTGATGAAACCTCATCTTTTTAATTTTCAGGGAAAAATTCTATCAAAAATGTCCAAAAACACCATGTTGTCCCTCCTGCAGTGCAATCTTTAATCCATGGCATTGTACTGTACATAGTTTGTTAGTGTGAACAAAGGCAGTGAGGAGCAGACAACCCCAGTAAAGGACAAGGCCGTGGGCAGAGCTCATAGGAGGACCAAGGTGGAAGGCCCCAGGGTGCCCCTTACCTACTTATCCATAACGGCCTGTTCCCAAAGCTACTGCTGACTTTTTCTGCAGATGAGACAGCTAGAATCACAACCCAGCAAAGTCTGCCTTGAGGCAATATTTATCTCTCAGTGCAATACAGAAGTATGTCAGTTTATCTCTGTGCATCCTTCAGTGCAATATAGGGGATGTGATAGTGCTGGAAAGACATGGAAGTGTGGGTAGGAGCAGTGACACAATCCAGTGGGTCCCTTCAGAGCAACCTTCAGGCTTCTTTAGTATACTGTGGGGGCTAAAGCAGCACAGCAATTTCTGCTTTTTTTAAATATGAGCTTATTCTACTCCACCCTTTAAATATGCTTTTCTGTGCCAAAAAAAAAAAAAAAAAATCACAATGAAAATGTTTTCATGAGTGGGATTAATGATGATGTGATGCAACCTTAGAGTACAGATGTCAGAAGGATCATCCTTGCCCAGGTAGAAAAGGAGTCACTGAGGTGTCTGCTTTGAGAGTCTGCTCACCCAAAGTAATCTCTTCAGTCCATGGAAAGCAGTGGCTATTTAAACACAACTCAACCCGCCTAAAGTCTGTAACGCTCAGTAGAGTGTCAGAAGTTAATCAGGGTGGATAGCCCAGCCAAGAATTTCAGAGCCTGTGTCTGGGTGACCCCACTGTTGCTTGTCTTTTGGTTTTCATATGGTTATACCCTGCCCAAGTTTTTTTTTTTTCCTTTTTTTAATACCAAATCTCAGAATTCTATGCCAAGTTAAAATGGAAAAGATATACTAGATAAATAATTTACTTTCTTAAGTAAGCAGTCCCCTCCAAACAGAAAACATGGGGCTCTAGCAACAGCACAACATAAAATGGTGTGAATTCATTGTTATAAGCAAATTCTTCACTTTTACTACTATTTCATAAGAACAGTTTAAGCTGGATTTGAAATACACAATCCTAAACTACTTCTCTAGGAAGAGATGCTGCACAAATCTCCCTGCTTCATAATCATCAAAATACACGGATTAAGGAAGAAAGCTGGCAGAGGTGTAAGAGCTATCTAGTTGTCTTACTTGCTTTTCTCCCTTTTCCTTTTAACTGACCAACTTCAGCCAAGTAACATTCATTTTTAAAGGCAGACACTAGCCAGGAATATTAAAATATGGAATTAAAAAAAAAAAGAACTATAAAGAAAATGTTTTGTACACTTTGAATTACTGATACATTGCTATTTTCAATGGCAGACAAGTTTAATGATTTCTTTTGCAGCATGTCCCAGTGGAGTCAAGTTCAACAACTGGAAATAAAGTTTTTAGAACAAGTTGACCAGTTCTATGATGATAACTTTCCCATGGAAATCCGGCATCTGCTGGCACAATGGATAGAAAGCCAAGATTGGTAAGGAATACATTTGCTCCCTCTCTTAAAATTTCCATCACGAGCAGTTTTTACCTTATCTGTCAGATTTTAGGTACTCATTTGTGAACTGTGCAAGCACCTACATTCCAAGAATAGTATTCTGCTATTTATGGATTTATCTTGTTGAGTTAGCATTGCATTTCATCCATTTAAGAGATTCAGTGTCAGTAAAGTACTGTTAAAGCTGCAACATTATTTTCAACCTATTAAATAACAATTTCTATTGAACATATTTTATATACAATGGTCATGCATACACCATCAGAATAAATTAATTACTGTGCTTTTTCCTAATAAACTATTACACATTATGTGAAATACAAAGGAGTACTGTTGAAAATTGCAATTGCATGTTTTAAAATAATGATTTTAATTAAAAGCACCATATTTAAAGTTAAATATAAATATAATTCAATTATAACATTTCTAGCTTGGATCCTTTTTCTTAGAGCACAGATTTCTATTCCCTATAACTTCGAATTTAAGGAACATCTGAAGGGGAGTTCTTATTTGAACTTAATCCTAAGCAAAATCCAATTAAAATGATCTAAGAACAAAAAGTGTTGTAATGTGGGACATGGTTTAGTAGGAAATATTGGTGATAGGTGGGTAGTTGGACTGGATGATCTCAGAGATCTTTTCCAACCTTGGTAGTTCTATGATTCTGTGAAAATAATGGCACTAGATTTTTCACAGAAAAACATGATGCAAATCAGTTTTCAATGGAAATGTTATCCCTTTACTTCCTGTAGCACATAATTATTCCTCTTATCTAAATCACATTTAAAGCTGGACACAGAGTTCCGGGGGACAAACCAGCAATTTGCAGGAATTGTCTTCCAGAAGGTAAATTTATACAGAAATTTAGATCAAATTCAATCAATAGTTATCTCAAGAAAATTCAGAACTAAGTGCCAAAAAATGTTTGTATTAATAGCAGCAGGAAGAAACGTCTCAATTTGGGAAGCTAAGTCCACAAGCCTATTAGAGAACTATTAAAAAAAAATACCAGCTAATTAATATGACAATTTTCCTTGAAGGTTATAGCATGCAGCGGGGCTGTGGAAACATGGGAATCATTAAAATCTCCTTTTTGCCAGATTTAGCAGGTATATCTCCAACAGGTATCTACCATTTGGGGAACAAGGAGAGAGTAACCTTAGACAAGGAGGCCATCCAGTCCAAAGACTATCTTCCTCTACCCTGCTCACTAATGTTACTGCCCTTCATGTAACAAGCTGTTCCATAAATAGCCTGTTTCCATGTTATTTGCATCCTTTGTCCCCTACGTACCCTTCACCAGAAGCTTCAGAGTCTTCTCGTATCCCCATATAGTTTGGCTGGGCAAAGGCTCATCTGGTGCCTGGTGTGAAGATATATATCTGCTGACTGGCCATCTGGCTGTTGCCTCCTGGAGCAAATTATTACTGCCATTTTCTTCAGTGGAGGCACTAATTTGGATTCCTCTCCTCTACCAACTTGCCAGTTTTCTGGGAAATTTGTACAGATGCAGTATTTTTTGGACTTTGAGCCCACTGTCAACTTTGGCTGAAAGTGGGCAGCAACTTGAGAAATTATGTCTGCGTGACTGACAGAGGCAGAGAGACCCTGGCTCACACTGTGCATAAGCCTCATTTCCTTCAGGGAGTGGGCTAAAAATGTTTAAATATTCATGGAAACGGAGACTGGAAATATCTGATTGTCTCCCCTCTGGATGAGTCCATAGCCTGGTGAATATAAATTCAGGGATCATAAAGTCAATTATTTACATAGCTCTACATGATACATTTAAATCGAGCTTCTTACTGCTTTTATTTCTCAATGGATTATAAATTTCTGTACAGATAGTTCGGCACTTCTCATGACGTTTTAAAAATGTGTGCTTCTCATTCATCTGTTCTCAAGGGAGGCTGCATCCAACAACGAAGCAATGGCAACCATCCTTTTACAGAACCTCCTAATCCAAGTGGATGAACACCTAGACCGGGTTTCACAAGAGAAGAACCTTCTCTTGATACACAACCTGAAAAGAATCAGAAAGCTGCTTCAGGTATGTTGTTACCCCAGATAACCAATTGCACACTCTGCCTGGCTTCTAAGGGCAATGTCTGACCTCTGCTAACACAGCTTGTTCCTGTGCACAGCTCAGAGCTTCCCTATTCCCTTTTCCAGGCAGCTATGGGACTGCCTCCAATAAGAGGCTATCAGTAACCATGTGGAAAAATAATCCAAGTTTTTAATTCACGCCACTGAGATGCAATGATTCTGTGACCTCTTGGCTCAGCGCATACCTATGTCTCGCTCAGCTCTTAAAAATAGGTTGATACAGTGCTTATAGAAGTTAATGGTTGTTACAAGTGTGATTACCAACTTTCCAGACACACACACACATTTAAATATGATTAGCCATGACAGTCTTTGGGAAAACAACGTGTATTTTGGCCTTAGCAAAACAGCACCCTGAAAAAGGAACCACATTTGTTATTTTGTTCTTAGCTGTGATTACTTGTTATGAATTGCTTAAAGGATTTTCCTTTAGGCTTCTGAAAAGTGATATTTACTTTGATTGGCTGAATGCTCCTCAAGTAATTGTTTATTTAAGGCAAGAATTCTCAGAGTTCCACTTCATTAGTCACCTACTTCCTGACATCTATTTGTCTTCTGCATAAAATAGATACACATCTGAGTTTAACAAAAGTTTGGGGATTTTTCTCTCCTTTGATGGTGTTTTCCATAAGTACTTTAGTGAAAACTGTATCATTTACAAAATGTTTTCTTTATTTTATATGAATTTATTGATCTGGAAAAACTTCATACTACCGTGTCAATTATTTTGGTATCACTGTGGCTGCATGTCTTTCTATTCTATGTATGTAATGGTGGCCCTCTTAAAAAAGCAACGTTGCTATCACTTTCCCTTCCAGTGTTATGCAAGAAGTTCTGCATATAACTTGAAATCAAAGCTCTTTTTCTATTGCTTTTGTTTGTTTGTTTGTTTTGTGGTTTGTGTAGCGGCACTAACACTCAATTCAGCACTTCTCAAACAACTTAATTGCTTTCGGTAATGGACAGCTGAAAGGTCATTGCTGCGATCTCCTTCATGGTCACCTGGACACTTTGCCATAGTAGGGTTGAGCCAGAGCTCCACCACCTTAGGTGTTCCCTCACAGAAGCATATATGTAGAAAGAGCACTGAAAAAAGCAGTTGTATTCCTGGCTCAAAAGGTTATACATTTCTGATTCCGCCATCCCGACGTGCATATGCACATGGATTGTAGGTATGTACTTACTGGCTCTACCAAAGTAAAGACTCTCACTGCTCCTTCTTTTCCTCACACCATTTATTTTATTCTAAACGTGAGTTGGCTAAGTTGAGTTGGCCATTTTGTGTCCTCTGTGAAATTCAGGGCGCTGAGATGAGGCATCAACCTAGGATGCATATACAGTAGCTGACCTAGCAGCAGATGTGAACACAGCCAGAGTGAAAACCAAGTCCTGCAGACCCTGCCTTAGCAAGCTTCCTCAAGCAATGAACTCTCTGCTCCACCAAGGTTTGCAGGTTGACAGTCTAAAGCAACACAAAACTCCCGAGGGAACACCAGAGATGCTGGAATTGCACTGCTTATTAAAAAGGGCTTCCATCTTGAGGTTTGCAGTAAAATATTTCCAGTCAAACAAAAAACACAACAGCTCTATTACTAATAAGTTGACCTTTCTCTGTTCTATCAAGACAACAAATAACGTCTATTTAGATTAAAAGCCACTCATTCAGTTTCAAAATACACATGCAAACCACCAGACACCAAACAGCACACTTTCACTATTAGAGCTTTTCCTGGTTTCTTATAACCTTTAACTCTATAATTCACAGCCTTATTATTCTTTCCAAAATAATTTCTGTAGCTTGGAGTAGAACAAGGCTCTTACTAAATCTGTATCACATGTATTCTGTACCGTTGTTTAAAACGCTACATTCCAATTTCTTCAACATAAATGATAATTTCTTCCTCAGCCAAAGTGTGCAGAGTGTGTTCTTTGTAGGTGCACCTGATTTTTTTGAACGTATCCTAGGAGTTTGGAGTTATTTGGCTCCACACCCAAAGCTGGTGCTGCTGCAAAGCTAGAGACTGTTTGATAACTTTGACTGGCTTCCTAAAATAAATAGTGGAAGCTACATTGGCAAACATCTTTTCATTCCTGGTGACTCTATGAACAGTCTTGGTTTGGTTTTCTCTGAAGGTTAGTTACACCACAATCCCACTTTTTGTTTGCTCTCTAGAACAAGCACTTCTTTGAAATTTCACAGTTCACTCCTCTTCCTTCCCTCCTCTGTACCACACACTGACGTGCAGACACCTGTAGATGCACAAAAATGTTCAACCTCATGACCTGAATGCAATGTTTGTTTACTATCTTGAGCCAATTATATATGGCTTGTCAAGCTAGATAATGTCGGAAACCAACACACAGAATATGAAGCTGAGCTGTGGTAGAGGTCCCTAAATACTACAGAGACAACAATAAAATAATTATAAATACAGAACACTCACAGCACAGTCTGCAAATCTGGACAAAAGACAAAGCGTGGGACTACTGCTTAATTAGTAATACAATTAAGTCATTTGTGATGGCCAGCCTTAGAAAAAGAATCAATAGCCACTTTACAAATAGCTTGTGCAGCTTCTTCCCAGGCAGCACAGGCTCAAGATTCCTCGTGCTGTTATGCCCACTTGTTTCCAATAGCACAGCCTAGCACTCTCCATTTGAAAGCTTCCACTCTGATTCCTTTTTGTTATCAGGAAGAGAAAAAGTTCTGTGCTTCACCTGAAATATCTGTATGCAGACATCTTGGTTATTCCATGGGAGTAAGGAAGGAAGTAGGGGAAGGAGCGAGACCTCACCTGCCTGATATTTGCAAAATAAAGCTGTTATCAATCTCAGGAGCTGTGAAATGCGAAGACCAAAACTGTTAGCAGAAAGGCAGCCTAGCACCCTTGTTTTTAGGTCACAGAGACCACCCCTATTCTTCTACCACCACAGAAATAATAATGGAGCATGACATTTCTGCTCAGACTACTGAAATTTCCAGAACTACATTGATGCAAAAAGAAATGTTGACCAGAAACGTACAATGTGAGAAACTTTTAAGTACTTGAAAGCAACTTAGCTAAGCTGTTAACTCTCAGTAATTTGCTTCTCTATCCATTTCTTGCTCTTTCAAAATGTTACATCTTGACATTAAACTGGTAAAAATGCACGTATTTTATTAAAAAGGATCAGTGCTTTAGGTTAAAATCCCTTGTATTCTTATATTACTATTACTCCTGTAACCAGTAAATTGGATTCATTTTTACAACAGATTGGCCCTTTGTTGCGATGCTTTTCAGTGGATGACAGCAGAGCACAGCTGCTCGCTAAGGTTAAATTCTACGTCCCTCCTCCTACAGAAGTCCTGCTCCTGTGAGCAGCAGCTCTATAAAGGAATGAGGAGAGAATATGTTTGGAGGGAGGAAGCTCTGCCTATGACTCTTTCTCCTCTTTAAAGCCTAGATGGAGAAAAGCAAAGCAGATTAGTCACAAGGACATGGTTTGTGCTGTTGCTATGACAGCAGAATGTAAAGGGCAGATGTTAAGCTCCAAAGAGCTGCCTATCATTTCTAGGAACCAAATTTCAAATGCAACAGTCTGCAAGACCTTAGCCCATAAACAATTATATCCTGGCTTTCTGAAGAATTTCTTGTAAATAACTGTGCCTGTCCCTGAAGCAAGCTTCTTCAAAACATGCAAATAGATTTGGTGCACAATAGAGACTAGCAAAATTGCTTGTTTAGGACAGAAGCCACCCACGTTCCTCGCTCACAGGCTAAAATCCTTGATTGGTAAGAGCAGCATGGCTGCAGGGATCCTGCAGGGCTGCCAGTAGACTGAGAATCTAAGACAGACATGGCTCTGCTCATGCCCCACCTGCCTTGTAGGAACAGTCTCTGAGTTATCTAGGGATTTTTCATCTTAGATATCCTTGCACCCTTGCTTCTTCCCTTACCAGAGCTGGAAATTTGGCTTGGCTTGGCTGCCTGAGCCATGCCTGAGCTACCAGAAACTTTGACAGCAGTGTGCCCAGGTGGCCAAGAAGGCCAATGGCCTCCTGGCTTGTATCAGAAGTAGTGTAGCCGTTAGGGAAAGGGAGGTGATTGTACTCAGCTCTGGTAAGGCAGCACCTTGAGTTCTTTGTTCAGTTTTGGGCCCCTCAATGCAATAAAGACATGGAAGCCCTGGAATGCATTCAGAGAAGGGCGAGGAAGTTGGTGAGGGGTTTGGAGCACAGGTCTTATGAAGAGCAGCTGAGGGAGCTGGGATTGTTCAATCTGAAGAAGAGAAGGCTTAAGGGAGATGTTATCACTCTCTACAACTGCCTGAAAGGAGGTTGTGGTGAGGTGGGGGGGTCAGCTTCTTCTCCAAAGTAACAGTGACAGGACGAGAAGGAATGGCCTCAAGTGGTACCAGGGAAGGTCCAGATTGGGTATTACAAAAAATTTCTTCTCAGAAAGAGTGGTCAGGCACTCAAACAGCCTGACACAGACTGGTGGTGGATGCACCATCCCTGGAGGTTTTGAAGAACTGTGTAGATGTGACACTAAGGGACATGGTTCAGTGGCCATTGTGGTGATGGGTTGATGGTAGGACTGGATGACCTTAGTGGTTTTCTCCAACCTTAATGATTCTATAATTCAGAGACAGAGATGGGCTGTGCAGTGCAATGGGCATATGACAACAATACCAGAAAAAGCAGGAATTCCCAGAATCATCCCACTCATAATCACAGCTCATCTTTATGCTCTAGTCTCATGATAACTCTTGAAAGCAATCCCTTCTCATTAAGAGCAACATGCATCTGTGTCACAAAACTGTTTATGATATTCAGGGGAAAATCTGATTATATAAATCTCTTATAAAAATGAAATAACTGATTTAAGGGACAGGAAGAATGGCTACTTCTCTCATTTACCATTGAAGCCTGAGTTAATGAGGGTATGTTGTTCTCTGGGGAACATTTTGCCATCAAAGATGTATATTTATGACATTTATTTAACAGCCACTGCACATTCTCAGGTATCTATGATCTGCACACTCTCACCAGCCCTGCTAGAGCCTGAGATGAGGTGAAGGCAGGCCTGGGTAACCACAACTGTGTGCACACCTTCAGCAGCCTGGGAAATGCTTGCAAAGAGAGAGATCAAAGATTCACCAGATCTGCTGATTCACATCGATTGCACCAAAATGAGCTGCTGAAAACAGATTTAAACTGTGGAGCTAGGAAATATTAGTTTAGTTATAGTTCTTCCATCTACGCAGCACTACATTTTTATGAAATTATCTGCAACAGCATCTTAATCTACCTTCTGTCCTCTTAACCAAAGCATGTTCACCTTATGGCATTTCATTCCATATTAAACTCACCCTAATTCTCAGTAGCACAAACAGCATCTTGTTTTCCACGCTGTTACAACAGGGATCTGGTAGTGTCTTCTTGCTTCTGCTTCAGTTTCTCAGTCATACTGCATGGCTTGTTTCCATCTGAGAACCAAACATCTTCGAGCATCTCCAGACACAGCTAAAATGAATGTATAAAGATGTTCATTTCAGTTCAGGTAACTGTTAAGTTTCCGTACCAGAAAGGAGAAGGATGAGGGATCCTAGCATTATTTGTTTTGGACCATCAGAGAAAACTGACCCTCCCCCAAAAAAGCACTATACTGAGAAACAGTTGCAAAGAATGGAAATGTAGCCATTGGTGTTTAGGTTGCAGTTTGTTGCAGTTTCCTGTGAAAGCTAAGAATGGGGTGAGAATGGAACATAGAGAAAGTTTGTAACACACCACAGAAAAAAAGAAAGACAGAAAAACCCAACAGTAAAATGTTATTTACATGTGTTTAGCGCTCATGCAACCTGGTATATCAACAAAGCAACCAATTTTATCTAATACCATCCAAACTGGCTTTTCACATTAGCATCTTGCCACCAGCATGTTTTCAAGCTTAATCATTAAAGCTGTTTACAAAATAACTTAGCGTGCAAGTGGGGAACCTTGAACGCAGTCTGCAGACCGAATGCTAACCAGGCAACCCTCTGCCATCAGTGATTGCAGACTAGCAACTGCATGGCAGCTAATGAGGTTTTTTTAACAAAGGATTCCAATGCATGGCTGCATAAAGGTTCTTCCTAGAAGTAAAATGCTTTTGAGTTACTAGTCATTATTTCAGGAACGCTGCTGTAACAATTTACAAACGTCTCAGTTTGTTCTCGTAGAATGAATAAGAGTTAGCTTCTGCACAGATGTTTAAAAATCGAGAAAGCAAACGAAACCTTTTGCACTCCTTGCTCATTCTAAGGGCCCAGCTGCAGACGGAGATCTGCCTGGGAGGTTAGCTAATGGGGCTCTGGGCTTTGTGTCCAAATGACAGAGGAAAGAAACAAAACTCAGATATCAGATGTCCCCTGCTATTTGCCCTCTTTTGCAGGGAAAATTGTGTGATCATTTTGAAACACGTTTCATTTGAATAAGAAGCATTGCTACGTTATTCGTTCCCTGGGGCAGCACAGTTGCACTGTGTGATGATGAGATCTACAGCAGAGTATTTTCTGCAGCTGTATCTCTCCCACTACCTGCTAACAAGCCTACTGCTCCTATAGACCACTCCTTGGCTGTTTCTGGTTTGTGTTTAGAGGAACTCAGTTTAGGGACAAACCAGAGTACGGAATAAAAGACCTCTGCCTTCACAGCTTATCCCAACTCTGCTCAGGTGCAGGTGCTCCCAAGAACGTTTACGCTCTGTAAAGTTATGTGCTGTACTATATGAGTAAAGCAGAAACACAACACTGCAGGGTTATATTTTAGGGCTTCCCACATTCAAAGGAGTTGTCTAAAAGAATGAGTCTGCCTTTAAGGTTCTCCTAGGTATTTCGAAAGCGGGAGGGGAAATCTAAAAATAAGAATCGTAAAACATAGAAGAGCAGTCACAGGTACTTCCTCTTAAAGACCTAAATAGAACTGAGCCATCTTTTTGGTAGAAAAAGAGTTTTAGTAAGAATAGAACCTGCTGAGATGCAGGATTAAAATAAATAAATAAATAGATAAATAAATAAAAACAAAACAAAAACACAAACGCTCTTCACCAAGGAAGAGTCAGTCCTTGCAGTACATTGAGACGTGTGTTCTGCCTGCCTGCACAAACAGGGACAATAAATCAAGGCAAAAATGACAATTGCTTTGTTTTGTTTTCATTACATGGAAGATGAGATACTTGCTTATCTAGAAAGATGCTGAATATCCAGCTTGGTAGAATGAGGGTGTCACAAGAAAGCAACAGGGAAGGCAACGTGTTCTTTCTTGACATTGTAATCCTGTTCCCTGTCTGTGTCCCAGCTCCCTTCCATCAAATATTCACTCAGTGTCAACACATCAGTAGTTGTCATACTTAACAGTTCCATGCTGCCAATAAAGATTTTATTGCACACACCTAAAAGGCGTACAGCTGGGTTTTCCAAGCAGAACCAACAGAAAATAGCTAGCGCTGATGGTTTTTACAGTAAAAAAAAAAGTACTTTTTCAGAATTAGAAAGCACTAAAACCTACTCAAGCCATTTTAAGGTCACCTTGAAAAGCAGGTAAAAGTTTGGGTTTTTTAAAGGTTAAACACCATCCTTGTACGCTACAGGTAGTAAGCAACAGCCAAACCCTTCTAATCACATCACTGAAACACAGAAAACAGAGTCAGGGTATTCTGTAGTGCATATAAGGAGGTGCTCATTTATAGACATGCTCAGTACAGAGAGCTTTGACACATGAAAAGGAAAGCTGTCAATATCACTGCGGTTGGGAGTGATCCTATTTGTGATGGAGATACCCAGGGGAAATTACACAACACTGCTGGGGGAAAATTATTAAATGTGGGGGTGGGGGAAGCAGAGTAAGCAAGAGAGCCAGCCTCTAGTATAGATTTCTTAATTCTTCCCAGGAAAAGCAGTACATTTCCAACACTAAAATTGACAGCTCTTTGTACCAGCACATGTACTTTGCAGTTCCATAACATGCATTTTAAAGTTTCTCCATGATCTTATAACTTAGGGTATCAGAGTCCTGCACTTCCCCAGCCACTGAGGAGGATGTGCAAACAGCCCAAAGAACTCAGGCTGTTTTAAAATTTGCCTAACATGTCTGAATGCTGCGCACTATAATGTATACATCCCTTATGCAGAAATGCCTTTTTGTTTCCCTTCATAATTCGGTTAAGACACTTTCCCAACAGGTGCCTCTGAGGTGCAGACAGTGCATTCTGGGCAGTGGTAGGAGGGATTTCTCCCCAGAAAACGTCATCGGCATTCAGAGAAAATGTTCATCTGTTCAGAATGAAAGTTTTACTTCCTATCTGTTTAAATTTATCATCATGGTGGTACTTATTAAGTGTAAAATTCTCCAAATAAGACCAATTGTTGTTTGTTCTAAACCATGGCACACAAGACATCTCCAAAACAGAAGAGAGGAAAAAGAAAATGTCTAAGACCAATGGAATCGCTGCTGTAGTAGCAGATATGAATAACATTTCCTTTTGAAACTTCAGATGAAAAGTGAACCACCAGCTTCTCTTAGTTGGTATTTATAAAAAGATGATTCTAAGTTTTCCTGTCTCTCTCTCTATATATACACACATATAAGTATATTAATAACACAGTCTTGCATAACTGCAGAACTGACATCCCTTATCCTTTCCCAGCTGCCAATGCTTTTGTTACACCAGCTCAAGCTTTCTTTCTTTGGTTAGCTTTCCTTTATTTCCCAACTTTTACCTCTTCTTCAGTGATAAGAAATCATTTCCAGGTTGTCATTTGGAAGCCAAGCTTGAGCAAATTCCACCCTGAATCAAAGACAAAATGGAAGTACAGAAGAGTGCAAGCTTACAGTGAAGTGATTATACTGGCTGGCACAGTTTGAAGCGTAATTTCCTTTGAGAAGTATAAAACATGGGGAGAAAAAAAAATAAAAATCAGTGATTATTTTGACAGTCAAAAACATTAGCTATTGTTACTTTTAGTAATTATAGTCATTTAATAAGTTGAGTTACAAAAGGGAAAAAAATTGTTAATTTCCACTTCAACTCCTGATTCAGATGGTTTTCCCTTACTGAAAGAAATAGAAAGAGAGAGAGAGAGAGAGCTTTTACATATTTTGCATATGAACGGTATCTAGAAATGCTAGGAAAGTCCCTGATACCTGGCATTCATCTGTGGGGGATTTTAAAACATCCCAATGTCAAGAGGCTTTAGAAAGCCTTCTCTGTGTAGGTGTGTCCTCCAGTTCCAAGAGATTTCTATTTCATTTTGATATAGTTACGGGCTCTGTTTGAATCTTTCTTGTTACACGGCAAAGACAAAAAGATCCTCAGGGTCTCCATGGGGGGCTTGTTTGGGGGAAAGTTTCATTACTGATCTCTGCAGCCAGTTTTGATTTCTCAAGCTTCCCTCCTTACGCTCAAAGCTTCAAGTAGAATCACAGGCTCAGCCGAGAGTAACACAGTTCTGTCACACTCTTTGGAACTCCATACTGCAACCCAATGCTGGTGTCCACACTTCTGCATCCAGAAGTTCCTCAGGAACCCAGAGACCTCCCTTGCAGGATTGTGTCCTTATATTAAAACACTTTCTAGGTGTTATCAAATTTTATGAAATGCTGTTATACAACAGTTAGCTGGAAATAAACACTTCTCACTTCAGTTAGTCTATAAAGATACCATTGCATATTAAGCTTCTCGTGTGTTAGCAACCTATGAGGAAGGCAGGACACTGTTTTACCAGCAAAAAAATAACAGCAACACTTAAGTCATCAGACCAATTTATAAATACACGGATCAGTGGATTTACACCCGTTACAGATTTCCCACCACGGCTCTCATCCCAAGCCTTGTTAAAAAAAAACGCCTTCTTCTCAAGTCAAGGTGCTAACAAACGAGGCTTAGCAATGCAAGCTACTGTAGCTGAAACCAGCCAAATGCTCCTGACTAAGCACGTCCTCATCCTTAGCAATCAACTCATGCTTTGCTCCGCAGTTTCAGCCCATTCGGGGGTAGAAAACCCCTCAGTACCAATAGTTGCAGCTAATTAATTACCTAACTGTTTTTCTACAATCCTGAACTGCTTTTTGACAAATCACCGAAGGGACAGCCCTCAGACTACTTGGGGTGTACACTGATGGCCACGTGGGACAAGTACTTTATTCATCCCTCTCTCCTGGGATGACTTCAAAAACCCCAGAAACATCACAAAGCTTACTTTCACTGCTAACATTGCCATGACAGTCAAAGCTGCCCTAGAAGGGAACACTTTGTACATCACTCATTTAGCTGTAGGAATCCTGTGTCTGTCACCTCATCTCTACCTGGAATGAGACTATAGCCAAGTGTGGTATTTAATACTGAGCAGCTTGAAGTTTCTGCAATTAAAATGATCGTTTTTGTGTGATATTCTTTTACCTTGCAATGGAAGTCAAAACACATCATGAAATCATGCAAAAGCACCTGGGAAATTATCTGGTTCTATCTAGTGAAAACTGCTAGAAACATAGGCCTGCTGTCACAGCAATAGATATGTGCTCAGAAAGTGTGCTCATATTTCTATCAGCTGTGTTCGCATACTCGGTTTCTAGTGGAGCAATTGGTATGAGCTAACAAGGTAAAATACAGCATTGGATTAATTATACATAAACCTATCAAGTCAGAACCACAGAAAGGAAGAATAAATGTGACCAAAAAACTTACCAAAAAGAGTAGGAAAAAGGAACAAGTCTAAAAGAGGAAATTGTACAGGAAGTGAAAAGAATTGGATTAATTCTAATGAAAAAAGAGTACATGGACACTGAATGAAGGGCATCTGACTGAAAGAGAAATGAGTCCTGAATAAAAGGCACGAAGGCTATTGCGAAACACTAAACAAATACACCACCGTGAAAGATGCTGCTTGAGTTATCAGGCTTTCCTATTTGATAAATACAGCACAAACTGATATTTTTCACATGGCACCCATTTATCTGTCAAACATCAGCAATTCTGCACCTTCTTTAAGATGGTGTAGAAAATTGTCAAAATTTTAATTCTTTGGCTTGGGCCAAAGCTCTGCTGCTGCTTCTTTCCTTCCTTATTTGTTGAAGGAGATAAATTGTTCATAGACTAAAATTAAGTCTTCTGCGTTCTGCTAAGGATGCCTTTCTGCCTGCATCATTACCAGGCTGGTATGCCTTTAGTCTTTTCTTGGCTGAAATGCTCCATGCTAACAGCAACATCCTATTGAAAATGAAAAACACGATAAAAACATGCGTAGAAAAGACGAACAGGAATGCTCTATCAAATAGATTAAATTTGATCATCAAATTATGTGCATCTCAGAGTTACATCTTTATATTCTCTGTAGGATACTTCCAAGAGTATTTTATGACTGTAGCACTAACTGATGCTGCAACTGATGCTGTAAAGCTGAAGCAACACTCACAAAGGTTGAGAACATCGGGAGAGTCTCTCTGTAGCTTAGAGACAGTGAAACCACGTTGTTTGTGATTTCCAGTGGGAAATCCTGAATTCTCAATTTGTAAAAGTTCTGTTTATTTGTATTTGCAGGGGAAATACCATGGTAATCCCATGCATATAGCAGTGATCATCTCAAACTGCTTAAGAGAAGAAAGAAGAATATTGGCTGCAGCCAGCATGCCCGTGCAGGTAATGAATTATATTTCCCTAATTTACACCATGTTAATCTGCCCACGTGCTTTTAGGACCAAATCCTGCCCTCCATTATGAATTCCACTAGAGTGATTTATGTGCACTGGGGGGCTGCCAAATGTTACCATTTAAACTCATGTTTGTACTTCATTAGTGGCTCTGCTGCCGCAAACATTGCTATAAGTGACTTCGATGTCACAGCTAATCTTCAAAGACTTTAATCTGTGGGAAAGACTTTAAAGAGATTATTCTTTGCAAAACAGATGTGTACATATTAAATTATGCATTGCGCTAATTCATATGAATTATGCAACACAAAAGACATTCCATCTTATATGTTCCACTGATTGTTTTTATGTTACTTGAAGGAAGAAATTTTAAAATCACATTTACGACCGTTTTGTGGAAATGGTTATATGGTTAAAATCCAGATCGAATATTACTCAAGGCAACTTTGTTCTTTTAATAACCTGCAGATGCAATACGTGTTTTTATACGAGTACTGTGATACTGGTCTTTTTTTAGAAATCTAATCATCTATGTTTCAGGTCCTTTAATTTACTAGACATTTAATATCTGCAGTACAGACAAGCCCTTTCACCTTTTGGATTTTCAAGTTAAAGAAGTACGCTTTTGAGATCTGCGGATCTAAACAGGTTGAGTTGTTCATACCAGCCCTCGGCCAGTAGAACATTGGGTTATGAATTCCTTGTCTGTGCTAGAACTTGCCTTATCATTAATTACACTTGGTGTTACTCATCCAAGTATTGCCTGTTCAATGCATTCCAGGGACCACTGGAGAAGTCTTTGCAGAACTCCGTGGTTTCAGAGAGACAAAGAAATGTGGAACACAAAGTGTCAGCCATTAAGAACAGTGCCCAGGTATTTTGTTGTCCTGTTTCCCATCTGCGCAGCCACGAGCTATGATTTTCATAGACATATCTATTATTAAGCCATGTAGCACCAACACCTTGTGTCACTCCATTATTCCATTATCCCATTATTCTCCAGATCCCAGCCCAAGCAAACTACTCAGTATGCACATGGATTCTCAGATGAGTTTTTGCAGCAACTTTGGGTTAAGTGCAAGAGTTTCCTAGTTTAAAGCTGTCATACTCATTGCTATGCAAGTCACAACTGGATCACTGAGTGCAGTAAGAACATACCTACTGCTTCTAAATAGATGTGAGGTTCAATAAACCTACTTTTGCAATTCCATCTCCTCTAGTTGGGTCAGAAGTATCTAGACTTCCTGACCTTTGAGTCACGTGCATACCAAGATTTCTGTAAAGCCAAAGACTACATGACATAATTATACATTTTGGAAGCATGAGGGGAGAACTGTGAGCTGATGGTAACAATTCTCCAGAAGCTTGTCATACCACTGCAGAGTAGATTAGGACTAAGCCCTATAGCTATGTCTTGTATAATAGGTTGCAAAAGTTCACAGAATAACTGCCCGTTCATTTCAAGGCAGGATAAGGATTCAGACCACCTGTAGCCTTTTTAGGATCCCAGCACCTCTTCTAGCTTCATAGCAGACTTGATGTAGAAATTATATTAGAAATACTTGTCCATATGCTGTCCACGAACAACACATGAGGCATACTGGAAAGAGATCCTACTAGCTTTCTCTCATAAGCGTCTCCCTACACAGAGAAGAAAGGTAGAGAGATGAAACCCTTAAAAGGATAAAGCTAGCTTTAGAAGTTGTGGTACTAGATCTCTATCAATGTTACAGATAAGAGCTGCAAAACAACAGCAGCCAGATCTGCAACTCAGCAGCCAACCACGCTGCTCCTCCAGCCTGTGTCTAGTAAGCATCTATGAGGGAAAGTGCAGCCACCCTTGAAAGACCAGGGAAAATGAGAATAATTTCCAGGTACAAGGGTTTTTTAATAGGTAATTAAATTGAACACAAAAATCAGCCATCTCCTTGTGTATGTAATTTCATACCTTTGCACACATAATTTAAAAGCTCCGAAAAGAAAGAAAGAAAGAAAGAAAGAAAGAAAGAAAGAAAGAAAGAAA
>JAPSGF010000015.1:7836239-7931546 GCA_035772895.1 Perdix hodgsoniae
AAAGAAAGAAAGAAAGAAAGAAAGAAAGAAAGAAAGAAAGAAAGAAAAGCAAGCAGAATTATTAACTTTGTGTGCCCTAATTTAGCAAATGAACACACTTATTTTCCCAGACACTGAACTTGCACATCTCAGGGAACTAAAAACAGCACAGAAAAAGACTTTGGAACAAAGCAGATTATTTCCTACAGATTTATTTACCTTCTCCTGATGCATCTTTTTTGAATTATCTTTGTATGTTGTACAGATACAACACCTTCTAAACTTTTTGTTCTAGGCATGAAAACTAACCCTTGCAAAAAGCCATAGCAATAAAGCTGTGTCATTCCTTTACCAAAATTACTAAGTATTCCTCTGAAAAATAAAGTCCCAGAACCCTGCTGCTCTCGTTGCTGCTCAAACCTTTCTGACTTTGCAAAATTATCTACTTGCTTTAAGGCTATACAAAGTCAGTTAAGCTATTGGTATTACATTTTACGTGTTCAGATGGTAGGAAAGGAGAACGCTATGTTATGCCTTTATCCATTACAAAGTAAGTTCCTTTTTATGCCACTGTGAACACCAAAGTAATTTCTCGCTTTCCTCTCCCCTGGGAAAGATGACTGACCAAGATGTCAAATACTTGGAAGACTTGCAAGAAGAATTTGACTTCAGGTATAAAACAATACAAAGTTTAGGTAAGTGCTTTTGTAATGGTTTTTAGATTCGCTAGGAAAAAAAGTGATTACACAACTAAAATCGAGCCTCGTTTTTTTTCTATGCGTTACTGAGATAATATATGTAAGCATAAAAATCGATTTTTAGTTTGTATAAAACCATAGTCTGAGACATAATGACTCTCACGGGGTTAAAAGGGCAAACATGATCTCATTGTTCAAGTGCAGTTATTTTCTATAGACAAGGGGCACAACACAATGAGAAGAGCGTAACTTTCTTAATTTAAAGAACTTATTGTTCCTTTTCCTTCTGGTTGACTTGGCCCATTCTTGGCACGATGTGGAAGAGCTTCTTATTTCCCAGAGTGCTGTTTTAGCCTCTGACTTGGCTGTCTGTTCTTTTTTGACCATGGTGATGATAATCAACTGCTAAGCACTCTGAATGCACATTTGACCTATGATAGTTGAGATCTGCACACTGCAACAGCACTTGCACAATCTCTTTCAGAAAAGAAATTGAGGTCCACTCGTGTCTGCTCAGATACCTTCCTGGTACCTCCCTTTGAACATGCAGAGATAGCTGGGGGTTGAAATGCCCGGGTTCTTAAACACATGACTTGTGTGTTTAAGGCTGGATACGGCTAGACAATTGGAAGAGATCAAATTACTGTGGTTCAACTAGGTGTTGGTCACCAGGTCAAACACAGTTATTGATCAAGCAGACGACTGAAACCTACCCCACTTATGAAATTGAACATGCTTACACAGATGACTTTCAGGGCTTACAATTTCACTTTGCCAACAACTGCTGCACACAAGCATGAAGTACTTTAAAACGTGCATGTGAGCAACTGCAGTGGCTGAGCAGAGAGTTGAGTACCCATCTCCCTCTCTCTCAAAGTACATACTCTGATGTAATGAGATGTCAGTCCACGACTCAGCAGAGACACAATTGGCACCAATTTCTTTTGTGAAGGTAGCATGAGCGACACACGTGCAAAAGGTGGGGGATGAGCCAAGTATGAGTGCATGTGTGGTGAGCTTGGGGGAGCTTGAAGCTAATGCATGATCCAGGGAAGGAAAAAAATTCGAGAAAGGGGGAAGTACCAGCGTTCGGTACTCCTGGCTGCTAAAATCCCCATGGTGATGAACATTCTATCTGTTTCAAATGCGTAACCTTGATGCATGTCAACCAGACACCTAATTCACTTGGAGCCCAAAGAGCTTTATATGCTGACATCACGAGCATGTGTCAATAGTAGATCAACCATTGATCCAAGCCAGATGTATATATCACTATGCACATCAGAAATATAGAGACTTCTATTTATGAGCCATGCCTTTTCTACCTTTTTCCTGTTCCAAATGCATGCACACATTTCAAGAACGGCAACATAAAACCATAGCTTAAGTTTGTATGCAAATGGGCCTATTCAAGGGAAATGTGCCATTATGTAATCTGCTGATGCCTGCAGTTTATTTTTTTTCCTAGTTCCTCCTGCAGTCAGGTTGTGGTTCCCCCCCACGTCTCCCATAAACACGCGCACAAACCCCCACGCCCACATCTGCACTGAATTAACTGAGCAATTTTTTCACCCCTGGCAGAGCAGAGCGACAAAAACAGCGTCCTCATTAAACAGGAAATGTTGGCGTTGCAGGCAATGCTCAATACGTTAGACTACAAGAGAAAGGTTAGTGACATCCTTTGTCTGCTGTGGGTCACTTGCTTTCTCCCTTTATTCCCACACCAAATACTCAAATGCTACTTGTGCCTTCGTGAATTCTCTCCTCTTGGAAGAAGAGGCAAACAGCATGTGAGTTATCAACACACCAAAGGCTTTGCGTTTGCGTGGGTGATCTTGGCGAGCAGTTAAGAAACCAGCAATTAAGCAGAAGCTTAATTAGGGCTATGATTCCGCTCACCTTAGACGGGAGGACTTCAGAGGAACACTTCTGCACTGCACTGGATGGATAGCTTAGTTGGCAGTCTAGAGCTTTTACAGTAAATAAAAGTTTATCCAACGTAAATGTGATCTAGTAATTGCAAAACCAAACAAACAAATGCACAGATACTACCTAGCTCTGTTTAGCAAGAGAGACATGTGACTATGAGCACTTCTTGACCATTCCTTTACCAGTACAGAAAGCCTTGTGTTCAGAGACACATACCTTCTACTGTTAAAAGCAAGTCAAATGTACAAACAAACAAAAAAAAACCCTGTGAATTGGACATGATGCAAAACAGAAGAAGGATTTTATGACCTTGACAGTGCTTCTAAATGTCAGCTGCTTGGAGGTGTTATGCCCACTATGAATACAACCTCCCCTCCCAGCCCCTAAAGAGAAATTTTTACTGAAGAAGAGCTCACTGATATTCAGAATTAGCTTTACATGGTGAGTAATCCAGTCACCTCTGGGCTAAAGAGACAAAAGTGGTGGGACTAAATACAGATGTTTTCAAAATCTTAAAAAAAATGTAATCAGCGCTTTGTGATAATGGCTGAATGTTGTAGCCGTTCCCTGTGGCCAATCCGTGACAGCTATCCCATGTTACAGGAAGTACTAAGTAAAATAGGCCGTGTCATCCACGAAATTGATATGCTCATGAGCAACATGCTGACCGAGGAACTGCTGGACTGGAAGAGACGACAGCAGATTGCCTGCATCGGGGGTCCCCTCCACGGGGGGCTCGATCAGCTCCAGAACTGGTAAACCTGCACTGAGCTTATGTTTCCACTGAAAACCACAGGAAGTCTGCAAGCCCCATGCACACAAAATGATAATTCCTTTAGGTCGGTTGCCTTGCTACCTTGCAACAGCAGAAAATTCATGAGCAGCTATGCAAGTAAATAACTAAAAATGCACTTCGCTTTCGTAGATAAAGTGGTAGAACGGTAGAATTTGCTGGTAGTATGAATGACAATTACAGTAAAGAGCTGAGCCTGAGCCATTGCAGTCAGTCATTTTTTGGTTTGATGGTAGTTGCAGATATATGATACACATACCCCAGGGAGTTTTGCTTGAGTAAGAGCTGTGCTGACTGAGCTTGTCACTGGGGACAGTGGGAGTTTTGTCTCAGCAGGAGCTGGGTGGATATTTTATGCTCTGACTCGCTGGGTACATCACTGCTCAAGGCTTAAAGCTACCCAGAATTGAATGACAGAAGTCTGCACCATGGTGGTAATAGAACCAGGCTTAAAGGTGCTTGTTGGATAAAGAAAAAAAAAGAAAAAGAAAAAGAAAAACAAGAAATAACTTTAGTTTAAAAAAAAATAACACCTCTAGAAAGCATCAGGTTCTCTCCCATCTAATTACTATTTTGGAAAAGGTAGAGTAAACAGTAAGAAGAAAAAAGGAGGGAGAATAACCAAATATAGACGTAGTTTTTGAAATTTGAAGAAAAGAATTTTTTTAGTCTTGGTAGCATGTTCAATTCATATAACCATTATCCTTTCAAAGAGTACACTTGGAAAAACTACTAAGCTGTAGGCAAGAAATAAAACTGGCTGCAGTGCCCTGTGTGTAAAACATCAGGACAGTGATGCATTTCCTCTAAACTATCACAGTCACTGCTGCACTGTTGTTGATGAGGCCTTTGGGGAGATATTTACCTCTGGAAGTAAAGTGGGAAATCTCGCATGATGTATTTATATACAGCTGTAAACAAAAGATGAATGAGCATAATTGTGTATAAAGCTTGAAAGCACCATAATGCACAGAATTCAATTTCCCTAAGCAAGAACTTCAGTAGATGTTATGTTCTATTAATGGCTTATATGAGAGATTGCAAGTTAATCTGTTGTCTCTCTGTAGTTTTACGCTGTTGGCAGAGAGTCTTTTTCAAGTTAGAAGGCAACTGGAAAAACTGGATGAGCTGTTGACCAGACTGACATACGACGGGGATCCCATCCCAGTGCAAAGACCTCAGCTGCTGGAAAAAGTCAATTTCCTGCTCTACAACCTCTTCCGCAAGTGCGTAAGCTATTGTGAATTCATGTTGCTTTACTTGAACTGACGCACATTTATTGGTAACAAAACCTAACAGTTAAGAAGGAAAAAAAAAAAAAAAAAAAAAAAAAAGGCTGAGTCTGCAAGGATCTTAAAGACTGAGTTTCCAAAGGAAGGAGTATGTACAGCTGTCATCAAAACACAGAGAAGCTGAAGGTACCAGAGAGCTTCTCGTGTACAGCACTTAAGGTTTTGTGGTCAACTTCTGACTCTATGTGAACGCCAAAACCCACTTATTTCAATCACGTACGTACCGCTGACAATTCTGCGTAGCGAAGCAGCAGATCCTTCTCTTTTCTCCTCCCCACCAAAGTAGTCTTCCCTCCCAAATTCATCCATCTATTCATATATAACATTTTCATAATTCGTCTTCTCTTTTGTACCGGCTATACAAGGAGACAGACCACAGGTGACTATACCAGTAGCTGTGTCTGCAAGCAAAACATGGTTTATTGCTTTTTTATGAAATAAGGAAAAAACCAAACAATTATTTAATTTCATGGAACCAGGTTCAGTGGACTTTTATAGCTTGATTTATGGTTCTGATGAAAGGCTAGATCATTCAATTGATATTTTAGCCCCATAGAATTTGATTTCTGTTTGATTTTAAAGGTATAACAGATATCTGTTTCTTACAGGAACAATTCATGTGTAAGTCAAACCCTGAGATCATTTAAAGAACTGGGAGTGGAAATGCATATCTCCCACTTTAGCATCTGTAGAGAAGTAAATCTCAAAGAAATAGATAATATAGCTTACTATACATTTATTTTTGCATATTCCTATCAATCTCTTGGTTTCATTTCTTTTTACCCTAGTTCATTTGTGGTCGAAAGGCAACCCTGTATGCCAACACACCCCCAGAGGCCAATGGTTCTTAAAACGTTAATACAGTTCACTGTAAAATTAAGGTAAGAGAAGGAAGCCTGATATCAATTCCTCCCTTCGTATGCTGCACTTTACCCTAGGAGACCATTTCAAGATCCATAAAGTAAAATATTACAACTTCTGTGTCAGAGTCAGGCAGAGACCCTTTGGACTCCAGGGAGCTTTCTCAAGCAAAGGTCTAAAGCACACCAAACCTGTCGCTTGCAATAAGTGGCAATAAGAGCAAACAGCAGAAGGAAGACAGGCAGACTGTGGCCAAAAGTCAGCACCTTCAGGAATCTATATTTATTGGATTCTTGGTTTAATGGCTTTGCAAGCTAACAAGTAATGATCCACATCATGCCAGGCAACATCAGAGTACTCAGAGCCACTGTAGCACATTAGAAAGAGAAATATCTGCAGCTTGGAAGGTGTGTGATTGGTGTATCAATGACAAGTTATTTCTCTCCCGCTAGCTCCTTGCTTGACTTTGTAAAATGAGGTGAGATTGGAGAGGATCTTGAATCTCATTTCCATCCAGCAGCAAAAAGAAGGCATAGAAGGTGGGGGAGCAGGAGTGGAAAGCTTACACAAAGTACAGTGCAGTTAGATATACAAATCCATCTCTGATCTTTTCATTGTCTCTCCACCAACTCCCTCAAACTTGCAGGGAAGATAAAACACTTGCCACTGGATAAACTTATCCTTCCTTTCATGCATAGGACCCTGCAAATCCTGATGCAGTCCTGGATGATTAATCTGTTTTCAGATTACAATCATTTCAAATATTGTGATGTGGAGCCAGTGATCTCTAATATTTTTCTGGTGACAAATTTGTTTGCTATAGTTTGTTTGTTTTTGTATTTTGAGTTTTCACTTATAAATTTTCTGTTTTGAAGGTTGCTAATTAAATTGCCAGAGCTGAACTACCAGATCAGAGTGAAAGCAACTATTGACAAGTAAGAAACTTAAAAGTGAAGATATTATACAACTCTTTTCCTACAGAGACCATGCAGCTTTTTCAGTAGCTACCCTTATCTGCTTTCGAATTTGCTTAAAGGGGGAAAGAAACCAATGAACAGCTGAAACATATGGGTTTCACACAGGGTAATGAGGGTAATGACTCTCTCTAATGTGGAAAATCTCTTGGTACTTTAAAAGAAAGCTACTTTTAACCGATATTTTGAAATTGGAGACGAAACATCCATTTAACATTTGTCTCAAGCCTTAAATAAAATTCAGCCTTAGATAGTGGCATCACTACCCTCTGCCTGTACCAATAGACCCATGCAGCTACTCCAAGCATTACACACAGTTTGTGCTTGGAAAGCTGGAGCTGTAATTAGTAACTACAGCAGCTTACAAAGTTTTACTCCTGCCTGACATCAAGGCTGCTACTTAAGCTCCTCCTTACTAACAGGTTCAGTACCATACTATACTCCCATTACTTCTCATAGCAACGATGAACTCCAGCTCCTACTGCTGGTTATAATTCACTGAGCAAAATGCATTTCAGAGCCTGCCTATAATATACTAGATGCAGAGCCAACACTGTTGCACAAGCACATCTGTTTGAGTTGACTAGTCTTCTTAGCAAGATCATGATTTTCAGTACAGTGTAACAGACCTGACCCCAGAGCAAGCTTGGTTACCAACAGGCGAGGGGCCCCTAGCATGAAAAACCACCAGGTATGATTCCAAAATCAGCACAGCTGATCCAACTCCTCGCTGCCCACCATTCTCCCTTGCTCTGGCCACGATGCTGCTATTATCTCCCTATAAACCACTCTGCTCCTGACTGCATGGGCACAGGTGCTGGGCCAAAAGAAGGAAGACAAACACCTAGTCAGTAAGCAGCAGGAGAGAAAACAGCTTCCTCTCAGAAGCTGTGTACGTTCACCACCAGTGTGCCAAGACCTATCTACACAGGCCTCTATTGCCTCACAACACACTCGATTAGCACAGCAGCTTTCAATTTCCATGTGTCATTCCAACAGCAGAGGGAAAAGAAGAAGGTAGATACAGTAACTGCACATCAGAAATTTAAGTTATTTTTTCCAAAAATTGCAGTGATATCAGTAACATACATTCAACAGATAAGGGAAAATATACTGTCTCGAGATACATTACTCAAAGCAAGCACAGCTCACATTTACTGACTCATCATCTGTTTCCTCCTCTACCTCTCTTCTATTTTAGGAATGTTTCAACAGTAAGGTAAGGAAATAAAGTATGAGAGTCCTTCAGCTATCCAACATGTTTTCACTGGAGTGCGTAAGTGTAATGTTCTCCATAGCAATCGTAGATTCGTTCTGTGTGGAACACACGTGAAGGCCATGAACATGGATGAGTCGGCAAATGGCAGCCTGTCAGTAGAATTCCGACACCTGGTAAGCTTGTCTGCTCTTTTCTTGCCATGCACCTCTGGCAAGGAAATAAAATACTCTTTACAAGCTACACGAGGAGAACTGTACTGTTGTCAAATCTGCACTTGTTTTCTTCTCCCTTAAAGGATCATTTACTCAACACCTGTATCACACTCTGTACTGCTATAAAGTGAGACTGTATTTCCACAGAAATTACAAAACAAACCCTACTCAATGCCAGAAGAGGAACTGACTAATCACAAACATATATATATATATATATATATTTTTTTTTTTTTTAAAGGAAAAAAAAGCCAATGTCCAGGTGAAATACATAATTGAATGCTTTAGATCTGATTGAAACCAATGCCGGAGGCAAAAATCTTTTTGAGAGCCAAGGGAAGTGTTCCAGTAGCTTCTCCAGTGTCTCAGCTAATCCTACTTTCAAAGCAGACTCCCTCACCTACAGTATTGTTGTGGTTGAAAATATTTGTCAGAAGGCCACTGAACGGACCTCTCAAGGCACAGAGTCAATACCTTCATTGAAGTGCATCTGTATACTCAAAACAAATCTTTATTATGTTAAGGGCATCACAGCCACAGTTGGCATTCTTTATGTACTCATTTGTAGTTTCTCTGCCACATAAATTCTGTTTTGCTTTACACAGCAGCCGAAAGAAATGAAATCAAGTGCTGGAAGCAAAGGAAATGAGGTTGGTGGATTTATTTTAGATGGTAGTTTTGATTACTCTCCCAAGTATTTCAGGCTGGATTCTATTTAAATCCAACAGCAACCATATGTAAGTAAATTAGATTTTGAAATATATACTCTCCTTCTAAGTGTTGGACTCAGTAATCATGTGATTGTATGAGCACAGTGAGAACCTTTCAGAAGTACTCAGAAACCTCAATCATGTGCCTCGAGTTTATGTATTTAAATAGCTACAGAAGATGGTAGGAAGTAATCACCTGAATGCCTGCATGCATTCCCCTGCACGGTCTGCTCTTCGGTCAAAGAGTTACCTTCTGAAAAACAACAAGCTTTTTGAGCACAGCAAGTTGAAATGTGTGATCTGTTGGCCATGCTCACAGCTGACATGACGGCGTGATTGTACTCGACTAAAAGGAGTTGGCATGCCCAAACCAGGACCAAATTCCCTGACTGATTTTCGTCTGAATTCTGGTCTGGTGTCCCCCCCGTGCGGTGACACAGCGGCATGACACGTCAGACCGAGCAGCGGCCACCCGCAGCATCCCAACCACGTGGAGCTGGTGGGGGGATTAGGACATCCGAGCTGCGACGTGGCTCACTGCCAGCTGATTTCCACCAACGGGGCTTCTCCTTGGTCAAAGCACCGCCTGGAACCTTTAGGAGCATAAACACTTGTTTAACAACAGCTAAAAGCATATTCGCAATCTTGGTTTGTTTTGACTTAGATCTCTTTTTCCAAAATCTCAGGTTTTCCAAACTTAAAATGGGGCGGAGTTAAGGGAAGTTTCCCAAACCTTTTCAGCTTGATTCTACCTGTTTTAAAACATTTGAGCTGAGTGGGTGGATGAGCATTTCACTTAAAAGCAGGCAGCTCTAAGCTAGATTTTCTCTTCGTAAGGCAGCTGTGTGATTCAGATGCCTGAGGATCTCCTGCAGCCTCAGCCTCACGTGTATGCAGAACCTTTTGTTACCGCATCTGTACACGTCCTGAAGGAGGTGCTCTGGGGGAAACAGAAGGCAGTGAGGCACTTTCCCGAGGAACGCTTCTATTTACGTTGACTCCAAGTGGAAGTACTTTGATTCAGGAATACAAATCTTCCCTTCTCTCGCCTCTTTTCCTTCTTGCTTTTGTTTTTTAAGAAGTCTGGCAAAACAAATATGCGATGGGGAAAGAAAAAAAAAAGCAGGAAAAATGGCAAAAAGCTTCTTATATTTTGACTCATGGGGATGGAAATCTCTATTTTTAAAGACGTGTATCTCAAGGGGCAGAGATTTTACAGCGCTATTTATAGAGCTATGCTAGTTTGTAATCCAAGCAAAATGTTGTAATACAAGCTAATCAACTACAACAAACAGATTGTTTGTCAAGAAGTTTCTGCATATACAAAACTGTTCTCCAGGATAGAAGCCTACTTGTGCTTAAGGACATGGCTCCTGTAACTGCTTTTTTTGAGCTGCTTGCTTGCTTCCTAATTGAAGCTTAACACCCGTGTTTAGATTGGGGCTGTCAATCAGTAAAGAAACTTTAGGAAGAATGGGAGACAATAGCAGTCGCACAAAAATCTGTTATGTTTGTGTACAACACTGTGTTGTAAAGCAACATTTTTACACAAGTTGAAAGAAAAGGGAGCATTGCTTTAAAGCCAGGGTTGCTGGTTTTGTTTCGGTTTAAGAATCATCGGAAAAAAATCCACCAGTGATTTGGATTAGTTTAGAGTTTAAAAGGGTTTCCTTCTTTGTCTGCTCTGCTTAGAGATTAGATGTGTGTTTTCTTGCAGTTGTGTAATCTCAGCAGCTGGATTGCCCAGGCTGTGTTAAATGCCAAGCATACACTCACAGTTCATTATCTGCTTTTTCCCCCTCAGGGTCCTCATATGGTGACTGAAGAGCTGCACTCCATCAGCTTTGAAACGCAGGTCTGCCTGTATGGACTAACTATCAATTTGGAAGTGAGTATATTCTGGACAGATTTTCTATGGTGAAAACAAACAGCATTTTCCAGGGACTCATAAGGAGCAAGCCTGTTGGGCCAGGCTGCAGGCCCATCTATTCTAGATGCTGTCTTCAGCAGCGAGTAGTTGCCAGATTTCCAGAACTGCACAGAAGGCTGCACAGATTTCATGCAACGTTCTTAGCCCTTCTCTGCAGAAGCCAAAATACAGGCTGATCTAAAGACCATACACTCCATTTAAGCCAGTCACACCAAAAAAGGCACTAGAAGGCACATTCCTCCATTAAACATTATGAATTAACACATTAGAGAATGTTATGACAACAATTGCAAGCAATATGCTCAGGACATCCCTGTGTACCTAAAACAGATCATTAGAACCAATGTAGTGACCAACGCTACCAGGACTCACTCTTCTGCCTGCAAAAAGTCATGAAGCCATTCTTCTTTACAACTTTCATGCAGCTAAAAGCCAAATGTGCTGCCTAGGCCAAGCTAACCCAAAACCTGAACACCCCCACAAAGCCCATTTCTCTCTAGAAACACAGGCCAGACAGCAGTTACCAACATTTGGTCTTGCTCTACTATGCTGGAAAAGCCCAGGCTCAAGAGCAGTATTTGGAGGCGGCAGGAGACCAAGGAAGGGCTAAAAGACAACAAATAATACAGCGCTGTCATTTTTTCCCCCAGACGAGCTCTTTGCCTGTAGTGATGATTTCCAACGTCAGCCAGTTACCCAATGCATGGGCTTCTATTATTTGGTACAACCTATCAACCAACGATCCTCAGGTAGGCCTTCAGTACACAAATAGCGGCTTCCTGCATTCTCACACTCCTATTATTTGGTTGCCAAGTATATTCATTATAAAAAGGCTGTTTCCCCCTCTTAAACAGACCTTCTTTTCTTCAAATATGCAGTTATCCACATCATACTTCTATGTTATTTGTTCTATCTTTTGTTCCCTGTCCAGATGTAAAACCATATGCCTCTTAGCTTTCATTTTTTAGACTGAAGTACTAGCTCACAAACTAAGGAAGGGTGATTGCCCTTCTTCGCAACTTTCCCAGGTCAAATTTGTCTTTCTGGAACATGGTTGATTAAAATCATTCACAGCACAAAATAACTCCACAGGTGCAATTTAAAACGATTGAAGTAGATATATGGTTGGGTCTATAATGTAATTAAATGCTACTTCCCCTCATTTTAGAGGAGCTAGAGCCTTACACAGAGAAGACTGCAAGAGCCAGGTAGCACTGTCTACTAGCTTTAATGCTGAACAAAAGCAGAATCATCATTTCCCCGTCTCCTGCTGGCACAGCACAGATTTTACATTCAATTGCTGTTACTGCGTTTGGAAGTTGCAGAACACAGTATCTGCATTTATTGGACAGGCATTAAGCATATTTTCGCTGCCTTAACATATATCGCTATCAGAAGCAGAGCAAGATATTTTATCATCCAAGATGTACACAGCCTCCCATCTCTCTCCAGGAGCATCCCCCTGTAGGTTTGCTAGTAACTAGGAAGGAACCAAGGCATCTTTGTCCAAGTTCATTCCGCTCCTCATTCCACCACACCCCCTGTTTTGTTGTTTTTTTTGGGGGTGTGGGTGTGTGTGTGTGTTATTGTATTGTAAACACTTCTGGCCTCTGCTTAAGCACTTGCTGCTTTCTTTTAAAGCCTGGAACGTTTTCCATAGTTGCTAATAGTCTAAATAAAGCATTCATTCTATTGCAGAATTTATCTTTCTTTAACAATCCCCCTGCTGCCACTCTAAGTCAGCTCTTAGAAGTACTGAGCTGGCAGTTTTCATCCTATGTTGGCCGTGGACTCAATTCTGAGCAACTCAACATGCTAGCAGAGAAACTTATGGGTAAGTTTGTAGAAACATGCAGATTTTATTTGTTTTGGGCTCTTTTATTTGCTAGTCAAAGGTAATGACTTTAAGCATGACCTTCACTTCCACCCTTGACTTCAAAAATACCATTGTGACATTGTTTTTCTTTAAAGAAAAGCACACGTCAGCTTATTCTCACCACAAAGAGATTCAGCTTCTGAATATCTAGGCTGCTAAGCTGAAGAAAGAGGGCATCAGAGTCACGTTCAACACTATTTTGTTTCCTTAGCAAGTAGTCATTATCTTCAGCATCAGCTATCAAAAGGAAGTCTTTTTGCTTACTTATGGGATTTTGGCCTTTTTGGTGACAGCAATGTGTTGGGGTTTTTTGTTTGTTTTTGTTTTGTTGTGTTTTTTTGGTTTTTTTTTTAAAGTATCTGTTCTCTGGGGCTTGTTTAGTCCTGGGATCCATCTTTTAATCACAACGTAGAAATGAAGCCCTGCATGGCTGGAAGTTCAGTGAAACAAGCAAAAGAACACTTCAGTCTGACTGTCCTCGAGAAGGAAGAGGCCTCAGGAGAAGGCTGGTAGAATAAAAGAAAGCATTACCTGGTTCCTGGAGAATACATTAGTATAAAATATACTGTGATCCACAAGAAACTCCAAGCTGAGGGTGTAACGTACCTCTTACTGCCAGGCAAGAACTAAAGTGCCAGTCAAAGACTGGACAGAATCTCTACTTCTTACTGCTTTCAAAGTTGGTAAGCTAGGGCCAGCTTCCTTTAGTAAAGGGTGCCTTTTCTAATGGTTTCTTGTTAGATAATGGAGTAGAAAACACCCCTGTTATTCAGTTAGAAACGTAATACGAGAAGAAAAGAAAATATCTGAAAACTTGGAAGTCAAAACAGGGCCAAAAGAAATAAAACTTAGATTGAATCTAAAACTGAGCACAGTGTTGCACCAATGAGGCCCCAGACAAATTTAGGCAAAGATTCCCCAGGCTACCATCAGCAGCTGCTTCAGCTACTCATCTGCCAGCTGCATGCTCTCTCCACACACACAGCCCTTAGCAAGCCCCTCTCAATGCCTCTCCAAGCCTGGATGGGCTACGCTATTTTTCAGCTGTGTGGATGTGAAATAATATTTCTTTCAGAACTTCAGAAAAGCAGACTCACATTTTTCTATTTTACTTTTAGGGCAACAGGTCAGTTACAGTGACTACCAGCTCTCCTGGGCAAAGTTCTGCAAGGTACAGTTCTGAAAGTAAAAGCACACATCTAACTCCTTCCCACTGATGTCAGTGATGCGATTCTCAATCGCCTTGTGTGGGTCTTGTAGCCCAGCACAACCAAATGAAGTCTAAAAGCTTCACAATAAAAACAGTATTGCCTGAAGTTTTAAGCTTGGACTAAGAGATCTATTTAGCTACACTCAAACAGGTACCAGAAACAGTTATGATAGTCAAGTATGCCCTATATGTTTCTGTAAATCATACAATCATGTTGACTGGAAAAGGCACCTAAGGTCATCAGGTGCTAACAAATAATCAATATAGATCATGCACAGAATGTTTTTCATAAAGCATAAAGTATGCTTTCCCTATATGCTCAGTCATGACCTAAATTATTTCAAGTCTGTCTACGCATTCAGTAATTTTGATCAGAAATTACAGCACTGAAAAAGAAGAGTAAATGTTTTTTGTTCACGCTACATTGATAACAGAGCATTGAAAGTAGTTTGAACTCTCAAAATACAATTTCATAATGAGAAAAACTTTGAATATGAATTTTTCTTTTAAAAAAGGGAGTTGCAATGCATATCTTTAAAAAAAATTCATAGTTTTTGCATTAGGCGTAAGCAGACGTGTTCCTGAAAGCAGCAATTCCAGTTTGTCATTTCAACAGACACTAGATTACTCTTCAGGAATTGAGACAGCTATATCACATGGATGTGGTGTAACGATATTCTCATTATGTTCTTCTTCTGCATGTATTTCCCATTAGGAACATTTACCTGGGAAGTCTTTCACCTTTTGGGTTTGGCTTGAAGCTATACTGGACTTAATTAAAAAACACATTCTTCCTCTTTGGATCGATGGGTGAGCAAGAAGTAACAACAGCCACGTGTTGACCTCTCTCTGCTTTTCCCTTTCTTCTTTGCTAGCTAAACAGAAGAGAACTTGCAAAGAGCCGAGCACTTCTGTCTCTTTCTCCCCATTTATGATCTTTCAAACTCTTGGCAAAAACAGAACACCTCTGAATCTATTAAAAATGCAGAACTAAGTCCATATTTTTTGCAAAAGTAAAACCATGATTTCCTATTACACTTCAGGTACGTAATGGGATTTGTAAGCAAAGAGAAGGAACGAATTTTGCTCAAAGACAAGACACCAGGAACATTTTTATTAAGGTTTAGTGAAAGCAATCTGGGTGGAATTACCTTTACTTGGGTGGATCAGTTAGAAAATGGTAAGTGCAATTAAAAAAAATAATAACATAGAGCTCAAACCCTTTGGTATAATTGGTAGCCACAGTTCGTTGAGGTTTTTTTTTTGTTTTGTTTAAAGGTGAAGTTCATGTGTATAGTGTCAGTTTGGTTTGGGGAGAGAAACATGAACTAAAGCTTTACAAGTCTTCCTCTCAGTTCTTCATATTACCGTAAATAGGTTCATTAGGGGATGTACCTGCTTTCTGCAGGCTTCATGTCTGTTCCCACGTGTGGGGGAAGAGTACCTTGAAAGATGTTGGTGAGAAAGGTAAAACCCATAGCAGTGTAAACTTAGAAGGAAAACAAAAAGCGTTTCAAGTAGAGATGTTGACCTAGCAGCTATCAGCAGCTCTGTGCCCTTGTGTTCCTACAGGAGAAGTAACATTCCATTCGGTGGAACCCTACAACAAAGGCCGCTTAGCTGCACTGCCCTTTGCTGACATATTGCGAGATTACAAAGTTATCATGGCAGACAACGTTCCTGAAAACCCACTGAAGTATCTGTACCCAGACATTCCCAAAGACAAAGCCTTTGGCAAACACTACAGCTGTCAGCCGAATGAAGGTTGGGCTCCATTTCTGTACTTAACCCTTCTGGAAAGCAGCTTCAAGGCCAAGAGGCAACTCAAGGAATTTGGGGACAGGAAGAAGGGAACAGATCACGATGCCTCCTTTAATCAGAATCTTCATGAGAAATGTTTGATGCGTGTCTGTCAAGCAGACAGCTTCATTTTACTAATAGAGCCACGGTCTTAGAGGTTACATTAGAGGCTACAGTATTTAAAAGAAGCTAAGAAGTAGATGTTGAGTTAGAAGGAGTCAAAGTAATTGGATTTTTTTTCCTGACCAATACATCGTGAAATTCAGTATTCAGATGTTCAAAGGAGATGAAAAGTCATCCTGCTCTTCAGCTTCATAATTGGGTAAAACTGTAACAAGTTGTGTCTTCAGTTTCAAAGAATTCTGTATTTTCCAAACAGCTTGGAAGGCCTGCTTTCATTTCACAATGAGGCAGCAGTTACCCCTGGTAACCACACTGGAAAATACAGCTAGATAAATTAGCTTCAAAAGGCTAGATAAGATTAGTTCCAAACATGCTTGCTCTTCAAGTTAGAAGTCAAACCATTTTTAGATCAATCCCATCAAAAAGAAAAAAACAAATCCCTGATTTTTCTAGATAAGCTCACAGTGATGTACATTTCTTTATAAAAGAATACTAGGCCATTTGGATTCAAATCCCTACACTTCTCAAAGATACTTTGAGGCAGCAAATGCTTTTCTTCATTTTAATTCAGTGGACTTGGCCTAATGCTCAAGTCCTCTAAAAAAATTATGTGCCTATTTAATTTCAAGGAAAAGACATATCTGAAGCTGTGATAGAGACAGGGCTCCACGCAAGCATTTGCAGAACTGAAATCTAGAGGCTCAGAAGTACAAAGCTTTTGGAATTCTAGCACAGTCCTCTCTCTTCAAAACCTTAACAAGATCTCTTCTATCAGCTGTTATGCTGTACCTCAACAGTGATGTAGGTATCTCCAATGGGGAAGCACAGTCATTTCTGTGACTAGGACCTGAACCTGGACACTAACCTCAGGAATTCCCCTGTTCTATGGCTGCTTATTTAATCACAGATGTTTCTCATTTAAGATATTATGGTCTGCAGCATGATCAATTTCAAACAAACAATAAAATTAACGGGCTGTATTTAATTTCTCTACTATTGTTTTTTTAGTCTCAAAACCCTCAGACGGAGGAGTCAAAGGTTACGTTCCTTCTGTATTTATCCCAGTCTCCAAAATGTGAGTAACCATAGATATGTACTACTCTGAATTTCATTACATTTACATACTGTTTCCAACTTTTCCTCCCCTTCCCTCCCCCATTCAGATAGCTTGGCACAGCAAGATATCTGAGTTTTGGTTTGGGCAAAGACTGCTAAAAACAAAAAAAAGGGAAGCAAAGAACTTCACTGGAGTGCTTCTCTCATACACGTGGCAAAACATTTGTCAAAACTGAATGCAAACTTCATCATACTTTGGTCATCTTTCACTGTTCCCTTTTTCAGCAGCTGATATTACAGAGTCAGGCTTAACCTCTGTCTTTCTTTAGACCTATTCCCTGCATTTTTAAACACCTAGTCATTGGCATATGCTCACAGTGTCACCAGCAAGCCTGAATACAAGCTTAACTAACTTTAAGCATTCAACATGAGTCATTCACAAGAGCCCACAACAATCCTCCATGAAGATGGAGGGATTTCAGTTACTTTTAATATCATTTTCTTCTTCTTTTTAAAGCTTAAATGATTCTACAGAACCACATTCTCCATCAGACCTTCTTCCAATGTCTCCAAGTGTTTATGCTGTGCTGAGAGAACATCTGAGTCCCACAGCCATCGAAACTGCCGTACGTTGTAAACTTTTCCACTAATAAGTTAACACTTAGCAAACAGCGCATGCAACACAGATGCTGGTTACAGAAAGGCCACTGGCACTATTACCAAAATCCTGGCTCATCCATCACTTGCACCACTTGCATTCTGAACCAGTGGTGCAGATATTTCCTACTCAAACACAGACAAGGTGCTGCAGCATACTTGGATGCGTTGTCTGATACGAAGCTGTCTTACTTCCTGGCCAGGGAGTCACGAGCATTCAAACCCAATATGAAATGCATCCTCATTTGTTTCAATACATGAAAATTGTTCTGACCATCTAAATTGCATTTGTGAACTACGCATGCTAGCTGACATTTCCCTGTTTTAGCAGTGAAAAGAATAGTTGGCTTCAATTTTATCATCAAATTCCAAATATTTTTAGGTTTTTTTGTTGTTTTGTTTTCTGTTTTTTTTTTTTTTTTTTTTTTTTTTTTAAGCACATGCAATAACTCCTAAGCCAGCTCTGCCCAGAGCTTGGGAGGGTCAAACAGAATCATTTTGCAGTTTTTAAGGGCACTAGAAAAGTGGTTCACTGCTGCTAAGTGGGAGGATTGCTGAAGGCTCTTGCAAGGAACTTGTTCAAGTTCAGCTAGAAATTAGGGGAGAAAAGAATTTTGAAAGGATTTTGTTCTTGTTTTGTGGTTTCTTTAGGCTTGGTTTTTTATTTTTTGTTCAATTGTTTCATTGTTTTTGTTGTTGATTTCCATTTTCCATTCTATTTACCCTGATAAATGAGAAAGGAGGTAAAACAGTTTATTACCCCAAATTCACACACCAGCTGAACAGGTGGTGCTGTACTGAAGTACAGTAAGCAAAGTTGTTATTGTTAAAGCAACAAATTTTCTCTACGTCAGTGAAAGAGCACTGTGCAATGCAGAGAACAAGAGTGAAAGCTGGAGTAGAACAGGATATCCTACTCAGTAACAGTCTTAGCAGCCTTGCTGAACTCTTATCCATTCCTCTATTCACTGCAAAAGCAAGATTCCAATAAGAGCCTTTCTGTCCAAATCCATAGGTTACAAGCAGCACAGAAATTCATAAAAAGATACATAACTTTCCTTGAGAACTTTTCCTATGCTGTTTTCCAAAGAGCAATACTAGATTTCGTAAAGAACTAGCAAAAACATTTTAAGAGTCTTAAGAGTTGTCAAGATGATACTACAGCTACCTTGAGGTTTGATGTGCAACTCCTCTTGAATGAGCAGCAGTAACTGCCCTGAGACTGATCTTTTCCTCTTATTTTTTTCCTCTTCTAGCTGAGTTCTCCTTACTCAACTGACTGAAGTTCACATATTGGAAAGATAAGCAATTGCACGGACACTGCATGGGTTAGAAGCATAATAAAAATCTTTTCTGCCATCACCGTAAATCATTATTTCCTAGAAACCACTATGATGCTATTCTTGGGCCTCCTTCTGTTTTCAGTTCCACGTAAAACAGACATTCTCTCCCTAGAGGTTACACATAGCCACCTGGGACTGCTGCCCACACTGATAAAAGGCCAAATCCATCCCTACTCACAGGTCATTTGATTCAAGTGGGGTCCAGTAGGTATGAATTTCTTCCTGCGGAATTACTGACCATAGAATTGTAAATACAACAGTATAAGAACAGCTTTTTTTCTTTTCTTATGATAACAGCACATAAGGACAACTAAAGACTTTAAGGTACTTGAGGAAATCAGTTCTCATTACATGAAAGAGTTTTCTTAATCGTCTCTTTATATACCCTCAGTTTAGCTTCTATTTTAAAGTGAAAATTCTCACCCTCCAAATTCAGTTACATCCAGGGTTTATTTTTTCCCCAAGATGAACTACCTTGAGCACAGACTCTCACCACAGCAGAAGTTCTGAGAGAGAGGAAGGCAACACTAGGAAAACCTGGGATACTGTCTGGTTTATGCAGGCTGGGAAGAAGTTTCAAAAAACAATTACCCAAGAGCTATAGCATTTTCTGTCCACAGGCCAATCAGTGGTATGTAACAGTGTTACACATCTGTCAGAGTCCCATTTCATGAACAGGATAAAAGGCTTTACACCACCTTTGAAAACTGTTTCATTTTGCTTGTTTTGGCATAGATTTATGTTGGTTCATCTGTTTGCTTTTCCCAGTATTATCCTTCGATATTCTGTTAATAGAATAATAAAATGGCAGTTGCAGGGCCATTGTCTTTCATGCGTGCAGCCTCATTCGGATTTAACTCGTGGGCAGAATAAATGGCTAATGCATACAAAGTTCTTAGAACACACAAATGCTGACTCAAGAAGTGCGTGAGGTGCAGATGCTGAAGCACAAATAATACAGACATTTGGGATGAAAACAACCCCCTTGCATCAGTCAGACCTAGATTTCAGTTTCATTTCTCTTCTTTACCTCCCCCCCCCGTACCATTGACGTTAACAAGCAACATCTCTGTTAGAATGGAGAGAAATTATTTTGGGGCATGGCTGAAATATGAGATTAGATATTAAATAACCAAACATCTCTGTAGTTGATCAGTCTCAGTGACTCCAAGCTAGCTGCAGAATCATATTTCTTCTTGTGAAACATCACGTAGAAATTATTTTCCTAAACAATGACTATTGTGTATATATGTCTGAAAACAACTGTAATTTATATGACCAGTATGAATAAAAAGAGTTTTTGGCTTAAAGTTGGACACTGGATTTATTGTGGATTTCTTCAAGATAAAAATAGAGACCTGCATCACTTATAGCCCACATCGGAAAAGACCTTCAAGACCACTTCTTTTGTTTGAGCACCAGTCCGAACTACGGCAACATAAGACTTCAACAGCAACAAAGTAAACTTCACCTCACACTGTATACTTTTTTATTCTGACCTGTTTTCCCCACCTTAATACAAATAAAGTGGATTCTGCCCATCTAAAGGTCATGAAAAAAAAAAAAAAAGGGTGCAGACAGCATGTGAATCACTCTTCCTCCCTTTCCTCTCTGCTCCCTGCACAATTCAATTATTTCTCTTGTGTGGCTGAATAGGATTGCGGATCAGATTTTGGTATTAGTTTTCTTTGTTGGCTTAATTGGAAGGCATACTACTTCAGCTCGGTTTGCTACTTTGAAGAGACAGAAGTTTTTTTCCTTAAAATAAACATATACTGATCAAGTCTTCCCCCCCCCCCCCAAAGAAAAAAAAAGAGAATATTGTCCTTTAATAAGATGAGGGCTCAGAGGAAGGAACTAAAATGTGAAGAAAAGAGAAAAGCACATCAAAAGGGACACTCTCATACACTGCTAAAAAGAGATGACATTTGCTCTTGTGTACTTTCACTAACAGTGCCTGCGCTTTCACTGGGTTTTGCAGCTGCATAGTCACAAATAACAGGAAAAGGGAAAAGAACCCAACAGAACTGTGCTGTGCTTTGTGTCCTGCCCTACCATAAGGTTTCAAATTGAATGTAAAAATCTATTAATTACCATTTTCCTATTGGTTTTATTTTATAAAGCTCTCACGTTCATACCAGTACTCAGGGCTTCCAGACAAAAAGCTTACCAGCAGACCTTCTATTTACACATATCTGCCATCAGCTAAGAAGTTTCCTCTGTTTGAGGAGAGCGGGAGATAGAAACTAAACCAAAAAGGACCCAAACATCCCCCATTAAGTTTATATTATTTACTGACAGTCACACAGCAGACGGGAACAAACAAGACCCCACGTGTCCTAACAAGTCATTTGCAATAAAGATGAAACGCGAGACAAGGAAACCTCTCTATCAAGAGATATTTACTGGGATGAAAACTCTCAGCTGGCCAAACGCCAGGAACAATTAAAACAGTCAACCGCCTGACGTTTGTAAGCAGTCCTGCAATTTTCTGTCTGTTGAATAGAAACCTGGGTTGTAGTTCATAAATTAACAGCCAGAGATATGGTTGTACAATCTATCAATGTATTCCTTGAACACAGACAGCACAGGAAGCAGAGACAAAGGCCACCCTTGGGGATTTCCATACCCGCCTTGCTCTCCATGGCCCAGCCAGAATTCCTACCCCACCCATGATTCTGCAGCTTGTGCAGCAGGGGCTGAACACCCCAAAGTTTCTTCCCTGTAAACACTTGCCACTGTGACTCCCATCTACAAGAAGGGTCAGTAAAAGGATCCAGAAAATTACAGGCCTGTCGGCCTGACCTCAGAAATGGGAAAGGCCACAGAAGAGATAATATTGAGCAGAATCATGTCTCCTGTGTGGGATAACCAGAGGATCAGACCAGGCCAGCATGAGTTCACAGCAGGCAGATCCTGCCTGAGCAGCCTCATCTCTTACAACTGAGTGACCCAGCTGGTAGTGGAGGGAAAGGCTATTGACAGTGTCAAAGGCTTCGCTGAAGCCTAGGTAGGCTGTCTCCCACAGCATTCTCCTGGAGAAGCTAGCAACCCGTGGCCTGGACAGGTGCACTCTTCACTGGGTAAAATCTGACTGGAGGACTGGGCCCACAGAACAGCAGTGAATGGAGTTAAGTCCAGCTGGCGACGCTGGCCACAAGTGAGATCCACAGGGTACCAGTCCTAGGGCATCCTCAGTAAGTTCGCAGGTAACACTAAGCTGGGAGGAAGTCTTGACCTGCCTGAGGGCAGGAAGGCCCATAGGTTGGATCGCTGGGCTGAGCCAATGAGTTTTAACAAGCCCAAGTGCTACAATACTGCATTTCAGTTACAAACACCCCATGCAGTGCCATAGCAGCTGAAAGGCTCCACGGAGGAATAGGATCTTGGGGCTGTCAGTGGACAACCAGGTGAATACAAGCCATGTTCAACGTGCCAAAGAGGTCAATGGCATCCCGGTTTGTGTCAAAGATGGTGCAACCAGGAGGAGCAGGGAGGCGACCATCCGTCTGTGCTGAACTCCAGTTCTGGAGGTGCTCAAGAGCTCTGGAGCCGTGGCACTGAGGGACACGGTTTAGCAGGCACGATAGTGACGAGCTGACGGCTGTACTGGCTGAAAGCAGCGGTGTTTACAACCCTAGCTCTGTGGGAAGTTTCCACTGCCCGCAGTTCGGATACAGATCGCGGCGGGGCGGGGACAGCGCCACAGCTTTCGGTTTCGCCTTCCCGCCAACCGGCCCTTTCCGGGCGCCGGGAGCATTTCCCCGAAGTCACGTGGTGCAGCGCTTCCTAACGAGAGCCGCCCCGCCGCGCCTGCGCACTGTGCCGCCCCTCGTCCCGCGGGGGTCGGGCGGCCGTCACGGTGGTCTGCGGCTGGCCGGGCGGGAACGGGGCGGCAGCGCTGAGGGAACCGAGTCCAACAGGGCCGGGCCGAGACTTGGGAAAACAGCGGCCCTGCCTCGCTTGTATCTCGCGTAACCTGTTACACGCTGCTTCTCGAACACACCGCGTTCTGACACACGCTATCGTGCTGCTCCCCTCTCTCCTTAGCGACCCTCCGCTCCTGCACACGGAAGGAAAAGGGCAGGGGGCGGGGCGCCCGGCAGCGCCGCGCGCGCCCATTGGTCCAGGCGGCGTGGGCCGGGCTCCCATTGGCCCCTCGGCGAGTCCCCATGGCCGCGTCCGTGCGGGTATTTCTGGGCGCTGGCAAGGGGCGCCAGCGTAGTGCCGGTGCTGCCTGTTCGAGCGGGTGAGTGCGGGCAGCGCGGGGATGGGCGGGGGCAGGGCGCGGGCGGGCGGGCTCGCTTCTCATCGCCCGCGGGGTCAGCCGCGACCCTTGGACTGACTGGCCGTGTGCTCCTGCGCTGTGATGGCGGTCACTGCGCAGCACGGCTTCCCTTAGCCCATCGCTCAGCTTTAGGCAGCCTGCGTCTGCTGCACAGAGCCCGAAGTTTGGGAGCTGGGAGGGAAGTGCGACCTAGGGAGGGTAGGCGAAGGCTCCGGGGGCACCTGAGAGCAGCCCGGCAGACTGCGAAGGGCTGCGAGAAGGAACGGGCAGTGCTTTTTAGCAGGGTCTGTGCGACAGGACGGGGGGAAAGGCAGCAAACTAAAAGAGGGGAGATTTAGACCGAATATAAGGAAGCAAAACGGCTTCTGATAGGTTCCTCAACAACACCAGGCAAAGCATTCACAGGTAGGCCAATAGTCGTATAGAGGGAGAAGAGTCAGACTCACCCTGCTGGTGAAGGGGCTCTCTGGCAATGCAGCACTCCCTGTGAAGCAGCCCAGGTCCAAGAGATGCTCTCCCTTCAGTGGCTGGCCTTTATAGGAGCCATGGGTGGCTCCACTCTCAGCCCACCCCTTCTGGTCAGCTGGGAATCACAGGTGCAAACAATTTGTGCTCCCTGGGCAGACACAGCCCTTCTCCAGGTGCTCCATCACCGCTTCAAGCCCTGACCTAACAGCTCCCCTACAAGCTGTAGCAGTGCTGGTACTTCCAGTGCTGTGAAAACTGTGTTCAGAGGGGAAAAAAAAAATACAACTTCTCATAGGGGAGAGTGGTTTGAGTTTTGACTGACTTCTGTCGATGCAACTGGTGTAAGGATGGTCTTAATTTTCAGTTTTTATAATTAAAATCAGCACAGAAGAAGTTGAATGATGTTTCAGTTGTTAGTTTGTTCCATTTCATTTAAAAACAGAACATGCTTCTGTTTGCTAGAACACTTTTCCTTCAATTTTACCGCAACCTCCAATTTTACCATTTTAATGAAAACTTGGAATGAGTGACTTTTCACCAGTTGAGCTCTAATGTTAACTTAAGCATTTACATTTACACTGCTTTTAATCCCCGCTTCCCAGGATGACTCAGTGGTACCAGCTACAACAACTTGACTCCAAGTTTTTGGAGCAAGTTCATCAGCTGTACGATGACAGCTTTCCTATGGAAATCAGGCAGTACCTGGCACAGTGGCTGGAAAACCAGGATTGGTAAGTATAAAATTGACATTTGGGTTATATGATAATAAACATTCTGGTACATGGAGAGTGGCAGATGGCAGAAAAGGAACGGGGAAGCAAGCTGCTAGGGACGTAAGGACACCTTTGCTGGTAGGACACTTTGTTTGCTGTTCAGCTAATAGTCTTGAGAAGGGGTGGGAATCTAGTCTACATAGGGGGACCTGACATCTAGAGTAACGAGTGCACCATTTACTGTTTTCCTTGGTTAATGTCAAACAAAAGCAGCTATTTTAAGGCAGTCAGTTTCCCTGGCACCCCAGGCTCTCACCATTCATCAATTTAGACCTGTTTTTTAAAATTTCTATGGAGTGTCATTTAGCACTGTACAGTGTGCGTATGCATCAGAGTCACTTCCAGCTTCCTGCTATGCGTGGAATAGGTCAGTGGTGTCACACAACATGTGGCAAGAGTGGCACAGAGGAATAGCAACAGTCCTCTATCAAGGAAAGCAAAGCAGAAGGTGAGAGAATGAGACTAACATGTTTGAAAGCAGCTCTTCCTGCTCATGTGTATTACGACTGGAGCTGGGGATTAATAAAACGTTCTCTGTAGTGCATTTTGGATGCTGGTTGAAAGTATTTAACACAAGCATACTTTTAATTTATTCTAGGGAACATGCAGCCAACAACGTATCTTTTGCTACGGTGCTATTCCATGACCTGCTGTCACAGCTCGATGATCAATTTAGCCGATTTTTGATAGAAAACAACTTTTTGCTGCAACACAATATAAGGAAAAGCAAACGTAATCTCCAGGTATGCCCTGGCATATGTTTAAATACCTCCAATACTGCAGTTGGATGGCCCTAAGCAGAATATTCTGCCATGAGGGGTATTCCAGAGAGTATTTGAGTACCCTAATTTTAAAAGTCGGAATTCAAACGTTACTCCATTTTTATTTTTGTTTTTAGTTGGCTACAGATACAAAGTTAGTTTCATTAACAGTACAGTTACGGTTTCTGAGAACTCAAGAAACAGAAGTTGTGGTCTGTAAGGTGTTTACTGCATGTATTTGGAGTACCTACAGGAATGCAGTTTTGCTTGCCTCATTTCTTCCCCGAGCAGTTTCTTCAGTGTCTTGAGAAGTCTCTGATGCAGAAGAAACACGGGAGAATAAATCCTTACATATAGCTACAGAATCACAATAAATAGCAAGGAATCTGTCACTTCTATACGTCACATTATACTGGCAAAGAGAAGGACCAAGCAGTGGGTAGTGGGTGGCACTGCAGAATGTATTTGTGGACCTCCTTACTTCCTTTGTCTGTGCGTTCCCAAGTGGCAGCCAACATCCCTCCTTTATCTTCCTGAGCAAGAGCTGTACATGTCAAGCTAGCACTCCTCTTCAAAAACTGCAGCTATACCTCCAAGGTGTGGAAGTGTGGCTCTCGAGGGAGGAGAAACTCTCTCCAGGACTATAGTGTACTATCTTCCTTCTTCCAGTAACATCTCCAGCCTTCTCTCATTGTTATGTGACGAGTCCCATCAGCTCCTTGTACCCTAACAAAACAAAGTAAAATAGCAGGCGCAGAAACTACTTCTTAGAGGTGGTTGCAGTCCTTGTGGTCTTGAAGCAAGATACAACACAGGCTTAATCAGACACATGTTATTCTTGTCAATTGATTTAATGAAATACAAGAGATTACACACATAAAGTTTAACAATAGCCCATATTTAATGCCAGGATAACTTCCAAGAAGACCCGATACACATGGCAATGATCATCCACAACTGTCTGAAAGAGGAGAGGAAAATACTGAACAGTGCACAATTGTCTAATCAGGTAAGTTAGTTTTGAAATGTCCACTGCAGTTGTGTCTGCCCTTTACTTGGGATACCAGCTGGTTTGAGTAGCAGGAGCTATTCAAAGGCGGAAAGGGCAAGAAAGTAGTTTTGATTTTTTTGAGTAACGTGAACAACTGGTTTTAATTCTTAGTATGGCCCAAGGTGCTCATCAGATTTTATTACATTTTAATAAATAGCAGTTGCCTTATTTCTTCAACAAGACGTCAGCGTTTTTCCTTCTCCATTTTATTCCTGATTTACTCTTTATTGAGCAGCTGAGCTTTAGTGGGTCTCAACTGTCTCGCAAAGCGATGCTATTCTTCCTTCCCAGCTACACTCAGTATTTATGTATATACTTGAAACTGAACCACTGAACCATAGGCAAAGCATATTCTTCCCATCAGCTCTTTGGCAGAGCATCTGTTTGGGTTTTCCTTTCCAAGAACTGTGTTGCAATAAAAAAAATCCACAGTTAAGAAAGCCATGTACTACGTCCAATCTAGTAATGAAATAAAGCGATAACTGTCTGAGCACATTCTGTTCTGAGACAGAAATTCTTCCCTTTACAGCAAATTTTTGATAGTGTTATAGAGAGAACTAAGAGCACTGGAGCACAGGCTTTCAACAGTCATCCTAATGCAGCTGTGTTTGAAATGGCTCTCAAGTATGCAACTTTGGCAAAGCCATTCCCAGATACTTTCCTCAGAGCTGCAGTGCAGCTGGCAGTTTCTGTGCTGGCTTATGAAATGAAGCACCCAAAACTTCCTTTCAGTATCCCAGATGTTTCTATTAATAATCATTTAAAAAGAGGAAATAAATCTTCTTCCACATATTGTTGGCACTACATGAAACAGCATGCCCTACTCTCTGATTTCTTGTAAAGGTTCTTATTTCCCAGAACAAGCGAACTTATAAGCACCGTAAAAAGAGACACTCCTGTTAGACAATACTCAGATTGCCATCATGGTTCCATTTAAACTTATACTGGGAACCTTTGCCAGTTTGTAAGTTCCCTGCACTGGCAAAACAGTATGTTTCTAATACTTACAGTAGCTACATGTGGAACAAAAATCCAGTCTTTGAAACGACTGGAACTCTCCCTGGGAGAAGTCATGTTATGAGCTTCTGAAATAAAACCTTCCAGTGCTGAGATCTGAAGTTTGCTTTAATGCCCTGTAGGAAATAAACTGCATCCTGCATTACCCTGTATCCCAGCCTATCTTGTTCTTGTGCCTCTCGCTTTCGTCTCCAGAGCCCAAGTGGATGAAATCTAACATTTAAAGAAGACGTGATCCAGGCTTCAGTGTTGCTGTTTTCCTGGAATATAATTAGAAAACACATGAAGATAAGGAAATAAAACAAAAAGGATTTGTGCTGAAGTTTTTTTTTTTATAGCTTTTTATTGCTATGACAAAACATGCAGCATCTCCACATGAAAGACATTTCTTCACCCTTGCTTTTTCTTCACAAAGTCACTTTTTTTTTTTTATAAAAGTACTATGATTTGTCAGGACAAGTAATACCTCAACTAAGCTGTTTGTCAACAAAAGCCACCAACTGACATTAATTAAAAAGGTATTTGCTGTTAGTTCAGTCTTGTTTGACTTCTGATTTTGTTCTGCTTGCCTACCTCAGATGGAAGTGGGAGGTGTACAGAACACCATGACTGGGATGCTGGACAAACAGAAGGAGCTTGATGCAAAAGTTAAGGCTGTAAAAAACAGTGTTACAGTAAGTATAGTATGATTCCAGCTATACTTGAAGTAGTGCTTACTGAATCATAAATGTCAAAGAGTTTTCAATGAAGTATTCTTTAAATAATAAGTGTAAATTAGGCAACTGTTTGGTTTTCTATTCAATTATCAGTCACTGATACATAGCAAGTCAGTATTTGTCAATAGCACTGCAGTGTGGAGTGGGATTTGGCTGTTGTGGCAATATCAAATTTCTTGTGCTTAAATTTTGGCAATAAAAACATGTTACCTATATGGAATACTATGCAACCAAAGAAAGATCATAAATTGACATTTCTTTGTTTACTAGAAGGTAGAGATTTTCCTGGTAGCACATTGGTGCTTATTGCCTTAATAAATACAGTCCCAAGAGTAAGCTTTTTTCAGAGCAATACTCAAGAGTTTGAAAAAAGTTGAAGATGCCATATGCTGGCCCAGGTAGTAGCCTAGGTTCTTCTAAGTTCTCTCAACTGGTATGGCCAGGCACTGGGGGCTGTGTGTTTTATTATGGACAGATTTTTGTTTGCTAAAGTGAGAGAGGGGAAGGTAACTAGATAGAGATTAACTTTAGAAGTATTTCCTCTTTGGGAATTCCAGGAAAAGACATTCATCAGTGTAAGTGCTTGTTGGCAGGCAGATCCTGGTCAGACACAGTCTTGCATAATGTGAAATTGAGTAATTGTTCTGTCTTCATTCATGCTTTATAGGATGTAGAACAAGACATCAAGACACTAGAGGATGTGCAAGACGAATATGACTTTAAACATAAAACCTTCCAGAATAGAGGTAATTACTGAGGACATACCTTATTGCGTGCAGTCCATAAGATAGCAGAGTTTATTCTTATGTCAGGAAACTAAATTCTCTATGCAAACTTACTGATCACATCTCTCCTCCATTATTTCTGTTTTATGCTGAAACCTGAATTCCCCAAAATAGATTTTCTTTGTCTGTTCTTACAAGAGCTTTTTTTGCTAATGCAGTGTTCTTTTGTCCTTTGCATCCATTTACTTCTAGAAGCAGCAAACTGTATAGACTCTGACCACATTGGGTTCATTTTGTATATATGGCTCTTTTTTCCCCTCCCTCATTTTGTTTCAAAAAAAGCTTTATTTTCCAACACAAATTTACAGTTGATTAGCCCTCAGAGGAGGGTTATGGTTGGAAAAGGGAGCATCGAGACCCATTCTTGCTCTTTGTACCTTCGTGGCAGGCGGCGTTTCCATAAGGCACATGGGTGCTTCTAACTTAACCAGTGGGCAGCTGAAGTGGTAGTTAGGGCACACTGCATGAGAGCTATCAGCCTGGGTTTTCCTCACCTCTTCCTTCCTGAAATCACAAGACCTCGTCCTGCTGCAGTTTCCCAACCTCAGATTCACAATGTGGACTTATTTTGCAGAATACGAGCCCAACGGTGCATCACAAGAGGAATGTAAGAAAGAACAGCTGAATCTCAAAAAGATGTTTTTCTTACTTGACATCAAGAGAAAGGTAACACCTTAGTTTTCTTTCAGAAGGCAGCAGCACTTGGTTTTGAATACTTTCACTGGAATGACACGTCATTCCTATTTAAAAAAAAAAACTCTGCTCACATGTGAAGTAACATTTTGTTCTTTCCATCCTTAATGGAAATCTAGAATATTGCTGAGCAGTAATATTTCTCTTCTAGCTGGTTTATCAAACTCGATCAGGTACAGCTCAGAGAACAACAGGAAAATGTAATATCAATAGTCATGTTTTAAGGGGGAAAAAGAGCAATCAGAGTTTGCAGCTATATTTTTGTTAAGCAGATTTACTCATTGCAGTGCTCAAGTTTCCAGCAAACACTAGGGGGTCCCAAATATACACTTTAGAGTTATGTAGATGGAATGCACCTCTCTAGAAGTCAGTAGTGCTAAATATATGTTGTTTCTCCACTTAACCTAGCTAATGCTCCAACTAAGAAGAGGTAGGTGGGTTGGAAGAACTGCTCTATTGATAGGAAGAAACTATTACTTAGAAGCCCTTGAAAAATTTTGCAAGGCACAGCATTATGCAGAAAAAATAATTATTGATTTAGCTTAAGTATTTTTAATAAACAGTTTACTTCAATCTTTCCTTTAGGAAGTGGTGACCAAGATAATACAGCTCTTGAACACCATGGAGCACACACAGAGTGCTCTTATTAACGAGGAGCTGGTGGAGTGGAAGCGTAGGCAACAGACTGCATGCATTGGTGGCCCACCCAACGCCTGTCTTGACCAGTTACAGAACTGGTAAGCCTCCAGTCAAGAATTGTGTTGGTCAGACACTCAAAGTATGACAGATCACCAGACCTGTCAGATATGCCACATGTGCTGATTATGTTTTAATTCTGTCGCAGCTTAACTAAAGGTCATTGATTTTGCTATGGTATCTCCAATGAGCAAGCAATGCTACCCGTGCAGATCTTAAGGACAGTTACCTTGTTGTTGTCTCAGCATTGATACAATGAAAACATGCTAAAAATAACAGGACCGTGTAATTGTAGGTTCACCATTGTTGCTGAAAGCCTGCAGCAAGTTCGTCAGCAGCTCAAAAAGCTTGAGGAACTGGAGCAGAAACTTACTTATGACCCTGACCCCATCACAAAAAACAAACAAGTTTTGCAGGACCGAACACACAGTCTTTTCAAACAGCTTATCCAGAGGTAACAGGCTAGAAAAGCCTTCTTGTGATTGTGTGAATGAATGGATCTGGAGTCTTCCCTTCTGTTTGCTCAGTGTTTCATGCACACGAACTTGCATTTTCTGAGGTTTTCCTGGGTTTGTCACAAACATTAATTGATTATTTTCAAGATTCTCTCCTTTTTTGTTTTTTTCCCGAGATTTAGGCTTGTGAAAAGGGTTTGTGGCCATCTTGTAAGTCAGCAGGGGCTTTGCTACAACATATCTATTACAGAATCAAACTCCTACTCCAGCAATCCATTTCTTGCTTTCAATTTCAACCCTGCAAACCAGCTCAAGTAAATGGATACAGGAAACCACCCACACCAAGCTATGCCCAAGATAAATACACACTAGATTCTCCCTCCTTTTGGCTCTGGCTGCATCTTCCTTATCTTCAGCAAGAGACAAGGGAGAGAAGCCCTACCCCAGTCACCCCTCTTTGACACAAGTTACTGTACCTAGTACATAGTACATGTAGCTTCCCAGTCTCATTCTTTAAACATATCGTTGGAAACAGTTTGTGCTGCAGAAGACTTGAGACTAGCAGATACAGAGCAGAGGCCTAGGTGCAGTATGTAACCTCCTGTATGGGGACTGGAACTCAGATGTCCAAAGACCCGTTCATGTCTATGTCTATAGTTAGAGAACATAGGTGTTACTCTTCAATCTAGTGAAGGTCAACAAGGAAGGGCTGTATTCTTATGTGCAAGTGGAAGGAAACGTTCAATTTGCCCAAGACTTGCTAATACAACATACCTGTCTGTACAGCAGTGTGCTGCACGTACGGCACCCATGATAGGAACAGTTTGGAGTGCATTAGAACAGGTTTCCCTCAGGAGTTTGCTCTGTGGGGTTAGCTAGCTCTTGCTGAATTCCCAGTCTAGCTGATCTAGCTCTTGGGTGCCTGTTACAGTGCTGTAACACAAGCTGAGAAGTGCAAGTGAAGCAAAACTCCTCACCTGAATTACACAAGTTACCTCCGCATTTACACGCTGTTTGATTCTGGGGAATTTGGAGGTGGCATTCTGTCCTCCCCAAACAGTGCATGTATTTAGGAAAACAGATACCTTATGAAGTCTTTAAATTAACCCCACTGAAACAAGCAAAGAAACCCATGCACAGACTGAATTAATAGATAGAGCATGCAGTGTTACTGGTAAATCCCCGTTCTTTTCAAGTTTTTTCTGTATGTAACTTCACATTCCTTAAAGAATACATTAACAAATCAAGGCATTAATCTGTTCTTTTCATAGCTCCTTTGTGGTAGAGAGGCAGCCTTGCATGCCAACACATCCACAGAGGCCATTAGTCCTGAAGACAGGAGTACAGTTTACTGTGAAGCTGAGGTATGTTTTCTTTTTCTCCTTTTGTGTTAAGCTTTTCATTTGATTGGCTTCCTACAGCTGGGAGGATTGCACACCTTACAGGTAGCCCAAGTGCTGAGCTCAAGGGGACAAGGATAGAAGACATACTGCTGCCATGTCACACTAACACATTTAACTTTCAGTTTTTACCCCTGACTAGGTGTGGTGATGATTGAGTGTCTGAGAAACACAACCAGCCAGTAGTAGGTCAGGTACATGCAAACCATTTGATTATGAATAACTCATTTGCCAATCTCATTTTATCTCTAAATCAGGAGCTGGGATCAGTTGTACAGACACTCCTAATTTATCCTGTCACATCATCTTTGTTAGCTTATATAGAGCAAGCTTGGGGCCAGTACATGATTTTGAGCTTAAATATATCTATGATAAGCTTTTCCTCTTAATACTGCTGTCTTTTGCAGTAGTAGTCATTTTATTTCTTTTTTTCCCCCCCAGATTGCTGGTGAAATTGCAGGAATTGAACTACAACCTGAAAGTGAAAGTTTTATTTGATAAGTATGTTGCATTCCTTTCCTTCTATAAGGCAGTGCTTGTTTTGACTGCTCCAACCAATTGCTTTTCTTACACAAGAGATTTCACACAAGCATTTTTACCAGTTCTTAATCAACTATTAGAACAACTAAATCTTCCATATACGGAATATTTAGAAGATTTTTAATTTTTCTTTTTTGACAGAGATGTAAATGAGAAGAACTCAGTCAAAGGGTAAGTAGCTTCTCAGTTAGATATCTTGAAGTTGGGCTCTTATAATGATTTCAGCCCCCTAATTCTTTTCTTTCTCTCTGTAGATTCAGGAAATTTAATATTCTAGGAACAAACACGAAAGTAATGAACATGGAAGAATCTACTAATGGAAGTTTAGCAGCAGAATTCAGGCATTTGGTAGGAGACTTTCTTTAATTTACACAATTATGTGAGCAGAGGGTGTGGTAGGAAGTTGATAGTTTGCTTTTTATTGAAGTCATTGCTTACTTGTATAAAAGAGGAACTGTTATAATTAATGTTATCTTCCCTTTTCAAGACCTTTGGCTTGTTTCAATCGAAATGCTACTGTTTTTGTCATTGAAATAGGGCAAAAAATTCTTTGCTGCCATATGGCTTATGCTGTATGGAGTTGGTTGGAGAAAGAGAAGAAGCCTAGACATAGCATTTTTGCTTTTTCTGAGGAGAACCCAGAGAAAGGAGAGCATGGAGTATTTTAAAGGTCTTTGAGACTGGAACAAGAAAACTAAGAAATTCCTTTTCAACAAGAAATTCAGTGTTTTTAGACTATACAACACTTGATTTACAGAGTGTGACAAGTGAATTAGATTGCTTCTGTCATTGCAACAGGAAAGGAAAAGAAATACAAAGTCCTAAACCAGTTAATGTGAAAGTCTCTTTGTTATCCAGAAGAAACACTACCAGGTTCCTGAACTGGACGATAAATTCTGAGGTTTTGTTTAATAAACCAGTATTTCATCTCATCCTTCCCGATTTCATTCTGCTTCTGTTCCTATGAAGTCTCTTATATAAAGACATTGCACCCTAATGGTGCAGATGATATTTTCACAAATGAATACTTAATAAAAGACTGGTACCAAGCAGGACCAGACACTAGTGCAGCAAGTTTACATACTGTTAAGGAACTACAGCACATAAACATTTGTGTATGCTGCTGGCTAGAATAAGTGAGTGACAGATTTTTGTTGTTTTTTTTTTTCAGCAACTGAAAGAACAGAAAAATGCAGGAAACAGAACAAATGAGGTATGCAACAGTGACCTTGTTCACAAAGCCAAAAAGACATTCAGATATTTAAGACAATGCTCCATTCAACCCCATTAAAAAACACAGGGGAGTCTCACAACCAGTAGAGTTCAGCACTTCTGGGAACTGATCTGTGTGGGAGATGCTTGTATATGAGAGCTACTGCCAGAACGGTGCCCCTCTGCACTCTCCCTCATTGGCACTAACTTTAAGAGGGCTTCCCAGTAATTGCAGATTTTTCTGTGGCTTCTGGGTAGCAGCCAAAATAGAGATGCTTAGAAAGTACCCATTCTAACACAAAGTTCAAGGAAGTCAGTGTTATCACTTGACTGGGGCCTGTAAAATGTTTTTGAAATCCAGACAAGGAGCATCCCAGAGCCAGTAACCTTGGGAAAGAGGGTTTTCCCTGATAGAAAGTCCAAAGATTTTGATTCTTTTTTTTTTTTTCCTTCATTTTCAAAGGGTCCTCTTATTGTAACAGAAGAACTTCATTCTCTGAGTTTTGAGACACAGCTGTGCCAGCCTGGCTTAGTAATAGAGCTAGAGGTAAGAATTAAATGAAGGAAATGGAATTAACTTCCTCTACGTCACTCACACCTCTATTTGACAGAATCACCCAACTCTTTCTAGTATATTGTACTGAATTTCTCTCCCCTGCATGTAATTTTTAAACGAAAGAGATCAGGCAATACAAGCAGGGAGATAGAATGGGAACAGGTTTGTGAGTCATCCAGTGAAGGACTGCAGCAGAGATACAGAACACTCTGACACATTTCTTATGCGTCCCTTTCAGACCACATCGCTTCCCATCATTGTCATCTCTAATGTGAGCCAGCTTCCAAGTGGATGGGCTTCTATCTTATGGTTCAACATGCTGTCTACTGATCCCAAGGTACAAGCAAAATAAAACCACTTCTTCCCTTCTCACACATAGAGGTAGTCTGCACAGTATCAGAAGTGTAGTTTTCAAGCATTCAAGCTGGAGTAGAGCTTGAATTTATGCTTACTAACTATATAATTGTGCTTTTCCATTCTGTTCTAGAATTTGTCCTTCTTTCTAAACCCACCTTGTGCAAAGTGGTCTAAACTTTCTGAAGTTCTGAGCTGGCAGTTCTCTTCTGTGACAAAAAGAGGACTTAACACAGATCAATTGAACATGCTGGGAGAGAAACTACTTGGTATGGTCTGCTTCTATCACTAAGCTTTTTGGTTCAACTGAACAAGCAGGTGGCCTTTTGAAGTGAAGCAAGTTCTATGTTTTCTACAATGTATTTTAAGTTTTTGCATCTTGTCTTGTCACTCCTCTTCCCATTACACAATATCACACTGTAGCAATGCAGTGTTTGCAGTTTTCAATACAGTAAGAGTTTGCAACAGAAGGTCAGCGGTGAGAAATCTGTAGTCCTAGCCTTGGGGTTTTGTATACCAGGGCAGCACTAATTAGGGCTACTTCTGCCTTTTGAAGAACTGCTAAACATGCTTTTTAAAAAAAAAAAAAAAAAAAGAAATTATTATTATATCTCTAGTAGCTTTAACTTAACATATGCCCCCAGCAAGGAAAGCTTACTCTGTCGGCCAACATGTAGTTGCGATATTGAAGCACACAAACTATGGAACTGTTGAAGCATATCAAATTAAGATTCTCCAAAACCAGCATTCTTACTAAGAGTCTGGTCATCCATGGGTTTTGTTACATGTCAGTTTGCCTGATAGGCTGGGTATCTGTCACAGCTACCGAGTTTGCATAGGAAACTCAGAATAAAAATATTTGATTTGGTATGTTCCCCTAATAAAGTTTCAGAAAGCATTCAGTAAGGATGGTATTTAAATCTCATTTCTGCACCTAAAAGCAGTTACTTAAAAGAAAATATCCCAGATTCATAGTATAGTCTGTAATGGAAAGAATCAGGTCCCAAGTACATTCACCGTCTGCAAAGCTGTAGATACTGTGGTCACAGCACAGGGGTTTCTTTGCAGTTTTGGTGCAATTATGAAACACACTAGTAAAATAAGGAGGGGAAGCGATTGCAACAGGAACGAGAAGAGTGTAGTTAGGACAGACCTAGGAGTCATTTCTGAGACTAAAGCCTACAAGTTTACAAGTAAACAACTTGGTCTAGAGGGAGGTGTCCCTGCTTATAGCAGGGGGTTGGAACTACAGTATGTTAAAGGTCTCTTCCAACCCAAACCATTCTATCATTTTATGATTCTAAGACAGGAAAAGTCTTAAGGATGTTATGGAGTCTGCTGAGCTCCTACAAAAATAAAAGCTTATGGCTTGCTGTTTACTTTCTCTGCTGTAGAAGAGATGTGTAATTTATTTTCAAGATGCTCCCATAAGGAGAACTGATAAATATCAAGTGTAGCAGTGTACAAAGTGTCAGAATTAATTGGCTCCCATTAGGCAAAGCTTGTGTTGTAATCTGTGGCCTGCTTAAATGCGTTCTCATGCAGTGAACTTCAGATGGGAACTTTACAAGTGTTCCCTGTGCTAGCCTATAAAATACAGTAGCCTTCCTTTTATTTTCCTTCTTAGCCCACCACCTCAGAGTTCTAAGTTAGCACTCTGAATTTGCTGCTGTAAGTCATTTCCTGCCAGTAATGTACAGATTGTGACTGAAGTTGATATGTTCTGTTCAGGGCCAACAAGTGGAGGATCTCATGATGGCCTTATTCCTTGGACAAGATTCTGCAAGGTATGAACTCCGTTAAGAAAAGAAATTAAGACTTTCTTTGTGTTTGTTCCGTTTCATATTTCTGCCCATCCAAGAACCAGAGCCTTTTTGGTATTCTTAAATGAGCACTGTTGTCTAAGAGTTAAGCAGTGACACCTGTGAGTACTGTAGGTTCGGGCAGCCTTTTCTTTCTCCCTGCCTCATGCCTTAAGATTCAGTACATGATTCATTTCCAATATCTTGTGTCCCTTTGAAGTGGAGGCAGGCTGAAGAAGAAAGGGAAGAAACGTGCAAGAACAGGAAGATGATGGCATTGGTTCAAAGAGCTCGCTTCCTCTCCAGTTAGCACTCATGCTTCCCCATCTCTGAATTTCAGGAAAACATAAGTGATAAAAATTTCCCTTTTTGGCTGTGGATAGAGGGAATCCTGGAACTTATTAAGAAACACCTCCTGTGCCTCTGGAACGACGGGTAAGAACTGAATTAAAATGAGAAGCATCAAGCCTCAAACCTCTCACTTCATGGTTGCATTGTGAGGTTGTTTGAGCTGATACTTTGAATCAGATCAAGTATATCTTGTAACCAGAAAGTCCTGAAGCAAACAAATTCCAGTAGTGAGGAAGATTTCACTGATATAACTACTTAAAGCAAAAAACATCAGATGTCCAAGTTGCAGAGGAGGGCTCTGATCATTTAATTTTTGACTTCTGCTTCTGCTATAAGTAGATTCTTCCTACACAACAGAGCCTCTTTTGTGTTTGTCAGGGAAGACTAAAGTACAATAACGTATAATTCATAAAGTGATCACCCATGTTTAAAAAAAAAAACTTCCACAGACAATACTAGTGAATCTCCAGTAGGTGGCAGCTGCCAAACACCAAACTTTACCTACCATAGGAGTCGAGGAGCTAGTCTTTAATAATAGAACAGTGAGTAATAAGTCTGAAATTGAATGTCAGTTCCATTTGCCTTTTTATACTGCTTTATCAAGCCTTGCTTTCCAGTACTGCTGATTTCAGAAGTAACTTCTGCCAAGAACAGGTTCAGTCACGTTCACAACTGTGCATTTTTAGTGGTCTGTTTGTATTTATCCATATTTGGAAATCCTATCAGTAGCTCTCTCACCACAGGGGATCCCACAGGTCTGCAGGACATACAGCAGAATTGTTCTTGCAGCATTCGAGAGCAGATTTCAAATTACAACCACCCAGTTCCAGATGAATTTGGTCTAAGCCTTTTAAATAATGGCCTTGTTTCACTTCCAAATAGAAAAGGAGCAGCTAACAAGAACAGAACACAACTTCAGGGACTCATTTAACAAATGACTAAGTAGTAGGAGAATGCTTGCCTTTCTTCACACTCAGGGATGGGAAGGCAGAAGGCCATCATTAATGTCCTTTTGAAGCTAAAACTGCTGTTTAGGATCTGAGCAGCACACACAACTTGACTTCTGCTTCTACAGCCTAATTTTGGTAGCAAAAGACAGCTTCTTTTATTCCAAGCTTCTATAAATGTTTAGATACGACACCAGGCCAAAGGAAGAGTGATGAGGGGAACAGTGCTGATTCGTGGCTCCCACCATGCAGCTCCAGCCTGTCAGTCCCACTGCTGGCTTCCCAGCTGCACACAGGACAAAGCTTTCTAAGGATCTTTCTTAAATACTTCAGCTCTTTTAAGTGGAAAAAAGCTTTTTAGTTTCTCTAGCTAGACCAGTAAAGTACAGCTTAGGTTTTATATTGAAAGGTTAACTCAACATTTTTTTTCCCCTCCCAATGTACAGCTGTATCATGGGTTTCATCAGTAAAGACAAAGAACGTGCTTTGTTGAAGGACCAGAGACCAGGAACATTTTTACTGAGATTCAGTGAAAGCAGTAGAGAGGGAGCAATCACCTTTACCTGGGTAGAAGGATCTCAGAATGGTAAGTTGGTAACAGAGAACACCTCAGTATTCTAAGTGTATACTTCTAAGACAAAGTTTTCATGCATTTCTCCTGCACTGTGAGACAACACAACACACCACCCTAGCAATTCCACTCTGCCAAACAGGCCACAAACAGATCGACACCTTATTTGGTATGGTTGATAAGCCTTACAGTTAGTAGTGCTAATTTTCAACTAGGTCTATTAAGACTTCCCAGATACAGCTTCTGACCTGAAAGTTTCTTAAGCATGGACCAAGCACACTGTTTTCCTGACTGATTAGGTTCCCTCTTAGCAAGAGATCTTCAGCATGCATGTGTACATGTACACAAAAATAACCTGTGTCTCCTTCCATCTAGCCCCATATCACCTCCATCAGTGATTCCTCTTCCAGGAACTGTTCACTGCAGCTGCATTTGGTCCTCTGCAATATTGTTCTCCATCTCTACTTCATCTTGCACACAACATGCCTTTCTTTAATTCATTCTCCATCCCATCTGTTCTTTTATTCTCGTGTTCTTCCCAAGCAAACTGCACATTCACTTATCTCATTTTCTTCACAGTTCTCCTTCCTCCAGTTTCCAGGAATGGACAGATGAACTACTTGATACCTCAGTTAACTGTGCTACTTTTCCTCACCCTCATTCAGGAAAGCCTGGAAACCCTGAAGCTGCAAAAAGATACAACCTCCCTTAATCCTACTTGGTCTCTCGCCCATCATGTGCTTAAATCAACTCTACCTGCCTGGATGTTGATACTTCGCTTGGATGAGCCCAAGGCTGCTTACAGCTGGAATCAAGCACACTGCATGTGCTTGAATCACCTCTTCATTCTTTCTCATTGCTGTCCTCATACCCAAGTCATCCAAAAACTAAGAAAGGATAGGTGACAGGATTTGGAACTTTCAGGAAGGCTTCGTATGTCTTTTTTCCATATGAGTTCCTCAGTGGCTTTCTAGGATCAAATTTCCTAATAAGCAATGAAGTTTGAATGGCATCATTTGACAGAAGGTTGCCAAGGTAGCACAGCTTAAAGCTCTTTTGCTCACCTGAGCCCTGTGTTTTTTGGAAATATCTGCAGGTTTTCTGCGAAGTCCTAGATGAAACTTGGGAACTAAGTCTAAGAGTAATTTCTTCTCTCATCTGTAGAGCCCCAGTTCCACTCAGTAGAACCGTACACCAAGAAGGAGCTCTCTGCTGTTACTTTCCCTGATATCATTCGCAACTACAAAGTGATGGCAGCTGAAAACATTCCTGAAAATCCACTGAGATTTCTGTACCCAGATATTCCCAAAGACAACGCCTTTGGCAAATATTACTCCAGGCCTAAGGAAGGTAAGTGCTATAAGTGGCTCGTGTTGAGCGTTTGTTCTTGAGTTACCTGGGCACTGGATCATTTCCATAGCATAGAAAGAAGAGGCAGCAGTGGGACTGAATATCTCAGCAGCCTGACCCATGTTGGAGTGCTGCTCAGCTGAAAGCTGAGAACCAGCACCTGCATTTCAGTAGGTTAAGAAAAAGTTGATAGAGAGGAATTACGCTAATCAGCTCAGAAACTGAGAGCACGATTATCTGTGGCCTCTAATGCACTTGTATGTTTGCCTCTGATATACTTCAAGAGTAGGTTCCCACTAACAGCTGGATCCATAATGGTCATATTTACTATTACACTGCACAGATACTGAGACCAGATGGGGGATGTTGATACAACCATATGAACCCTTAGGGGAGACTGTTTCCCTGTTTCAACAGTGGAAAAGCAAAAATTGAGCAAGAAATGAAATGAATTAACCACAGTGCCGTAAAATGCACAAGACCTGTGTATTGTTTTGGCCACAAGCTACAATTTGGAACAACAAAGATGGCAGCAGGAGATAAACTTGCTAATAAAAAACCAAGCCATTTATTTTTTCTCTTTCCTTGAAGACCCAGAGCCTATGGATACAGATACTCCCAAGGGAAATGGCTACATCAGGACTGAGCTGATCTCTGTATCTGAAGTGTAAGTTCTCATATAATTGCTGGTTTTCTAAGAACTAAGCATGACTTTTTTTCATCTGTACTTCATCAGCGTTCAAGTTGCAGGTGCCACTACCAAATTTTTCCTCTCTTTGAAGATGCGATCAGCCCACGTTTATATACTGTTATCAGTAAAGCAATTAAAATTTTAAAGTAAAAATACATTAAAAAACAAGCAAGCAACCCAAGGCAAAACATTCACAGATAGGCCAGTGATCATACACAGAAAGAAGACTGACTCACCCAGCTGGTGAAGGGGCTCTCTGGCAATACAGCACTCCCCACAAGGCAGCCCAGGTTCAAATGCTATCTCTTCAGTGGCTGGCCTTTATATGAGCTATGGGGGGCTCCACTCTCAGCCCACCCCTTCTGGTCAGCTAAGGAGCACAGGTGCAAACAATTCGTGCTCCCTGGGCAGACACAGCCCCTCTCCAAGTGCTCCATCACCACTTCAAGCCCTGACCTACCAGCTCCCCTACAGTTAATGGAACTTTAGGACTCTGAGGCATACATGGCAGCCCAACTGTACCTCACTTCTTTAGCAAAGGTGTCTTTCTCTTCTTCTTCTTCTACTAGCCACCCATCCAGGCTCCAATCTCCAGAAAATCTGCTGCCCATGTCTCCTGAAGAGTTTGATGAGGTGTCTCGGATGATGGACCCAGCAGAGATTGACACAGTGGTACGTATCACAAAGCATCTATTTGCAGGAGAATTGGGCTCAATTTCCCACTTTTTTTTTTCCCCCAGTCAAACGTACATTGGACAGTACAGGCAACGCTTCAAAATGTTTCACTTCAAAGGTATAACAGAAGCTAGGAACCCATATTTAAATTTGGATTGCTATGAGTTGGTCTTTCCACTTTTTTGTGGAGACAGGAGTGAAGAACAGTGCAGCTTCCACAGTGTTCCCCCTCCTCCTTACGGGGAAATAGAAAAGGAGGAAGGAATAATGCTATAGTCTTTTGTGTGGTACTTGGGGAAAGGAGAAAAGCAGAAGGCATGCAACTTGGAGGCACTGCTGCACCAGTGCCTGTGAGGTACTGCCTGCTAACAGACCAGTATCACCCCTTTGTTGTACTTCAGGAAAAAAAATTACCAACAGATTGAAGCATGGCTCCAGCCCCACAGTAGTTTGAGCACCAGATTCACATCTCTGTATATTTGAGGACTTTATTGTGCTCTGTTGTTAGCTAACAAGGCAGAGCGTTGGGGATTCACTCTGCTTGCCTATTTGACCTGTACTTTCCTTATTGCAGATGTGTTCAGCATACACGACGTAAAGTTAGAGCTTTTTACTGCACCACTAGCACAGCCAATCAGCTTCTGCGTCCTGCTCTACAGTTGGGCTTCAATTCTTTGGGAAGGCTATACGTAATTCAAAGCACATCAAGTTTCTCAACCTGAAAGTCCAGTAGCAATTTTTAACTAGGGGAGAATACAAGCAGCATTTGAACAGCCCCTGTACGTGCACCTCTTTATTTCAAATTGCATTAAACAATTTGCTATTGACAAGATGCTGTACCAGAGTGCAGGAAGAAAAGAGAACAGGAACAAGGGGCCCTCGGCAAGAGTGAGGGGAGAAACATGCACTTAAGTGCATCAGTGGAATGGAACATCTGAAGTAGCTGGCCATACATAAAATGCTTCAAAGGAAAGCTCATTCTTTTGCAGAGGTCCTATTCAGAAAGCCTTCACCTGCTGAGCAATTGCTTCTGAAAAACTTCACATTTTCCTCTACATCACAGAAAAAGGAGCAGATGAACACTGCAGGTACATGCTACAGCAAATCCGTCTGCTGCTGCAGTTTGTTCTGGCTTTCTTTGGTACAGGCATAGCATGCTGCTCTGCAGAAGAACATAAGCCAAAAAACATTATCTGCATTTCAGTTTTGCTTATTTTCACGATAAAGTCTTCTTGGGTAGGGTGCTTTGCATGATCTTTGACATTAAGAGCATTTCTTAGGACAACCAGTTAATACCTCACTGTTAAGAGGCAAGGTTGTCTTTAGCAGTGGCTCTCTGGGACTAAGAGCATATATTAGTCCAGACTGCTAATTAGCACACAGCTGATCAGCTCCAGAACACTGATGCTGGATCCCACATGCTTAAGCAGAGTTCCTGCTGCAGCTTCTGAGCCTGCTGCCATTCACTGCCAATGCCTGGGAGATCAGGACTGCAGTGCTACTTTGCTGCCATTCAGATATGCCAAATTGATCCACTGATTGTTAAATAAACAACCAGTTCAATTTAGTGTTCTGCCCAAGAAGAATTATGTGGCCTCTGAGAAAGCCTGAGGGAAGTAAAATAGCAAAGGACCTTGCAAAGTGTTCCTACACTTTCTTATTTTTTTGTGCCAAACATATCTGATGAACAGAGAATCACAACAACTGGTGACCTTACATTTTCATGTTATCATCAACAACTGAATGCTAAAATTTTGGTGAAACAAAACCAGACATTTGTTTCTTGACCTCCACCTTTACCCATGTTTTACGTGTAAGTTTGTTTTCATTACTTTTAAACTACAATGTGAGCAGCAGTTTTCTTATGAGATTTAAAGCAGTGGCCATACGTCAGCATATGTCAGCTCTACGTGGCCAGTAGTCCCAAAAGCATCATTGTTCTTTTCACTCCCCACTAAGGGACTGGGTTTTTTTGCTCTTTTAAATAAATGGAACTGTCTACTGACACTTGTCCTTTGTGTGTTTTCATTCTTTTATGAATACAATGCATCTGTAACTGGTTAATTATACACAGAATAGATACAGTTGTGGTTCTCAAAGCAACATATGTGCTTTTAATCTAATGCATTGCTACAGGTCAGTCTGCATTAGAGTTGTCAGAACAGGGTTGTTAATTATTTTTTTGTCCTTCAAACTTCAGAAGATTCTGCTTGGATTTCTAACTTGAATTAAGCTGTAAAGTAACTGGCCTACCACTAACCTTTGTGGACCATCAAGCTGACCCCACTGGTGCATCGCTGTGCTCTGCGGCCATTGGGTAATACAATCTGTTGGCTCAGGCTTTTACATTTTACACATCCAGAAGACAACTAAAAGGAAGGAAACTACTGAGATGAGGAATGGAAGAGTAGGCAAGAGAAGGGATAGAGCTGTTGAGGGCATATGGCCAATCCATGTCACAACTGCAGCGCTTTAAGATCTCAGCAAGTGAAATGACACAGCCCTATACACATAGACTTCATCAGCTCATTTGGTTGCACAACAGAAGAGAGCAGATGAAGTTTTTTTTAGGACAGAAGGTTTGCATTTCAATGCAGTCACACAGAGAACGAATGAAAACCCACCACACCTTCTTGGTATTTCCATTTATTATGCTGTAAAAAGCAACACTATCTGGATTTTATTTCTTAAAATAAATAGCTTTCATTTTCAGAACCAGTACAGCTCAAGTTTAGATTCATTCATGGGAAACTGCTAGAAATACATTCATCACTGTCTGTTCCCCACAAGACAGAATCTAGAAGTCAAGATCAGCCCAGTCAGTTACAATGTCCAGAAGTACACTGCCAGTAAGTATAGTCATTGGTAGTCCAGCTCTGAAGCAAAAAATAAAATAAAAACCCGGTACAATACATTTTGTTCACAAAGGTTGGCTAATTAATGCTAAGACTACCACAATATTTCTGAGTACAAAGCATTAAGTTAGCTTAATTCAGTCTGTGGTACAGAAGAAACGTGACAAAACAAAGGTGTGAGGGAATCTTTTCTTTGGAGCATAAGGAAGTCAGCATTTATAAGATAACCAAAAGCTATTCACGTTAAAATCTACGTGTCAGTGTCATAGATGATGAACAGCCAAACCAATATACTGCATATATTCATAAATAATGCCATGTCTAAATAGCTGCATTGCTTAATTGGACGTTACAAAATAACGCATCTTCTCACAATGAGAAAATACTAAAACTATCCAGCAGAAATGCACTTGAAGCTAAGACTGGCTAAAAGCACTCTGTAGGATCTAGAAAGCATTCAGTTTAGGGACAGCCGTGATTTTTTTTAATTATTTTTTTATTTTTTTTTTACAGTTAACTCAGTTAAAATGCTGCTTCTGGGAGGCTTGCATATACGTGTACTAGATAATAAGCCTGCCTTTTAAAAATGCCTGTTTGAGCAATGCAAGTTTCAGTTAAAGTGAAATCAGGTATTTTTCTGAGAAGCTAAAGGATATGTTTTCATAGAAAAATGGAAGAAGTCAGATTATCACTGAGATACGGGATACTAAAGCCCAGGTGAAAGACTTTACTCCTCTATGCTTGACTCAACAGATCTGTTGCCAGAGAAAACGAGTTGGAATTTAGTGTAACATGCAGCAGAGAAGAGAGAGGCCTTGTGCTATTCGGTGACCAGTGTGGCTCAATAAAGAGCTGAAGGCCATTTGATTCAGTTCTCAACTAAAACTACGGTGGCTGTGACACAGGTTGCGAAGAGAATGGGTTAGATAACGTTTGAAAGCCTTCAGAAAAATAGCTGATCCTCAGGAAGAAAAGAACAAAGAGCAGTGCAGCTTAATATCAGTAAGATTCTTCAGAAAAAGTGTTTGATAACCATGCGAAACCATGCCAGCCAGTGCAGAAAGGTGATTTCAGGGCTTTAGACATTCAGATTCATCCAAGATTTCATCAGCATGAGGACAGCCACTGCTTGTGATGAGTATCAAGCACTTTTCCATTTGATTTTTCCTCCCTGAGGGAGGCAGTATGGCGTATCGAGTAGAGGACTGTACAGGATCTCAAGAGGATTTATTCTCAGCTGTTCTGACCTTCTGGGTCATTCTGAAGAATACACTTCTCTCAATGCCTCGGTTTCCCCATTTGCAAAAAAAAAAAAGATAATGTGGTTCAGATCATCTTTATAAAGTGCTTGGCCCACTCTAGAAAGAATCTACGCATCAATTCTGGAGGATTTTGGTGCCTACATGCAAAGTTTGAACTTCAAGATCTACTGATGCTTTGTGTTTTGTGCCAGCATAAAGCCTGCTGTTTGTGCTATTCTTAAACATGATTTCCATGTGCCACACCAATTCTCCTTTAAAATCCACCTCCATTCAAAAACTGTGGGGTCTTGTGAAAGTCAGACTCTTAACTTGGAATCCCTGATCATCTGAGGTTTCTGAACCACAGCACAGCATTGGTAAAAACAATTGCACGTGGGATAGGGAACTGCTGTAACATCACAGTTCTGCAAACAACAAAATATCTGCATCTACGTTTCCCGTGACAGAGCATGTGCCAAGCTGCTTCAGCAGTAAGACAAGAAATGCCACTGCTCAAAGACATGACCTAATTGCGCTCCTGTTGCTGAGCACCTATCCTACACCACCCCCCTGACATCCCAATCCTTGATGGATGGCAGTGCAAGAAGAGAACGTTCCCAAAATCTGGCTTATCTCCTGCTCCGCTCATGCTTAGATTGGCTCTATGCTCCTTAAAGCTGTTTTCACTCCATCTGCGTTGCTCATATAAACCTAAATGTAGTCAGATTTACACGTAGTATTTGGTTTAGTGTTTCGCCTTTCACATGCCTGCATTCCCCTCCCTGGTTCCCGATGCAACTGCCAAGAACAAAACATCAGCCCAAAGCAGGGTCTTGCAGCTTGTCAAGGCTCACCCAAGTGCAAATATACCTGCAAGGAACACAACTGCATAGAGTGGAAGCACCCGCTTTCCCCAGCCACGGGGAAGGACCTTAGCAGCTGAATACGGAGAGAGGAGGGAGGAAAGACAAGGGGAACCGAAAGAAATGCTAAAGCAACACAACAAAAAAACCTAAACACTGGTAGATGTTACAAATCACACTCCCCCTCCTCTATGCCATTTGGTCAAACAAACCTTAAAACAGATGCCATAATGAGACTACCTCTAAAAACAAGCCTAAGACCATTGACAACTGTCACCTATACACTCTTTTGAGATTTATAGAATGTAAACAAGCTTGCGTGGAATCTTATTTGTTTTTTAAGAAGTGAGTGCAGATCCTTACCTAACACACCCAGCCTACATCTACATCAGCATCCTCAGCTTTCGAAAACCTCACTGCCGCTCCCACCTGTACTCCAGCTCATCTTGGCCATACTGGAAACAGAGGGCTGTAGAAACAAAAACTGAGCAAAAAGAAATTCCTGACCACACACCAGAGTTCACATCGAACACAAAAATAAATTAAGTAGTGCACAGTAAAGCCAACACCAGCTAAATATTTGTATACATCAATTATATGCAGCATGAGGTAATATTGCTCACATTATGGAGGGAGATTCTTAGTTGGTTTTGTTTTTCTTTTCTTTTTGAGAGAGAGATTGGATTCGTCCTGTGCGTATAGAAACTCCTGTAACATAACACTGAAGTAACAGAGACTTCTGTAAAATATATACCACTATCAGATAGAAACACACACGCTCTTTGTTACTTAAGTATACCACAATTAAATAGGTAACTGATTGGATTCTTCGGATCTAGCTGAGAATGATTATAGTAAGCCATCCAGGTTTTTGTGAACCGTTCGGTTCTCCTTGCCATTACTGGAATCTTCTGACGGTGTGTATTGGACCTGATACTCTTGGAGAATTTTAAACACATCGTGGTGTCCAAAATGTAAAGCTTCATCCATTGGAGTGTTATTCCATCTACAAGGAAGAAGACAGTATTTCTAAGATCAGCATGCAAGCACAGGGCTAAAAGCAGCACAACTCCCATTCTGTACCTACTCCAGTAACAGTTAAGCACACAAAACACTCTCAGCCCACTAGCTAGAGAAATACTTGGTAAGCTGAGCACAACCATAACCTTTTAAATAAGGTTTTTCAAGTTTCCCCACCCTTCACTCCTGTTTGCTCAGAGACCAGTGGAGTGCCAGCAGGACTGTTCCTTCTGCCTCTCTTTCTCAACTCCACACATGGCAGCTTCACCTCCACCCAGTGGAGACCAGCACTAAAACCACGCACCTGTCTTTGGGGAAGGGATTCACTTTGCAGGCCTCCAGCAGAAACTTAACGACATCCACGTGTCCTGTGAGACAGAATTGGGAGCATGTGTATTTTAACATGCATCTACATAGATGTAAAATAGCAGAAAGCAAGTTATACACAGTGAGACATTACCTTCTGCAGCTGCTACGTGCAATGCTGTTCGTGAGTCATAGTCTCTCTGCTCCATATCCATCCCTGACAGAGCAAATCTAAAAAAGGAATTGATTGTAAAAAAAAAAAAAGCCTTATATAATCAAAATGAGTTACAAAACTAGATGGGAACAATACCACTCTGCTAGAACGATGACACATCTGTTGCAAGAGGATATAAATGGCAACAAGTGGTAAGGAAGGGGGCCCTTACTGCCTTGCTTTCAAAAATAAGGAAGATTAGGAAGAAAGCTAAACCCTTAGCTGTTATAAAGAAAAAAAAATTAAAGCATCTTTGGGGAGGGGGGGAAGGTGTGTGTAACAGTCCATGCATCCTCATACTTGTTCTGCACATCAGTATAATGTCTAAACTTTCATTTCAAGTGCGTTCAGCCAAACAAAAGTTAAAACGCAGTGATGAGGGGAGCATGTATAGAACACATCCCATCTCCAGTACAGCCTTGACATCCCCAACACCAACACAGAGTACAGTACATTCAGAAGAAAACAAGGGCAGCCCCCAAACCAGCAGCTCTCCTGTTCTCAGCCCCACGCAGATTTTTACCTCCGGAGTGCAGACACATCCCCCGTGTAGGCGGCAAACAGCAGATTTATCACTGACTTCACCTACAAAGAGAGATGAAGCCTGGTTTATTTTGCTTCTTCTTTTAAAGAGAAAACAAATGGAAAACCCAAGAACAGTCAGTGTGGCCCAGCTGCTCCAATGCTTATGAAGTGGTTGATTTTATTCCCTTCCCTGGCCACACTCTGCAGGACAGCATGAAAATTCTCAAACTCATTCCAGCTTGCCTCACTAATAGCACTTTTGCACCCATCTTTCCAAGGTTGATGTCACAAAGATAGGGAAATAACCATAAAGTGTGCATTCATGTTCTACTGTGATAGAAAAAAAAAAAAGGGACCCCTTGCTCAATGGGCAAACCGTGTTCCTCTCTTGCACTGCCTATTCATACTGAGTGCTGAGTGATGGAGGGCACTGCTTGGCACACTCCACAAACCATAAGCACCTCTCGGGACAAGCTGCTCTGGGAAAGTTTAGAGCAGACTCCAAATGTTAAGAGAGATCTCCGCAGGCAGAAGAACAGAGGTGATCATGGTTCTGCTTTACATTACAGATGTTGCTTGCATATATCTGAAGAAAGCCTCTCCGCAAGACAAACAATTGCAAGCAATTCTGTCACAATGAATTGTTGGCAGAACAGTGAGGTTTGGAGGCAGACAAAGGCAGGTTCTTTTCAGAACCAACAACATCAGTGAAGGCTCAGGCAGATCGTCCTTTTGTCAGCTGCACTAAATACCCCAGTCAGAAATGTTATCATTAGGTTACAAACCCCCCCTCACATACATACTTCAACACATCCTGGCCACAGTAACTCCACAAGCTTTAACAGAAGGCCGAAAGGATGAAATAGATGGTTTTAAGCACACCACATCAGTCTGTTTCATAAACAGACACTGGCAGTTCTAGGCACCATTCCTCTCTTTTCCAGAAAACTTTCAGAATGGAGTCTATGAAATTCTGCTGCTAACAGCCTTGAGCGCCAAGGGGCAGAGCAGAAAGCTGGTCCTGCACTGGCCATGCACAGGAAGAAAGATTAAGTACATCAGTGCCCAAAAACAGATCCGCCAAAGGTTTCTGCAAGAACAAGAGTGTGTTTTCACCGCTCTGTGTGGTGCTGGCTGGTTCAGGCAGGGTTGGCCAAGTGATCTCCAAGGTCCCTTTAACCACCAGCTCTGCAATGAGCACGTGAGCAGCACGAGAGGAGAAGAAAACCGCAGCTGTTGGGTCTGAACAACCACACTGAGGTGAAGTTAAAGGAAGGAAGCACTCTGAGACAGGAAGCTGCACTACTGGTACAGAGACTTCAGATAAAGACAGGGGCCCAAAAGGGAAAAATTAACACTCCCAGAGCATGATGCAAGTGAGATACGGCTCTGACAGGAAACCTGGGCATGAGAGCAATGAGTCTACTCCTGCTGCAGCCATTGAAGCACCTTACAGGTGATCGGGCCAAAAGCTTTGAGAACACGGCATGGCTCAGCACTGAAGCACGCCACAGCACATGGGGGCTTTGGAGAGCAGGTGCCCAGGGCAGCACATACACTGTCCTCCCAGATTTTTCTGCAAACACATTGGCAAAACAGTTCAGGGAAGGACACAATGATTTGTTGGTTTGTAAAAACTTTCTCAGTGTACCAAATGAACAAATCTGATGAAGAAGCAGTGCTTCCTGGCTCAAAGCTTCAGTTGGGGAAGGTAACAGGCACTGCATGCTGAAGCCCCTACTTGTGTCAAACGCTCTGTGACCAAACTGACCAAGACCTGCCCTCCACAAATATTTCATGAGAGTCATCCACGCAAATTAAATCAGTCTAGAGAGGAACACAAATGAAATTTCATTGCTTTCCTATGTTAGTCATTCATTCCTCTTTAAAAAGACTACGTGAATCTTCCTGTACTTCAGTGTCTTCTCCTCTGGATGACGAAATCAGCTTCCTGTGCCCCAAACCCAACCAAGATGGGGATGCCACCCTTCATCAGCCTTCCTCTCATGGCAGTTAGCAGAGAACCCCGTTCAAGGCTGAGGCAAGAAGCACTCGCTGCATGCAGATAGGCTCCGTCCCACACAACAGCCCTGCCACCCATCCTCGCTGCTGTACTGCCAGAGCTGGGCAGTCTGAGGCTGAGCTTGCCAGCTGCCCCTGGGGGCACAACAAATCCTTCAGAAAACATTAATTTAGCTCAGAGCTGGATTAATTCCACGAGCTCTTTGCTAAAAAGGTCATTCAATCTGGACTTCAATTTCCTGTGGTGCCTGAGAGCACCTCGCCTAGGATCTCTGTGACAGCACCACAGGCCGCACAGCCCTACTGCTGAGGAACCCAACCCAGCCCAGCAGTGCAAACTGGTGCTGGTACAGCTGCACAGCATGGCCAACCAGCCTGCCTCCTGCCTTATGGAGGCCCTTACAAGGTGTTCAAGAATATCACAGCTCAGACTTTGAGAAAGACACTCAAAATACTGTGATAAAAGGTTCTCTGGATGTACAGGTTTTCAAGCACCATGCCTCCATTGAGCACCAGATCCCATACACTGACGGCAGGTGCTGGAACAAGGCTGGAAGCAGGCAGCACAGACAGAGAGAAGCAGCCATCCCTTCCTCCTGCTCCTTTTGGCTGTGTTCAGGACAGATATGGCAAAGGTCGGGCCCATCTGGAGGTGGCCCCAACACTCTCCACCCCACCAGGCAGAGTTACCCCCATCCAAGTGAGCACCGTGCAGAGCTGCCACTGGGGAAAGGGAAGGCCTCCAGGTCGGAGCATGCCCAGGCCCTTCACTAGGCAGCACCCAGCAGCGCTAAGCTGCTCAGCACCGGCTCAGCAATCTGCTTCAAAAAATAGATCTTAAGCTACAGATTAACGCCTCGTGCTGGGGAGAGCCCAGCCTGCTGAGCACCGTCCTGCTGTCCCAGCCTTCAAACTGACACGTGAAGCCAAGAGCTCATGTGAGCCTAAGTCACACAGACTCCAGAACTAAGAGGAGCTGGGCTCAGTGCCGTCAGCACTTTGCTGCTTCTCCTAAAGCTGATCCCAGCCCAAGGGGTATCTGGCATGCAGAGCAAGCCCTGCTGCTCTCCTGGGAGCTGATGGTTTCTCAGTGCTTATTTATCAGTGGCAATTTATCTCCTGACACCCAAAATACAGTATCAACTCTGACACAGCAGCTACGAACTGTAAGAAACACAGCAGAAGTGAAACTGAAGCACACGTGAACACTTTGGTCACCCGGGTTCCACACTGAACTGCAACGCAGCCATGCCACAGCCTGGGGTTGCACTCCTCCCTGTAGACAGGGCTTCTCACTGGCAGCCAGAAACGGCCCCCAGCTGGTTCTGAAGCTTCAGCTTTGAAAATGAACAAAGACCAACCGGAGATGTCTCAGAGGAATGCCCTCCCTGCACACCCACCCTAAGGACAACAGACAGGACTGCTCATTTTAAGAGTTTTCACAGCTGCGACTCATTTACAGTAAGCTGGAATCTGACCTCTGGGGACAGATCTCCATAGCTCGTGTGGAAAATCCCAGTCAAGTCTAAAAGACAAGCATGCTTTTGCTTGAGTGTACCACTCACTAATAGGAATTAAGCTGTACTTTGTAGGAAAGGAAATCCCAAACAAAGCCAACAGTTCTGCTGCTGAGCTTCTGCATTGTTTCCCCTGAAATCAAGAGTGTTACCAAATGGCAAGAAGTCAGTTTTTAGAAGTAAAAATTAAGACTAAGCCACAAACAAATATCCCACTCCAGGCAGGTTTGTCAGAAACTTCTATAGACTGAAAAAGCAGAAAATTGTAATTCTTGGAAAAGGTATTTGTTCCATTACAATATAAATAGTGGCAGGACACACGAGCCAATTACTGCATGCACTTTAACGTTACCCACACAAATACCTGAAGTGACAAACAAGGCCAGCCATTCCACAACACGTTTCTTCTCCAGTACTCTGCCCACCCACACACACTTCTGACTATTTTCTGCATTACCGATCCTTGCTTTCTGACCTCATTTGAAGAAAAAAAAAAAAGTACTAAAATAGAACCTGCAAATATTTACTCTTCAGTGTTTTGCAAGTTTAGCGCAGGAAAACACGGCGGCCTGTTTTCCTCTCCCACCACAACATCAGGCATCGGCTCTCCCTCTAGATGGTGCACACTGCCCTGACTTCAGCACGTTCATGACTCAGAGCCCAAGCTGCACCAGTAGCTTTCCCTAGGGAGGGAGTTTTCAGAGTTTCCCAAATGGAGCCAGCCTGAACCACTGCCTGCACGACCATCACCCACGTACTGAGTTTAGAAAACAAGCACCTGTAATTAACTGAGCCAGGCAGCTCCTACAGCTAAACACACACAGTGCCACAGGCAGCCCTCGTGCCAGGGCTCAGACAGGTGCTGCTGTTTGCTGACCGCTGCTAAGTCAGCAGCAGTATCTACACCAGCCTGACATTCAGTTATTTGTAAATTGTCTATCAAGCTGGTAATAAAAAAAAAATAGAAAAAGAAAAAACACATAGTATGCTTTCAAATGCTTCCTTATTGCAGTTAAGCTTTTAAAACAGCTTGAAGTAAAAAAAATCCAATCTATTTGAGTAAAACTGGTAATTTTCCCCTTCCGACTTCTAAGTTTTCATAGAGGGAAGTAGATACTGGCATTGCTTCTTTAGGAGCTTGATGAAGTTTTGATTGGGCTCAATTCAGACATAGCAGTGCTCAGATGCAAACAGGCCAGCAGGCAGCTCAGCCTCAGTACCTGCTGCAGGTGCTGTGCATGCGGTTCAATGTAAGAAACACCAAAGCAAACCAAATGCATACCTTAAAGACTTCTCTTGACACCAGGAAAAAAAAAACAAACCAACCTTCTTACTCATTCCTTCAAGCTAAAACAGCTACTGGAAAAGGCTTAGACTGAAGGTGCAGATGGGCAGCCCACCTGGAGAAGGCTGAGCAGAGACATTCCTCCCTCTTTCATCTCTACCCACTCGCCCACTGGTTTCAAGTGAGTTTCTGCCATTCACGCTTCCTACAGATCAAGCCCCCAAGGGAGGTCATAAAGGGCACAAGTACAATGGCACAAAAAGATGCAAATGGTAAGCACATCAGCATAATATTTTACCGTATTTTTTTTTCTTTTTGGCCCATCTCTGTAGAAGTCTTTTTTTCCCCAGGCTTTCATATAACCTAGATATTGAAAAGCATCAAAAAACGAGACTTGCTACAAACGAGCACAATACTAAACCTGTCTCTTCAGCTGGCTTTTCTGAGCTGTTACTGCACTGGTTTGCACATTTATTACCAGTTCTTGATTAGCTCTATTAAGGCTATTGATAAGTACTAGCAAACTGATATGTGCCTAAGTAACAAGACTATTTAAAATGAATTAAGAGTTACATTTAATTAAACAAAACACTTGCTAGGTTAAGTGAAACATCCACTTACCTTCAGTGAAGCTCTCAGGAAGAACATTGCCCCCTTACTCCTCTGCTCAAGGCACGCACCCCACAGGGCTGCTCTGCCAGCAGCGCTCCTTGGCTCCCCACTCCAATGCCCAAAACTACAACTGCAGGTGCAGAAGAACTCAGCCTTCCCCAGTGCTGACTCCAGAATGGGAGCTCCACAGTTAGTGAGGGCCATACAAATAGAAGGTGAATTGAATCCTTTCCACACCACGCAGGGCACCACTCAGTTTCCTCAAGAACAGGAAACAGAGCGGCAAGAGTGTGCTGGGTGCACAGGGCAGCCTCCCCTTGCTGCCCCATCACTACAGTGGGGGCACAAAGCATGGCAGCAGTAGGGCTGGGGACGACAGCACACCACTGTCTCTGCTTCACCCTTCTAGCTGATCAAATTGCCATCAAAGAACTGCTCTGAAGGGTGTTTCATTAGCATTGGGTTAGAAGATCCCAGGAGCAGAACCACCTCTAGCTGAAGGATGATAACTCCTGCAAAAAAGGCTATACGAATCCTATCACACAACTGTAAACAGTAGGATAAATATAACCAATATTGCCCTGATATGGATACCACCGAACAGCTCAAGGATGATCCTAAAGTCTTCAGCAGTAACAGGAGTGATAAACAGAGTCCTGTTGCTTCAGCGCTTACACGACAATGCAACAGGAGAGTTTCCCTCCTTGTGCCTGGGAAAATACTTAAAGAAGAACAGCAGCTTATCTCAAGTGCTACTCACTAACAATTACTTGCACAGGTCTCATGCTTTTCAGTATCTATGAGCTTTGATTTGGAGGAAACTATATTGGTTTTGAAAGGGAAGAGTACTGGGAAGAGAAAACTGAATATAAAAACTTTCTTCAGTAGATTACAACAAACATGGTCATGTTCAGTCCCAGCTCCTACTTCTGATTTCTTCTGCTACCAATGAATCGACACTTTCTATTCTGGAAACAACAGAATTAAGCATTATCACTGACAAAACTCTCAAAACCTAAAGTTAAAAAAATGTAATCATATTCCACAGGACTTAAGAGCAAAGGTTGACTGACTGGTTCCACATCTCAACAGCTAATAAAAAAAACCACCATTCACAGACATTCATAAACTCAAATCGCAATAGAAACCAGAAATTCTAGAAACTTAATAAGCAAAAACTAAATCAGAAAAAAATATAACAAGCAGGCAATTCAGAGAACTGTGACTCAACAAGAGGAATAACAGAAAACCCAACCTTACTGCTGCCCTTGTGAGGCAAGATGGTGCTGCTGGGTTGCCTGCAATGAGCGGTGTGACAAAGGATGAATGAGCTAAACATGTGCACAAAGTTTTTACCAGATCAGGTGAAACATTTATGGCATAAAGAGGCATACAGACTTTCATCCTTCAAGTCAGAAGACAAAGCTCAAAGTTCCAGTTTTAGGCAGACAATGCAGTTGTCATCGATCTTTTGGGTAGGTATACTTGAATCTTCTGCTATGCTCAAAGCTCCCCAGTTATAATGGAGAAAAACAAATGACCCTCTCAAAGACTTTGATTTCCTCTGAGGTCATGAGGTTTTTTAGCACTAATTATGATGATTGGAAATACCCAAATGGTAAAATAATACATCTTTCAAAAAACAATTGTAGGAATCCTTAAGGTCATCTGATCATGGCACAGATTTTTGTAGTCCCTTTTCAGTCCTTTTACAGAACATCCACTGCAAGCACTTCTGCAGCAGAAAGCATACAAAATAAACACAGAAATCTCAACAAGTGGAATGAACACTGGTGAGCTGATTCTGAATGCAGGAGCAAAAACAAGAGCCTTTGAAGTAGAGGATACAGACATTACTAACTCTGCAAACTTTGGGACCAAAGGACTGGAATAAACAACAGCCAAATGAATAAAGCAAAGTGCTGACCAGGGCTTTAGTGACACAAGCTGTATTAAGCAGACAGGACAAAAGAGTGTCTGCCCTTTCAAGGACCTACTGACCACAACTAATAGCTGCACGATGGGCAGAGCAATGCTCCTGGTTTCCTGCCGGCAGGTGCTCTGCAATTTATGGATGAAGTTTTACTCTAAGCTACAAGATCTGGAACTGGAATTATTCCAAAAATAAAGAGGATTGAAGGCATTCAGCCAAACTTGACATGCATGAGACAGACACCACACTGCTGGCTGATATCAGAGCAGGGACATTCTTACCAGAAGTCTGCACTCCACTCCTGTTGGAAGGATTGCTTCTGAAACATCAGTAACAGGTTCCTAAAAAAGCTTATTTAATTTCCAGTTTATTTTTCTCATTATCTTCTTTCTTCTTGGTCTGGTAGCCTTTATTATCTTCAAGTGATCTTTCACCTCCATGCTTTTAACTCAATCACTATTGGGAACTGTTGCCCATCAGCTTATTAGGTAAAATCTACTCAACTATCCAGTTTATTCTCAGACCAAAACTACATAGTAAGCAGTTGTCCTTCACAATTACATGCCCGTGAATGTTAAAACAGAAGTCCTTCAAGAAGTGTGAAATGCACTTATTGTACTGAAAGCCATAGCTGCACTTACAACCAAAGCCACGTCTACCAGTTTGAAAAAAATCCATGTTGATGTTAAATGAGTAATTCCTGGACAAACAATAAAGTTGTCTGCCTCAAGGAAAAAGTTGGGTAAGTGAACCACATCAACAGGAAGCAAGCAACGTTATCTCTTCCTATCACTCAGCTCTGTGTTCACAACTCATTGTTTTGTTACTGCGATCACAAGTGATCCTAAATGTAACACACTGTCCCTCAGCAAATAACATATTTCTAAGTTTGCATTTGGCCTGCTACGTTTTACCACAAAAAAAAAATAATGAATTAGTCTTAAATTCTTAAATCACTTCCAGTGTTATAATACTGGGCTATAATGGCCATATATGTAAGTGTACCATATATGTATTAGTGTAATTATCCTGATTTTGGAAAAGATACCATTTAAAGATGAACTCACAACTCATGGTGTGCACGAGAAAGTTTATAATCATGTGAATACTTTAAATTCTGCATACCAGGTGTTTGACAATTCAAGAGAACAGCCCTCTTGATAGCACTCCTCAATTAAAGAATCTAACAAAGAAAAACCAGATCTGAAAATAATAGTTGCTTATGATTCTATATCAAAGCAACTACTTTTACAGATTCATTATTTTCAGAAATATATATGGAACAATCTAACTGAAGCAATTTCCCTGAAAAAACACACTGTTGGAAACCAAAGCAAAGGTTCACAGGAACGCAAATACAAGAATATACCAATACACCTGGTATATGCCAAGCCTGACCAAATAACCATGAAATTATCATACACTGATCTCTACTGGGAGAACTGCTATCAACTGCCTATAATTCACTAAGTAACAGTGCTACTTAACCTGAGAAGACCTGTCCTTGCTGATCAGATACAGAGGTTAGAAGAAATCTGGAAAGACAATAGACAGAAGACAACTCACGCTTTCTGCAAGCATAGCTGCTATCAGGAAAACATCTCCAGAAAGCGCCAGCTGTGTACCAGCTAGGTGGTCATAAGGGCAGAGCAGCATCTAGAATGGCGTGTATTACCTTATAGCAAATGTGCTTTGCTGCACGTCCCGTGCATAAATGAAATATATCTGAAGTACGGCTGGCTGAGACATGTTTGAGGCTAGAAGAATGTTATGAAGTCTTTCTTTCACCCCTTGTTGTTCGCTCACCTCCGTTTCATCAGGTTTAGCGCTGAAGCGACCAGGTCCATATTATTCTGCCAGTGTTTAAACATAGCTCTCGTTCTTTTTCAAAAATGCTGCATGAAGCAGTTAAGTGCAGCAGCCTTACCATACGTCATGCCTCTGCCTTGGCTTCACTCACACTTACGCTTTAAAGCATTGCGACTGGTGCTGAACTTGGCACCATCACTTCTGCCAGCCCAAATTCTATTTTAGAACTTAAAACTGTAGCTTCAGATGTAACTGTTATGCAAGGCTTGCTGCGCACAGAAAAAAGCACACGCCTGTTTCCAGAAATAATTGAACTACATGCAGCAGAGCTGTGATGCTGAAGACCAGAAACTTGAACACGGTAAGTATTTGAGTGACATCAGGAGCCTGCATAAAGCAATAAAGTTACCATCATCTTACACAAAAAGCAAAGGGAAACAAGCCACTTCACTGCCATACTCAGTATTCTCTGAAAGGAGCAAATGGGAAATACACTTGACTTTCAGCAGGTAATGCAATAATTGGGACTGCCACAAACTAATCAACATACAAGGAATTAAGTTCCTGAAACAAAATGGGACCGTACATTACCCATCCCATCCAGTAAAACCCTACAAACGATGCTTAGGATACTAAAACAAAACATACATAATGCTGAAACTCAATGAACTACTTAGCTTGTTTATCAGTGACACGTATCACAACCATGAGAAACAACTAACAGGGATACACAATTGAAGGACCAAACTCTTGTTCCTTTCCCTCTGCCCTCCTCCCCCCTCTCTCCTCTTTCCATTCCATTCCCTTTTATTCGTCCTCCCACCCAGGGGTTGTTTGAAAGAACAAGCACAATGTAACACAAATTGTAATAGACAAAAACAAGTGTAGAGTAAGTCACCTGTAGTTCTCTTTGCGTCTACTGCTGTTCAACCTTGTCTTCATGATTTTTTGATAATAAACTTTTCTTTTTTTTTAAATGTACAATGAAGATCCAGCTTATTTTTAAAAATGCAGTACAAATAACAGCTGTTTATAAGCCCATGTACAGGAAAGCTTGATAAATAACTACAGCCATCCCCACCATGGGGATTCCTCTATGGAAAAAGTCTCATCTCAGAATCATTTACATTAAAAAAACACCTACCACCTTCCTTTTTGCGTATGATATATTACAAGCTCTTGTTTTTTTACTTCTTAATGCTCCAGTTACTGCTCTGGCACTGGCACCATTGACTGTCTATTTTCCAAGCAACTCAGTATCTTCAAAACCACACACTTAATCCTACTGCACCTTATTTTTATCAACAAAAATCACAGTGAGGTTTTGCTACTATGAATTTGACTTCCAGACAAAGAGAAAAATAAGCATGTCAGCTAATGATTTAACTGAGAAATCTTAGGAAGGTTTTCACTGGCTAATTAAATCTGGTTGCTCTATTTACCTTTCCAGAACTTCAGTTCTTTTAGAACAGCGTGCTCACTATCTCACTTCAGTCTCAAAAATGTGTTTGAACAGACCTGTTCTCCATTGAGTGAAAAAAAAAAAATACAATAAAATCAGCTTAAAATAAATTTATTAAACAATACAAAAATAAGCATGCTAGAAATTGAGATACATAAATAACATACAATGCAAATGAAAAATGGAAAACGAGACAGGGAACTTAACAACTGAGCCAAAGGGTACAACACAAATGCCAAAATAAAACTTCAAAAGCATTTACATTTCTAATGAAATGTTAATGATGCTGACAAAGAACAACAAACAAACAGCTAAAATGCTTGAATATCAAGAATTGCTATTACTGTAGCACAGGTGAACACTAAAACCGTTGCAGACTTCAGACATTCAATGACTAGCCTCTACCACCACCTTCTTTCAGGCCCACTGACCAAGCAGTACAGGTGTGGGCAAGCTGCCAGGGCAGATCTAACTATGGTCCCAGCTCACTCTCTGCACAGGCTGCCCTTAGAAAGGGCCATCTGTGGACAGCTCAGGCCAGATTGCAGGCAACTTACAGAACAATTGGTCCAAAGGAGTCACCTCTTAACCCCTCCAAACTTGAGGCTGGCTTCAATTCCGAGACAGGCATCAAAAGCATGTATTACGGAACCGGAATATAAACAGATCTATCTAAAGTAAAGGCTGTGTAAGCTGTACCCTAAATATGATGCATACTGAAGATCAATTCAGCTCCTTGTTAGTTTTTTGTTTTGTTTTTTTTTTTTAATTTCTCAAGAAGGACTCGCCTCTACCACAAGCTTTGGTATGCAATTTACATACATAAACATGGTAAAGACTTGGATTTCCCATCTCCAAATACACTTTTAGTAGCTGCAAATCCTGCATCACACATCCTTTTTTAATTACATCAGTAATTTAATCAGCAACATATAATCACTGTAAGTACTTCTAGTTAGCAGCACAGATACATTACCACCCCCTTCTAATTGGGGATACTTCAGGCAAACACACAGTTTTGCAGACTCTGAACACTTGTTACATCTCTGTAGCTGCTATTCAACAGACAAGTCCTCAAACAGATGAGAAATTTTTATAATTCAAGACTTTGCCTTTACTTGTCTCACTTTATTTTCAAGGTAAGCACTGACACACCTATGCCAAACATCAGTGATAAATTACGAAACAGCTGATATTCAGCAATGTATTACTGACATCTGCACACACAATCCACCAGGACTTGAAGTTCACTGAACAGTGGCTTTCTGTATTGTTTTGCTCAAATATTTTAATTCGGAGGCTTCAAACACAGGAAACTCATCCTTTTACAAAGTACTGCTAGAGGAAGATTATTCAGGGTTAGGTCAGAGCTTAATACTACTATTATTTCAAATGCTTATGCAAGACAAACAATACCGAAACAACATAATTGAAAACAGCTTGTTTTCTCAGAGAAAGTAAGCTTTGCTTTCTGCATCTTCCTTGACTGACACCTATATTTGACAAAAAGGGACAGGGAAGCCATACCTCTCCCCTTATGCAAAACTGATGCACGAATGCATTTTGGAGTTTCATATCACCAGCACACGGGAGCAGTGGGCATGGAGAAGGGCTGGAGGTGTTGCAAGGAATCATCTATCACACTACACCTCTTGAAGTCTTCAGTGAGCTTTAATGGATGTAGATGAAGGAGTATCCATATCGTCACTCTGACAGGTTTTCCACAGTTTTACAATAGGAACACCTGCATGAGGTGTGCTTGGGGGGGAGGGGGACACATCAAATTCTTTGCAAACATGACATTTTATGGACAGAGGTTTGTGTTGGCGGTTTGGTTTTCTTTTCCTTATGATTTTTTTGTATCATTCAGAACCTCACAGAACAGCTAAGTGTCAAGGGCTTATTAACTCTGTGCCCTGTCCAGCACTGCCTAAAGACTGCACACACCATTTGCACGTCGTCCTCAAAACAATTCAAATTATCATGTGACAGACTGAGATGCAGTTTCCTGCAGAAGAATGCAAGCCCTGATTCTCTACAAGCTGACATCGGTACAAACTGCTTAACACTTTCAAAAGGAACTATGAAGAATAACTCTATAAACATTTGCTCACGTAGAAGTAAATGCTACCTCTAATCCCATATATGAACGTGCACACACATGAGCGGCTGAAAAATAAGTTAATTGTAAACAGTTGGAATATCTAACAAAAAATGCTTTACTCTGAACACGTTTCCTGCTCCCTACTGGGCTGGTTACCAGTCAAAAACTAGGATTGCTTACATTCCTCTCTGGGGTGGAGCACAGCATTATGACTCAGAAGTCTGCCTTAGTAATAACTACCAAGAGGCAGCACAAGCAGCTAGCAAGACACTCAAAATAGTTTGGTGAGAAATCTTTCTGCCACATTCATTTACTTGCAAACAAGGCAAGCTTTGTTTTACCTTCTCTCCCAGTCCTCCCCAGCCATTTTTGCTCTTTTATTTACATGTTAGCATTAATTATGCCTGAAGGTCAAATTAAAAAAAGTATAGTTTTTGCTAGCAGGGCATATCAGAGGGACCCATTTCTGCTCAAAGCAAACTGAAAGTTCTTACTAAAATAAAGTGATAACGTGACTCAGAACCACTTAATATACAGTTATTTGTGAGTTTACTGACAGTATTTTACTTTATATTTCAATTAAAATTCTATCTTTACACGCTGAACCTGATCAGAGGACATACCTTAAACTCTTGCTTAGCTCTACAATTAATTTACTTAAAATTCTCAGATATAAACAAAAAATACACAGATATACACAAGAGGTATATCTTTGAAAACATTCAGATCTACTATTTTTTAATAAGTAAATGTGCTTTAAGTAAAGACAGAAGTCAGTTAACAGGTTTGGTTGGTGTTGCTTACGTGTGCTTTTCTCCTTGAACTCTGACAGCATTTTTGGTATAGCATACAAATTTACACAGAATTTATATATAAATGAAGATACCACGCAAACAATATTCAGACTGAAGTTGAATCTAGAGATGCTTGAGGCTTTTTTAAATGTAGTATTTAATGAAACCAGAACCCATTCACTTAGTTCTGCTCTCCCCGACCTTCCATTCTATACACTATGGTTCTGGAGATGTCCTCGTTTGATTCGGGTGACACTTTTTTCCATACTGTTTCTTTTAAAGCAAGTTCTTGCTGGAGATTCTCATAGTCCATTGGTCCAAAGGAATGCTAGTTGTTCAAGCAACATACAGTATTTATTAGTGTGTTTGAAGGAAACAAAAATCCTAATTTGCAATCATTGCTAACAGACCCAAGTTTTTCACCTCTACTTCCTATTTGGGTATTTTTTCAGATGTATGCATGCAAGAAGCACTCCAAAGCATTCTCTTATCTTCTCCCTTTGAAAGCTTCATGACTAACTTAAAACATTAGCAGGACTAAAAGCAAGCTTCTCCATATCTCAAGTACCCTCACACTCTTATCTTTTGTACATAGAGTTGGATTAGATTCACTTCTTTCCCACAGACTGCATCTACTGCTTCCTTGGTAACAGGCACTGGTGTACAGCAACGTGAGGCCTCCATTCATTGCCTGTGCAGCTCTCAGCAAGCAATGTGGACTCAGAGACATCACTGTAAAAAAATACTCAACATACATCTCCTGCATTGCCACACAGAACAGGAAGACTAAGCTCTCCTGCTGGTCATTTCTTTTCTTTTTAAAATCAGAACAGAAACAGCTGGTGACTTTTATCAGATACCACAGCCTTACTCTAGCCAAGGAGATGAACTGCATGAGATTGAGCTACAAATCTAATATAAAATTCTGTGGTACAAAACTCTGTCATGGTGTGGTCCACCAAGGTACGTGTCCACTAATAACGTGCACTAACTGGTTTATCTGAAAGCTCTGAGGAAATACACATCATCGAGCAGTTTTGCATTCAGAGAAGAACTCTCCGTATCTCAGCTGATGGCTACAAGCAATACTCACTAAGAACACATCTTAACTTACCCGCTGATCACCACCTTCTCGGCGAGGATCGAGCTTTTTCGCAAAGTGTCTCAAATTATCATAATTATGGAAATTGCACAGAGAAACCAGATCCTGCAAATATTGGAAGAACAAATTATTTTCCGTATACAATTGTCAAATGCATATGATATTCTAATGCTAGCACTTGTGTTTTACATAAGACTGTCCACAACTCTCGAGAAATAAAGCCTAGCTCAACAACTTCATCTGATGTAGAAGATATTTTTGTATGCTAGATCATTTACCAAAAGCTGCTTACGTTAGTTTTAAAGATCAGAAGGTAATCGAAACGGTTATATTTCATCAAACTGTTTTCTCTTTTGTTGCAATGATACGAGTTGCACTTTTAACATTTTAAAAGCTGTTTCTGAGTGTAAAGGAAGAGAAGCCTTCAGATCAAGTTCTACACCTTCTAATGCAGCATAAAGGAGACTAATGCCTTTGTTGAGTCACAAAGCATTCCATTTCCAACTATTTTCATAGTCTATTTTCCCATATTTCTGGCATTGTAGTTTCTAGACGTTCGCAAAATTTAAGTGCTATTTATGATAAAATGCAAACATCTTGTCTCAGTTTTTCACCCTTGGATCAGATGAAATTTGTTACTTAAGAAAGAATTAAAAAAAAAAATCACTATATCGGTGGAGTGTCAGCTGTGCTAACTGAAGCTCAGTCAGCACCAACTACAACAGAAAAATATGCTAAAGGTAATTCTGCTTACATGACAAAAGTGAATTCCTTTAACACTGTTGCCCATCTTGTCCAAAGGAGGTGACCAGCACATTAAACCCATGACATTAGGAACAACCAGAAGAATCCCACCAGCAACTCCAGATTTTGCAGGAAGGCCCACCTATGAAACAATTAGAGAATTACTGTCCTCTGCAAACATTCGTCACCCCTGTAACACAACACAAGCAATTTACTTTATCAAAGATTACACAGCACTTATAAAAGTGTAATCTGGAAAGCACTGACAAAGCATGATTATTTCTCTTTATAGATAGACTATAACCTTGACCTCAGTTCATGGCAATCTGCGGTATGTAATCCAAGTTATTAGCTCTCAGTAGCACAGAAGTTAGTAACACAATGCAAAAGATAACCTGAAGTTGCTGCTGTAACAAAGCTATTATGACAGCAGTAATAAACATGTCTGTCATGAGCAGTTCACAGCATGAGTAGTACAAAACTATATAAATATTTAACTGAAAATGTAAAAAAAAACAACGGAAAAGCCTGCACATTAATTAATTCAAGAACCTACTTATTTACAATCTGAACCAAGTTATTGTTTTGTTTCAATAGTAACTAACATGTCACATATCCCCACAGCTCAGTAAGCAATAACTTTTTAGGTCACACAAAGCATCACACTCAATTTTTACATCCATGCAATGAGGAAAACTGAAAACACTCCAAACACTGAAATACAGCTGAGCTGCAGTACATATTTAAATACTCACACAAAAGGGTTTGTTTTCCAGCAGTACATTACAGTACACGTGCTGTGCACAACATCACTATTGCAACACATGAGGACAACTCATTAAACATCCCGAGTCAGAGAAAGCAACTGTTCACAAAAGCTTCCTGCTATCTTCTACTTCCTTTGCGTCAGGTCTTATTCAGTTCTGCTTGTTCTAGTGATTGCTGCCTATTTCTCTCATCAACAGCCTTTATTTAAGGAATAGTTTGTTTCAGGGTGAAAAGGATTCCCAGATGCAAAACTGCTGGGAATGCCACTGTATCATGAGGTATGGAGTACAAGTATTGCCATAGAATCTGTGGATTTTCCATAAGTTATGTTGGATTCCTAAACAATTCATGCAACTCCTCCCCACCCACTGCAAAAGCAAACAAGATGACCATAGAAAACAATAGCACAGATTAATCTCCCCAGTCAGCTCTAACAAGTATCTGAAAATTACTTACATGGAAGGCAAACTGCCCTGAGAAGTCATACATGCCACAGGAATGCATTAAACTCAAGGTATTCCGGACTGCTTCAGGACTCAGCACTCTTTCTCCAGTGATTGGGCAAAAGCCACCGTTAGCCAGAGTTGCTGCCATCACACTTGCTGACTCACAGGTTACTTCTATTGAGCAAAGCTTATGGAAAAGAAAGTCATATTATACAAACCGGTACCTCCAGCACAGTACAGCCCACTACACCTTCACAGAAATAAGATTTCATAAAATAACCTGCAGCATAACATTTGTTACAGATGACACTAGTGGCATGAATTAACATCATCTGAATCTTTCTACTATCAAGATAAAAAGATCCCAGCAACAGCTTTTGTAAGCTTTTATACTAGTCTACGAGTTATCATTTTTTGTGAGTTAGTGTTTCAGTTTGATTCCTTCCCCCAACCCCCCTTAGGTTGCCTTGAGAGGAACCAGTCTGGAAAATAACCTCAGTATTCTGTATTTGTTTAATTGGCAAAGCCATTAAGGAACCATTTTCCAAATTGAGGTGCAGTGCTTTGTTGGCTGTTTTTGCTGTTTTTTTTTTAAGCCTTACAAGACCACCCACATCCACTAAAAGTACATTTCAAAGCTGCGCAATCTAGCACATACAAGTCTTAATGCTAGCATTTCCTGCATAGCCTTAGTTTTACCTTTGTCTCATATATGCTTTATGATGTATCTAGAGATATGACCACATGATAGTCTCGCCCAGGATCCCTGCTTCAGTACAGACTATACATACTTTGGTGACACATCAGGAAATGTGATATGATGCCATCACCTGATGCTGCCTCATGTCTGCAGAAACCAAAAGATAAGCTGGTTTCAACCTGAAGCTGAAATGCTACTCTGAAAAATAAACAAACTAGTGCTTGTACTTTTGCCAAACAGTCATTACATGATACTTCATGAAGTTACCTAAGCCAAGTTTGCACGAGTAGTTACTACCTGGAATTCTTATTTTCCGGCTGCCAAACTCAATACATCCTAGTCCAACCAACTGGAGTTGCAAATCAAGAGAACGTCTGAGACGCATCTAAAATGGCAACTGGGTTTTAAACATATGAAGTATTACAGAACATCACCTACTTTGAAGAAAGTGCTTCAAGGTTCTCAGTTTAAGTGCCTACATTTCGTACCTTGGTTGAGCAAAATTAGAGTAATCCTTCCCCACTTTACAAAGGTAACATGAAAGTAAGATCATTACTGGTTCCCAATTGAACAAGTAAGGGAGGAGGAAAAAAAAAGCCTTCTAAGTAGAATCTGAGAGCAGAAAAAGAAGTTTTGTGCAATGAAAACAAAACACTGACTTGCCACTCGGAGAAGTGGCACTCATACACGTGCCTCCAGTTTTCTGAGTTTGGAGTAAAAAGGACATTTTAACAGGGATAAGAAACAATGGGAACTATGAAGGTGAGGATCACCATGCACACTAACAAGGCCAAACTATAGCTTCATAAGAAAACTTAGTTTTGGCCTTTCTTAACTTGTGAAAAGTTTAGCGCTCAGAAGCATACCAGCACTTGAGGCAGTGGGGTAGGAAGCATTTTGCAAGGATGGTTAACCAATAAATTGAAATAAATTGTCTGCTTTGTTCTGTGATAACACAAGTTCAGAGCAGACTTTCAGTTTTCATCTAGTTTCCAACTTAAGAAGTCAACTGAGTTGAATTTACATACACACTTTGTAAAGCTCCACTCACTTTCAAGACTAGATGTGCAACCCCAAACAAAAAAGGCTCAGACAAAATTTGCACTTAAAAACACTAGTTTGCACAGGAAAGAGCAAGTATCATGAATTTAAATCGGACTTCCTGAGAACTAAGCTCTGGACTTTTCAAAATATCCCAGACAGACTGGATCAGTAACACAACTTGAATTGCCTCTTGAGAACTGCATGCAGAAGATCTGACTGAATTGTGAATTATGCATATTCTCATGTTAGGAAACTCTTTCTTTAGGAAATACCTCACACTTGCCGAGTTCTCATTTTGTGACAGTTGCAAACAGTTACTAACGTGAGGCAAGCAACATGGGGGAAGGAAGAATGCATTTGAAAAGATTCTTTGTCTTATATGCATCAAATTCAACAATAAAGGAGAAGATATTCAAGTCATTTCATTTATAACATTATGGTTGAGCTCACAGTACAGCATGCAGATACAATTTTAGTTATGCATGAGTTCAACGTGCTCCATAGTATCATAAAGTATAGCAAATTCATTCAAGTAACAAAACATTTCAAGTTTTTGAACTGCTAGTGCTTCACAGACTGCTACTAGTATGCATTAGCAATAAAGACACTTACATACATCACTTAAACAAAAGCAAATCTGGATGAATCAAACGTACACAATTCACTTCCAAACAGTTTAACAGACGCTGACAACTTTAATTATAAGCCATTAAAACCTCCCCCATCTATGATGGAATAAGCTTATATTGCTTAGTACAGTAATAGTAACCCCATTCTGAGTCTCAATTTTAGAGTTAATTACCTGAAAATAGAAGTCCAGTATAGCAACCATATCTGTGCCTTCCGGAAAGCACTGAGGGAAGGGAAAAAAAAGTCATTAAGTAAAATTAAGCAGCTTTAAGTTTTTCAGCAACAACAGCAACTGTACAACATGGATTAACGCATTTAAGATATGATAATTTATCATGTAATACAGAAATGAGGTTACAGGCATTGTTAAAATGACATGTATTCACACCCTACATGAGACTGGGCATTTTGAGCGACAGGATGAGATACATGTACAGTATTACAATAATTTCAATGATCTTGAACATAAAATGAAAAGTTTTAAATGTTCATAGACTACGAAAAGCATTCAATCTTCAAAATACAATAAACAAAAGAGACCAACCTTTTTCTCTTTCAAGTAATAACCAATTGCAAAGTTTCTATCTCCGCTCTCTCTTTCAGACTGGAACCTTGAAACCAAGCAACAAGAAATCAGAGATGCACGATGTAACCCATTAATACCACAGGTAAAAAAAAATACATTGCTTCTGAACACAAGCATTCTACTGATAGACCAGAAACTGCCCTAAAACTCATCCCAGTGCAAGTAAGTTAGAGTCAAACTTAAACACCTGAACATACACATTACTGGTTACCTATACATACACAATTTTACTTGTAGTTAAGACAAAGAAGTACAAGATCATTCTCTTAGAAGCATTTCTAAAAAGGCAGTGATGGACTAAGACCTCTGAGAATAAGCTGCAGCAAAAGCATCATTCACTGACAACTGGGACCAAACCAGACAAGGAATGAATGCCAGAAAGGTAAGATTTGCACTTACAGCTCTCAGAGCCATAGCACCAGGGCACTATGACAGAGTAATTTCACAAGGAGAAAAGGATCGCTTCCTTATCAGGCCAGTCACAGCAACACAGAAACATGCACAACTTTATTTCTTGATCATTTCAAATCTAAGCTAGATCCTATAATGTTAAATGATGGCTTTCAACATAAATGACTAAACTATGTTGTACACTCAACATGCCAATTATCAGTTGAGGTATTAAGCATATAAAAAATACTTACGTAGCATTACTGAATCCAACATATTCATTACCAGCCATTTTATTCATGAATTGCATAACCTGTTAAAGACAGAGAGGAAGGGGAAAAAAAGAAAGGCAAGCTAACATTTTCAGATACAAGAATTACAACTGATCAACATTCAAACCAGCCATACCCTAAGCCTGTCTCTTGCAATGTAATTCTGCAAACACAGCCCAAATCATTAGATGTTTTATTCAACCAAATACAGATCAAGGAGAGTTTGAAAGGACTTAAAATAGCAACGTTAACTGTAGGCGGAAATTTAAGGTGGCTACCACCCATTTTAGTGGGAATAAATGAAGTGTCATAATTCACTTACGTAGTCAAATTTTTCTGCATTATTTGCTCCTTGCTGCAAGAAAAGAAAAAATAATTTACAAAGAATGTTAACATGGGAAAGAAGTTAGTTCACTTAATATTAGGATATTTATTGCATAAAACTACGGTATGAGGCTAATTAAGAAAATGGTACTACAGTCATTTCACATACTAACAAAAATTAAGGTGTTAGATAAGTAAATCTTTAATTATCATTTAAACAGAAAATTATTTAAATGAAAAGTCATCTACGAGTTATCCAACACCTGCATGTTGGAAATGAATTTAAACTAAAGAAGGTATGCTTTATTTTAAGTGTTCTCTACTCTGCGTGTTTAACACAATAACAGTTAAAGCAAGAAATGAGAAAACACAGGTAATCTTACATTATCAACAGAGCTGAGCATAGCAAAATTCAGGCTACAGACTGAAATATTTTCCATTGCTAGTGCCCATACTACAGATTTAGACTGAAGACTTAAAATAAAGTGTTACCCCTTACTGTGAAAATATCTGCATTTAATCAAATGTATCTGACTTAATAGCTGATTAACGTCCTACCTATTAAAAAATTAAACAGAAAAATCAAATTTCACATCATACTGTAGTTCATCATAACATACATCATTTTGCTAACAACATAAAGAAAAGTCTAGAATTTATAAGGGTGCTAGTGAACATTCATTCATAGGGTCAGGGGATACTTCATTTGATTTTTTTTTTGTGTTGGTTTTTTCCTCCCCTTTGGGAAGGGGGCACAGGGATATAGGTATCAAAGGTGGCGCTTGGGGCTTTTTTCTCTTTTTTTTTTTTTTTTTTTTTAAGATTAAGCTCAGTTTTAGTAGTTGCCAGTTGAGGATGTATTCTTTACTCTCTGAAAGACGACTTGTTGCAAATTGCTCCAGCTAGCCATTGAAACAGGGCTGGCAGATTTAAGAACAGTGCATGGTCTGCTGGGGGACGGGGGGGGCTGAGCAGGAATCTTTTAGAGTAGCATCTTTTTAGGCAGTTTAAGAAACAATGCAATCATATACACAAGTGGAAACAATACATCTGGAAAAGATGTTTTCATCTTTAATATTGAGATTATTTATATTTTATTTAGATAAAATACTCTGTTTAGGAAGCTATTTGAGATATTACTTGCACAGTATTCAGTATGGGGATGGGGGAAAAGTGGAAAAAACTGAAACTTGATATGAACCAGTATTTTACTTAATGAAATGCATAAAGCCAGCCTCATTGCCCACTCTAGCTGTAGGTTAAGGTGCTGCAGGTAGTCTCTGCAGCCCATGCACCAGCTCAGCTACAAGATGTGCAGTCACACACGCACAGTCACTAGCTGAAAGTAACACCACACTGCTTTGCCCAAATTACACACCCGTGGTTATCTTAGCCTTACTCTTACAGTCAATCTCTAGCTAATTTGTAATAATAAAAAAATATATATATGACATTTCATCAAAATGTTCCTGTATAATATACCAGAACACAAGCCTTAAAAATTTAACTCCAAATCTGTTCAATGAAAAATAATTAAAAGAAGAAATTACCAACTTCATTGAACTGTTGCAGTTGTCAAAATATTCCATAGATCCTAATGCTGTAAAATATGTAACAACATTTAAACCACAAAAACCTTTTCAAACCTTTCAAATGCACAATGAACATCTTTTCTGGGAAAGTGGGTCAGCATTAGTTATGGGATGCTGCATTGATAATTGTATGGTTAGACATAATAAATCAAAACAATATCTTTTGTTAAAAAAAGAAAGAGGGAGAAAGGGATCATGCTTTCTGCAAAAATAGAAACACATCATAATTCATTTTTTTTTCCCAGCTGAAAAAAGAATCTTTTGCCCTTCAATAAAAACCTGGCTTTTTCAGCAGCCTATACAGTTTGTGGGCAAAAGACCCAATGCAAACTTTTTCTGCATCAACTCATAAAAAAGGTTTCTTTGTAGTGGTTGCATCTACTCCACGTTTTAGAAATAAAACCTTCTGCATACTAGATCAAGATGATGCATTTTCAGTCCTTGATGCTCCACAAACGTCCATAGTTACCTTACATCAAACGAGAGCATCGTTACCAAAGTTACACCACTCATGGCCCCTAAGATATTTGCCTAAGTATCCACAGGACCAAGACCTCAGAAGGAATTTAACGTAACATCACTAAAACAGAGAACTTTGCTTCCTTATGCCCGATGACAATAAAACCAAGCTAGCAATTCCCTGCTTCAGCAGCTTACAGGTTCATGCCTCCCTCCTTCCAGGAAGCTAAAGAGAAACAAACACAATGCATGTTCTGAGATTAAAGTCTAAGTGCAGACTAAATCCTAGCAGCGTGCTGAGCAACGTTTCCATAATCATTTAAACAAAGAAAGAAACCATCCGTTCTTGTACAAACGCTTCTTATTTTTCTGAGGCTGGGAGCACTGAGACAAAACTTTCTTGCTTGTTGTTGTTCAGATGCAATTCACCTGTCTAAGACATAGAAGGAAACATTCCATGCACTAGGTCCACAGACACTTATTGCATTTACTGGAACATATGTTCATATACACACTGACTGTATACATGCTTGTGTGTATATACATATGAAAACAACATTTCTAAATGAATACAAAATGAAATAAAAAATGTTAAGATCGAAGCAGTTTGATAGACAGAAGAAATCCAACTTGGAAAAGACAGCTCAATGCAATTCTGTAAACACTCAGAACTACAGCAATGCTACAGCTGTCCATTATCAGTTTTTTTTGTTTTGGGTTTGCCTTTTTGGACTGTCACAGGTTTCTAGCAATCTTCCCTGTAATTCAAACAAGGTACTTCTACTATTCATATTTCTACTGGAAAACTACAAAGCAATCGAGCACAACTGAGTAAGGGAGCACTGAGACAGAACTTTCTTGCTGCTGTTGTTGTTCAGATGTGCATAGTACATCTGAACAACTACAAGCCTGCATGTACACAGGAAAGGAGAGACGCATGGATACTTGCCAGAGCTTGCAACAAGAAAAATCAGGCAATGTTTATTAGAAAAGTAGTTAATATTAGCCTCTTTTCATTGATCAACATTAAATGCTTATAAAATTAGACCACAGAAGCTCTTACCATGCGTCTCTTGTTAAAATACTATTTTCACTTTGAATCCAAGCCAAACTAATAGAGAGTCTGGATTATGAGACTTAAGGTAGAAGATGATTATCAAAAATACGTCAGGAATTTTTTTAAGCTACCATCATAATTTACAACTATATTCTGTAGCAAACATCAAGGGAAAAGGTCCTAGCACTAGGTTAGAGTGCAAGAAAACAATATTTACATTTGTACTTTTTAGATAAGCTGAATATCTTTATTCTAGCTTTCTTTACTTACATGCTTTTTTATTTATTTGTTAACCTGGGCATGTTCTGTGAGAGCTGGTGTCTCGGCTGCTTAGCGTACCATTTTCAGCTCTGAAATACTTGAGAGCACACTGTCACAGACAGCATCCATCCCACAAGGAGCAAGACTACTACCATTTCAAATACGTGTAAGAACATCCTGGTGCCCTTTGAGGATTAATTACTTTCATAGGTAACCACTGAATGTTACATGTCCTTTCAAACACCACTCCAAAATGGGAAGCCACAGACTACTGCACGTTCTAAGTTAATTAACACATAATGCATCTGAGTTGTAATAAAAAGCAAGCACAAAATGACATGTATGTATGCTCTACTCAAAATTAGTTACTACAAGAAAATGAAAAATTCAGGAAGACAGGAACCTTCCCCAAATCGAAGCCAAGTATCTTGGAGTGAAGATCACAATGCCAACACAGGTTTTAAAGCGGACTGTAGGTATTTTTACGCATCAGTCTGTCAGGAAGGGCAAACAGAACAGGTAGGAGACAGCAGGTAAAGCTAAATCTGTACTACATATTTTAAATTACACGGATAAATAAAGCCAGTAAGAAATGTGCCTTTCTTCTCCTCTCCTCAAGAACTGTACAGGCTTTCTAAGGACTGTATTCTGACAACAAACAGACCTGGGAACAGCTAGGCAGGTTTTCACAATGCTGACACAGATACGTCAAAATCTACCAGCACATATAGAATGCTCTGAAGTACGTGGGATTCACTACATTTTATTCTATTAGTTATGTTCTCTTGAGGGTCAACAAAAATGAGCATTTTCACCCTCACCTTCACCAAACTTGGTGGAAGGGTGCACAGCAATACTCATAGTCCTACAATGGGCTTACACAGCAAAGCTTTGGTAGCAGAGGGGCCCGAGGGATGGACTCTGAGCAGAGCCCAAGATCTGCCTCGTGTCAGATCAGAGCCAGGGACCACTGTCAGAGCCAAGTCAGTGAGCAACACAAGTCAAAACTCTGGGAGCACTGATGTAAGGAAAGGAAAAACTGCCGTGCAGCAGCAGACGGGGTGAGAGGTGGGAAAGGAGAGATGCAGCCCTGCAGGCACCAAGGTCAGAGGGGAAGGAGGGCAGGAGGTGCTCCAGGCACGCAGCAGCAGCTCCCTGCAGCCCAGGAGAGGCCCACAGAGGAGCAGGCTGTCCCTTTGCAGCCCACAAGCACTGCACAGAGCAGATCTCTGCCCACGGAGAGCTCCTGCAGGAGCCCAAAACCTTGGTCACCTAGAAAAGCTTTCACCTGTAGATAGAACCCTGACACATAATGACAAAAATGACTTCAGACCAATCCCTGGTTTCTCTGACAACTTCCACAGGCATCCACAGCCCCCTGCTCGCCTCACCCACCGGCTCCCCTAAGCAACTGCCCCAGGCAGCCATGGCTTCTGACACAACCACGGATCTCTCTGCAGTTGGCACGCTCTGAGAATCAAGTGTAGCATTTCAGAAGACCAAGGGAAGAAAGCATTCCCATCTATCTATGCTAGGGACAAAGACTGTGATTCACACAAAGCTGGGCGCTCCAGGAGCACCACACCTGTTCCAGATCTGGCCAGTAGCTGAATCCTCATTTCAAGTATTTCCTTGGAGACCTGGAAGAATTTTATTCTACCACCATTTTTCCACATTACATTCTGTAACTGCCACTATTTTTTTCAATGCTATTATTTCAGAACTGTTCTAACAACATAAACTCAGCTAGTAATAAAGATAAATGGCCATACAATTACAAACAAGCACAAAGATCCTCAGGGCTTTTTATGATCTTAATTAAACTAAAGCCAGACTACAGTATGTCCTTTTGCTACAAGATTTTCATTCCAAATACACACTTAAATTGCTGAAACAGCCTGTATTTGCAATGCAAATACCATTAGGGCAGAGCCACAAGTTAAGGCAATAAAATCTCAACACATTCCAAGCATGTCAGGAGAACTGTGTAAGCTGGTAAGAGTAGGTCATACAGTAAGGCAAACAAATGCACGACTTGACATGACCGTCTGCTTTTATTATTATTTACTAATACAGATATCAAGTACTAGCGTGACCGCTTTGGTCTGTGCTCTGTTCCAAAGTGTGCAGTCAGAGCTGGACTTGTGACCCCAAGAACTGTTTCTTCCCCCCATAAAACATTAACACATTACATGCTCTGACCACAAATAAAAAGTATATGACCCTAAGTTTCAAGTCTTGTCCACAACTGATCTTCATTTGTGTCAGATTTTAAGGGCAGTAATGGACACAGTCACACATGCTGATCCCTGCTGGCTGAGTCCTGCATCACGAAATGGATGCAAAATTTCCTAAGTCAGAAAAAGGTAATAGAGCACATCTCTCTCAAAGGAGGTAAAAGCATTCTTAATGCTGAAATACAGCACCAATCTCTCCTGAACTATCACCATGCTATCACTACATAAACCTGCCACACGTGACACATTTGCTCTTGTTTAATAGCCTTCTCATTATCTTGGACTCCACGAGCCATACACAGCCATCAAGGTATTTAAGTAACGCCTGAAATCAAACAACACGAATGCAGGGAAACTGAAGGCAGAACAAAGGTTAATGAAGCCACCTTGCCCAGAAAAATCTAAGCTAGATTAGATCAAATACAAACTGGATTTACTTAAGTCACTGAACAATTTAGGAGGACTGTTGCTAAGAAAGAGGTTGTAAAGAAGTTATTTCACAAGAAAACATAGACTTTATGTAAGTTCTTGACCCTCTAACTTCTTCCAGAATACCATGTTTAGTTTGGTTAGTTAGTCAAATGATAAATGGTATCTTTGTGAAAACAGTACATGAAAATCTACATTTTAATCACGGTGAAAAACAAATAATGAAGTGATAAGTTTGACATGTGTCCGTTAGACGTGCAGTTACCGCATGCAAAAACATCAGTGCAGTGCAATACTCCGAATAAGAACATTACAGAAAAGAACAACAAAAAAAAAACCAACAAAACCCACCCTGCAAAACAATTCCCCAACCTTTCAACAAATACAATTACATGCAATAAACAAATCCACTTCGTCTATTTAAAAGTAAACCATTTATCAAGAACTGTGTGCCCTCTGCAAGAGGCACATGCTTGTGTTTTGCCTTACGACCAACAGGGCATGTTCTAGGAAGGTCTAACATCTTGACATTTGACAAGTGTGGTAAGTCATATTTTAAAATTCACTGTTACCCAAGTGAATTTCAATGCTCAATCAACCTTTAAAAATATTAAACGTGAATAAATTTACCTGTCACATTTAAGGCCATTTTCTTTCACCTACAGCTATTAAAGATAAATGTCTTTAAGCAGGAGTTCTTACACCTTCTTTAAATATAAAATAACAAAAAAAAATATCATGATCTAAGAAATTGTAAAATCAACAATTTGGAAACAGGAGGTAAGAAACACACTGTAGCTAACGAAGTATGAAACACAAGGAAGACAAAGGCTTTTTTAGACCTCTGAAGTAACAGCATTAAGTTTTCTACTTCAAATCTCCAGGGCACTGACATGATCCTCAGCCCTCAAAGCAGGTATCCTGAGTTCTAAAGAACCAAGAACCAGGTTTTTTTGTGTGTGTCAGTGCCTACCAAAAAAAAAAAAAAAAAAAAGCAGAAACAGCAAGTATCTGGCAAACATTAGCATTACATGAAATTCATGTCATTTACAATAGATACAGCTATTCTAACGTAAAAAATATATAATACTGCCTTTCAGAAGTTGCAAGATTATGGACTGAATTCATTATCCAGCTGATAGCTTACTCTGCAAATACAGGCGGCTGTTCCCAAGCACATTTAAGAAAGTACATTAAGCATCCCAAAAGAAACTACATACCATAAGTTAAATGTAATTCAATTACACAGTACGTTAATAGTAGATAAATTTCATATTAAAATTAATGTAACTGCATCACCTTCAGAAACCCCAGGATCTTCCTTAGCTTCTGCACAGCAGGAAATACTTAAGTTTATGTTGCATAAGCATTAGACATTTGGAAACATATCTGTGCAATACAGAGTATGTTCATGGGGACATGCTGCTAACATTTGAACTGTTATACAGTTAAAGAAGTAAACAAAACTAAAAACTCTACCACTAAAGTCTTCCAGCTGCACTGTTACTACTTTTAAAAACTGTTTGAAGCTGCTTTTGTTTGCAAGTGTTTCATTTCCAAAACATGCCAGCTTGTCTACCTGCTAACAAGCAAACTGCCATCAAATACTGCACACAAACAATGAAAACACACGAGGATACCTTCCTACATTCTATTAAAATTCTCTGAGAGAAACTAAAAACGATTTTTTTTTACCTTGATTAAAGATGTGACCACAATTGCTCCAGCGTTCACCATAGGGTTATGAGGCTTGTCTGTGAAATAAAGTTTTCAATTACATATATACCCAAGGACACATCTGCCAAACAAAACCAGTCAAAGGTTGAAGTGACAAATGATAGATAGAAGATTTAAAACTATAACAGTGGAATACAAACTTCAACTAGAAATATTTTAGTCTCACTTTTTTTTTTTTTTGGCAATTCTGAGCTAAGTATTTTACAGCTTATAACAAACTGCCTAATGCTACTTAACAATCCAGTAAACACATCGGTTTGGCAAGGTTCCTTTTCTTTAAAACACTCAATCTCCTCCAGTGATCAATGTGGCATCAACAAGAACCAACACCCCTAAGGGACTAACAAATTTTCTCTAAGTCTCAGTGATTTTTACAAGTTCAAGAGGTAATTTAAAGAAATAAAATACCTCCCCAATTCTTCCATTTCCTCACTTCTGTACATAAATACAGCAACCCGAGTCTTCAGAAATCAGAGGTTTCTATGGCCTTCTTCTGAAATACAAATAATTCTTCCCCATCCTCACCGAGATTTAACATTTCAGCATTGACTTACACCTGCCATGACTTAAGTTCCTTCTAACTGAACTCCTCCATATCATCAATACTTTTGCAGCCCATAGGAAGAACCACCATCAAAAATGAATGTAAAAAACTTTCCTTATTAGCTGTCTGCTTTTCTGTCTGCTAGTTTATACGAGTTTTCATTCATCATTGTCTATCTCCTAGTTTTTTTTCTTTTAAAAATTTTGGCTTTTAAAATAGGACATCGCTTTTTGAGGGTCCTGCTGTGACAGTTTTGAATCCTTCCTTTTATCTGTTGCTACTTTAACTCCAAATTCGTGGGAGGAAAAAAAAAGAACATTTAAAAACATCAACTGTTTGCTTTTTTTAAATATGTAATACACGCAGTAAAAGAAACTTGAGAGATTTTACCATTTCAATAGCTCCCAAACTCTGCCTCCTTAGGGACCAAAACCCGTGTGCCATATTTTAAGCTGCCAGAAGATGAATGACTCCCAGCGTCTCACACTGGTGGTCAGAAGGGACCTCACGGACCTCATGTACTCAGAGCAAGGCTACTGCTGAGGTTACACCAGGTCACCCATGGCTTTGCCTGGCTGTCTCAAAATCCTCCCAGTGCTGCAAACCCACACCCTCCCTAAGCATCCTCCTCCTCCCAGGTGCCAAGTTTACCTACCACCCCACCCACATTCCCTCAAGCCATGGATTACGTGGGGCTGGTGACCTTCAGTGCTTCATAAGCCCCTAAAGTTACAGTCATTTTCTCTTAGCAGCAGCAGCGACTCATTTACCTCCCAGGAGAAGCCACCTGCAAGGAACTGCACACTGTATGACAACCAGGAACCAAGGCAGAGAATGCCATCACAACAGTTTGTGAAGAGGTCAACAGACTTATCTGTTTATCTTCAAAAGAGGTATCAAGCTCTGAAAAGCTAACTGGCACACACTGCTTACCACACACTAATCAAATAAAGGCAATGATTTACTTCAACTGGAAAAAAAAACAACACTGGTAGGCAGTGTCCCTGCAAGCCTCTTGTCTCATCATACCATTTAATTATACCTCAGAGTAAATTCATCTTCTTACCCTTAATGAAAAGCACCACTTTTAACAGCCACTCCATTTCAGCTGGGATGCCCTGACTGAGCACAGCACTGCGCCATTTCTCTTCTGCATAAGCAACCTGCCTGGCAGCCTGCAGAGCAAACACACTGTTCTGCTACAGAGCTCTGTGCTGTGGGACAGGGATGTTTGTCTACCACATCTTTTAATGTAGGGAAGTTAAGGAATTTAACAGATACATCAGAGCTCAAAAGAAAACATGACTTATCTGGTCATCTTAATTCTCTCCCCTGGACATCACTATTATCAGTGAAGAACAAATGCGTTCTTTATAGCTCAAATCTGCCAGACCACCAGTAAGACTGTTCTAGCAACATGCCACAGTTATGCCTTATGCAAACCAGACCTTTCCTTTGAGCTTGTAAACTCAAATTACACTGCCTTTCTGTCACCAGTCCTGACATTTTGTCCACTGCTGGCATTAAGCGTTCCCAGCACGACACTGATTTGCAGCCTTTGAGCACAGGAAGCAGAAGCTGTCACACGTGCACAAAACCAACATTTTAACACACGGGACAGGTGTGCTGACTAGTTCCTTGTGACAAGGGCATCAGAACATGTTTGTGTAACGCAAAACCTACAGAAATCCACCTTTGGATGACAGAATCGCTCAGCAGCACAAGCCACTTCCTGACAGACCCCCCCCACATAAGCACAACACATTTATTAATGGACTAGATTCTACAAAATACTGGACTACATTCTACTAAGAAACTGTATCACTGGACTAAACACCTCATATGGCCACTATCAAAAGGTCATATATGAACAAATGACACTGACTGTGCGTAGTAGATACAGTCTTGTCAGACATACTTCAGTGTCAACTCACCAGCAAGAAGTACACTGCAAACTGACTCAATCACTGTAGGAAGTTAATATTCCTGGTGATGTATATTTCAGACATATTTTACTACGTGAAATTCCCAAGTGACTTGAAGCAACTTTTAATTAGCGTGAAAACTGCTTTAATCATCTGGAAATCTGAACTGCGTGGTGGACTGTTTCCCTTGATTAAAAATAGTTTTGAAATTGAATACTCACACGGCTGCATAAGATTCCAAATTTACGTTGCACAGCACAGACCTTACCCACAATATAAATGATGCTCATCAACACTTCTTGTTCTGCTAGGTTTTTCCACTGTTTAAACCTACCTGAAATCTTTCCAGTACTAGTAAATTAAGAAATACAAGAACTATATATATTGTAGGTAGGTAAAAAAAACAAACTTCTCGTGCATGTCTCATGACAATTCTCAAAGAGTTGTAGATCACCTCATAAAATCCTCATTACAGACATAAAAGCCAACTATTAACAATTAGAAAGCCAATGGACCAAACGTATACATGGTGTGTTTTCAAACCTGATCAAAGCATTATGTTAAAGCTGCCGGACACGCTGCATGTCCAAGCTTCACATTACTTTGTTTTTATATACAAGCTATACTCCCTTTTCCCCCCTCTTCCTCTTTTACTTGCAGAAATGCAACTTCTCTCCCTCTCCCTGTAACCGACCTCTACTGTCTGCTTTAAAGACTATACAGAACCAACGTGAATGTGACCAGCCCTTCAGCTAACACGTTTCTCAGGTCAGCTGTACCACCCAAACTACAACAACATACTTAAGAAAAGTTAATAAAAGTTTGCATCACATGCATTAGTCTTCTCTCTTCATTTCATGCACGCTGGTGCAACTTTTAGTAATCCCAGTTCCCATTACAAGATCGTTTTAAGCACTCTTCAAGAGTAATAGTAATGTAAGACTACAGCCTAATCATTTTGTATGTCTAAATAGAATTATGCATTATAGTTTGTGAATGTCTGTATTAATATTTGTAACGAAGACGAAATTCAATACAGTCCTTTGCAAAAATATTTCAGTCCTATTAATTAAATATTAATTGCATTGCCATGGCAACAGAAACATTGTTCTTTTACTGGGAGAGAAAGATCTGCTGGAAGCATCTGTGCTTCAGAGATAACATCCAGCATTTCCTCTAAGGCTGAGTCATCTTTCTCAGGTTTTTACCATAATGTCATTCAAAATAGCACTTTTCGTGCTTGTTTATTAATGCCATTCAAAAAAAAAAATCTAGGTACTGTACAAGATATTCTTATTAAAACATTCCTATCACAGACCCAAAAAAAAGTACTATTTTGAATCATTAGCCAAATTCAATTTGGAATCATCCATGGAAAGGCATGTTCAGTTTCACTTCTGTAAATTAACCAGCTCCAGCCTTTGGCATCAGGACCTGCTTCTCACAACACTGGGAGGCCAGGTGGTATACAGATAGCTTTTACATTTATCTTCTAAAGTCTCACTGTAGTTGTTGTATAGAGTAAAATAAAAATACTGGGGAAAAAAAGGGTAGCTTGTTCTGTAAATGCATTATTAAACATGAAGTAACTCTTACCATCTTCATTCAGGAACAATTTGTTGAATCTTAATCCACTAGGCTCTTTACCAACGTATCTGTGCACATACTCTGTGCCAAGATCATTAACAGCAATAGCATATTTCAAAGGCTTTACACAGGACTGAAGACAAAAGGGAACTTTGGTATCTCCAACAGAATGCCTGGGAAAAACACAAATGAAGATGCTTAAATTCTTCTGTTCTCCAGCTGTATTAAGTGCTTCATTCAGTTCTCAGCATACTGGGACTAATCACAGGAAAAATACAGTTATTTAAACTACTTTTATATACCAGAGCACCAGGGGGGTGCCCCGTCTACAGCAGAGAGGCTGGAACTCTAAAAGGTCCCTCCCAGTCCAAACCATTTTATGATTTTAAAGAACAGAACAAAGAGGCTTTATGTTTTTAGCAATCACCTCCATACACTAAACAAGACAAAACCTGTCAATATTACAGATGCAACAAACTAAAAGCTAATTAAGAAATGGGTTTGCACCAGGACTCTAGTACCACATTTCTTCAACTGAGAACAGTCAACCTGAATATAACCCCTTACACATTGTGATGGATACAGAAGCAAAAATGAGAGCCAATTCTGTTTTGGAACTATCAGTTGAACTACCAGTAGTTCTATTCTCCCTGATAGTGGCGTTGGTATTTTACTGAAGTCATGAAATAACATCTTTCAGAAAGTTTATTTGCAACACCTAATCCAGACTGCTTGAGAGAATGACTCACACAAGCAGCACATGTCCCATTGAGAACAAAAGGTTCCAAGCTATCACATGTCTGATGGCAAAATCAGAAGCGTTTTTGTCTTTTTGCAGGAAATCTGAGAAAAGTCCAAGGAAATTTACAGAAGCATTCTGGCATTTTGAAAACTAGCATTAAACAATATTAAACATTACAAAAACTAGTATTACAAAAGCTGTCATTAGTGCAATTCGCAATATCCCTAACTATCCAGATGCTAATTCAGTGTATTTGAGAAAAATATTCTTCACTTTTGAAATTGTTCTGTTACAGTTCAGCCATTTAAGTAAGAAGCTAAAATGGTGGTAGAAATTTCACTTAGATTAATGCATTTAAGAGGAACATCAAAAACCTTTCATAGCCCTTGGTCAGAGGTCATAGACCACACAATATACAGTTAAAAAAAAAAGATCGTAACAGATGACATTAAAATGTCTCCCTGTGCACTGACACCATGAGGCAGCCCAATGAACTCCAGAATGCTCCATTCAGCTGGGACAAACTAGACACCTAAGAATTCTGATACTCAGCATATACTTACATAGTTTGTCTGCACCAAACTGCATTACAGCAGAGCCTAAGCAAACGTTTATCTCACGTCATCAGGTTACAAAGGATGACACAGTAGTTTACCTCACCTCAGCTAGATGATGTGAGATACTGCTTTACATGTGGCTCAGTTTTCTGCTGCACTGAGTCATTGTTCAATAAAAAAAATCACTGTAGCTATATTAAGAACTCTACACACCCTTAAAGGAGATAGTTTGGTAAATCTGAAGCAACAAAAAAAAAACCAGAATGAAGTTCAGTCCAGTTCCCACATATTCACTTCCTTTGCAAAGAATATTCTTGTGAAATTCATCCAGTGACGTACAGTGGTCATAAAAATAAGAGTAGAGTAACAACATTAAAATGCAAAAAAGTGATGTCTAAATCAAAGCATGGATGCTTTTAGACAAAAGATTGTCAGCTTTCAAAGATCAAAACTACATAAGCATCACCTCTATCTTGTCCTCTGGTGATCGCTGAAATTACCCTCAGCTTTACTTATCTGTTGCCAGCTCCTAACAGCAATATAAGTCACCTCTACAGTGTAATTACAAATACTATTAAAGCAACACTTTATAAAAACAAGTTAGCTTCAGCAGAAATTTAAAACAAAGAATAAGATCCAAGTAGGTTTCAATTCTTAAAACAACTCCTACAATGCTTTTTCTTTATTAAAACACGAGATACCAGAAGTGCTGCATCTATCAAACAGTTTAACTTCCTGAAACAGCAAAATTTCCAAAGTTAAAAATATACCTCTGCCCATCCACTGTGCAAAGTGACACACCCCACAAGTCAGGGCTGAACTTGGCCAGCTGTGGAATATAGTCAGCAACCTATTGTAACAAAAAAACAAGAAGAGTTACATCATCCAAAATATATTTAACTGTATGTTAGTAATGTCTATGGTAATAATTGCACGTGGAGAGGACGTGAGAGGTACAACTGTAATATCCCAAATCATCACAAAGCAAACCTAAGAACTCTTATAAATTGTTATACTGACGAGACCATTATCAAATGAAGTATTTTTTCCAATGAAAAAACAAACTTCAGCATTCAGCAAAAAGTGATTATAAAAACAAGAGAGAAATCAACTTTTTTCTTGGGTAGATAGTGATAGGAGAAGGGGGAATGATTCTAAGCTGAAGGATGGAAGGTTTAGATTGGATGTCACAGAGAAGTTCTTCACAGAGAGATGCTGAGGTGCTGGAACAGGCTGCCCAGAAAGGCTGTAGATGCCCCATCCCTGGAGGTAGTCAAGGCCAGGTTGGATGGGGCCCTGGGCAGCCTGTCTGGTACCAGATATGGAGCTTGGTGGCCCTGACTGTGGCAGGAGGTTGGAACTTGATGACCCTTGGGGTCCCTTCCAGCCCAAGCCATTCTATGATTCAGCATGTTCTAAGAGCAATCCATGTCCAATTTTATGACATATTTAGGATTTTCAAATAACAAAATTCTAACGAGGTTTGGGGTTTTCAATTAACCACTGAAAACAAGGACTGGTATAAACTTCAGTTACTAACCACAGTACAGTTAGCACTTAAAAGCTGTGCTACTTCACACAACTGACAGGTTGTAGGTTAGAAAAGCAGTTACAGACAGCCTTACTAGCAAGTAATATAGTAGCTTTGTAACTTGGGTAAAATTAAGAAAGACCAACAGCATTTTCTGTCTTCAGCCTGACAACTTTAAAAGGCAGTCAGAGGTATGGAGCTGCATTTCTATCTTAATTTACAAGCTAAAAACAAAATTGAACTTTTGCAACTATTTTCATCAAATTAACACTTTCACATTCTGCTAAAAATGGGAAAAAAAAAACTCTACTTGAAACAGAACAAACAAATTTGGTTAATATCAAGAATTCTAGAGAAGCTTCAAGTTGAACTTATAAGCAACGTTACCTTTCCTCCAGATTGTTTTTTAGCACTTTCATATAGCTCATCAATATGTGAAGTAAATGACATAAAATCTGGGATGACAAACTTCCTCCTGAACGCTTGAGTAAGCAATACAATGTTACTTTGTACACACCTGCAAAAAGTCAAAGGAAAATATATGTTAGCAGTTGGACAAACATGACAAAAAGATGACATTTAAACAGTGTGCAATTTCTTCTTAAGGACTGTCAGTCCCTTTACAATTTTTTTGTGCCTGAAATAATGTGTCTCCGTTAGAAAGAATTCTTCATCCCTATTTTTAAAAGTTATTTATAATTGTTTTAAAACATTCACTTCTATGCCATTCTATTTTAAACTCTTATTTCAACCGTGGGGTTGTACAGCAAAGTACCATCAGTTTCCCTTCAAGGAGAAACTAAGCCACCCAGTTCTTTGGACCAACACAAGTGAAAGTTGCCTCACCCAGCCCTTGTTCATAGGAGTGCTAATGAGCAAGGAAGCTGCCAACACACCAAACTGAACTGAGTTGAAAAACATGTGGGCTGTTAGAATAGAAAAACTGACAAAGTCTTTGCTAACATCTGAAACAAACAAAAAAATCAACACTGAAAAGGACTCAAAGTCTCACTTCAGACTATCACCATTTCTGATTTATTTTAACCTAGAATACAATCACATCATCGCCCACGCTCTCCAAACTCACTCTCTCAGCCCATCGGGGACATTTAAAACCAAGGAGGTAAAACAGAAAGGACGTGATCTAGGAGAAACAGGGGAAGTGGAGGTTGGGAGCACAAGGTGAGACAAGCTGTGCTAAGTGCTGTATCTGTGGGTGAGTGAATGGGAGCAGAGGATGAGAACTGGGAGCTCTTATCACACCGCTAAAGCACAGCCGATAAAGGGGATTAACAGCCCCATCCTAGGGCAAGAAAGAAAAAGGCAGGCTTCTTAACACCAAATTAACACATCTGGTAACATTCCTACTGCACTTTCTGGCATAAAAGCCGAGGCAGGTTGTTATTTCAAACAGATGAGAACTCAAGAACATATAGGCTTAATTCTTCCAATTATGAGTTATTCATAACAATTAAAGATTACATCACTTTGAACACTACTTCAATGATCCTATGGTTAGAAGTCATCCCCAGGTCAGAATAAAGTTGCATGCAGATGAAAGAGCAGATAGAATTATCCCCCCTTTGCATCCCTTTGCCTTTTTAGAAGCTTCACTTTCACTTTGACTTCCATTGTACTTTAAATACCCTATTGCAAATGCAACTGACAACCATCCCAAATGCTGGTCTGCCCTTCCCTCCAACAAAGGAAGAGAAACAGCAGAGAAGTTTCTTGTACACAAGTTGGTAATCTGAGAATTGCTCTGCCTGTAATCAACTGTTAGCCTACATTAAAACAGCAGTTTCAGCTGGTTTTGTTGTGATTTGTCATGCTCGTCCACTCCCTTTTCGCACAGCCTGCCAAAACCCTGCCCATCTTTGTTCCCAGCAGTCTTCCTGCAGGTGGTGCAACCCCTTTTCAAAAGTAATTAAGAGCAATTATGGCAGCCACGTGTGCAGAAGAATATACACACACATTAGGTTTAACTTTCAGATGCATTTCAGCACCTCATCTGTATCGAATAGACAGCATCAAGTACTCTCATTAGAAAAAAATGAAGTTAATCTAAATCTATTAAAACGGCCCAAGAAGTCAGAGCATGAACAACATGACAATAGGAAGGCAGCATGTGCTGAAAAACACTCCTCTGATATCACATTACATTGCAGAAAGGGCATTTTTCTATTCTCCAATTTACATCAAGTCTCACTTAAATAATTCAATTGCTTTAAGCTAGACACTGACTGCAGAAATGGCCATGCTGGTTAAGGACTTCACTGCATTTCTGCAACTGCCAAGATCAGCATCTCCTTAACCCAGGCAAATTGTATGAATTCAGGCACTAAATACAGGGGTTCATTTCACCTAGCCAAGTATTGCAAACAACTACTGCACGGGCAGAACAGCAGAGGTCTTAGTGAGCTCCAGTTATGCAGCACTGATACTTTCAATCAATAGGGGACATTCATCTTGCCAGCCTCTAATTTTCCACAGCTGACATCTCCCCAGTGGAGCCCATAGATGGTTTACGTTCCACCTTACCCTTCAGAGAAGAATGGCTGAGGCTCAGAAGAAATGGAGCAGTATGAAAACTTCAAGAACAAAGTAGACTTTATTACATACTGCATGTATGAATAGTGTTTAAGGTAAGAGTGCTACCTTCCCATCTCAAATCTCCATTTTCCCAAACTTTTTAAAGTCAGCCTAACAATGCAGCTGGGTTGCAATACTTGTCACATTGCTGTTCACGTGAGCAAGAGGTGAAAATAAACCTAGACAGGAAAGACAGAAGGATGGCTAGCAAGGACTCTGAATAACCTGCAGTTTTGCCTATTACTGGCATGTGATGCATTTGCATGTGCTTTACCAGGGATGTGCAATTCAGAGGAACGCGCTGGTATTGCACTTTAACAAGCAATTTTCACTCAAGGGTAAACTGGGGATTAAGTTCAATGAACTTCCATCAGAAAGATGGATGAGCAAAGGGAATAGATATTCACAGATGACTCTCTCGTGAATATTTTAGTGACAAGTAAGAAGTCATCACATCTGTTTTCCGAAACAGGTTTGTAACTGACTTGCCTACTTCATCCCTACAAAGGACAAAACTGTCAAGCTTACAACACATCTCACCTCAACCCAGCGCCCTTCAGCTCCCTGCGTTCTCCACAGTGCTCTAACAGAAGACTGGGATTCAAGTCTTACAATCTGCACAATCTGGAAGCCGTGGCTTGAGTTTTAACTTTTCTTAAAAAATAAATACAGGTCCGTAACATGAAATGTTGATCATTTTATTTCTTTTGGCATGAAACTTGTTGTGTTTGTCCCCTATCTTTAAAATTCTGGCTCCCACTGCTGATTATTGCTTTCCTAAACAAAGCAGATACCTGCTAAAACAAGATACTCTGAACTCATGGATGTTGAGGAATTGCTAGGCTAGCTATACAGCAGAATGGGATCTTGGCAAACCTTTTTGATTCAAAAGCTGCAGTAGAAGCACTATGTGAAGCTCCAGTTCCAACTAGGAAGATAATGTTTCTAAAATGTCTAAATATATTGTACACTTTACAAACAAGTGCAACTTCAGGAAAAAAAAAGGTATTTATAGTAATACAGTAAAAGTCTTCCACAGTTTCTATCAAGAGCTTTTTATTTCCTCAAACAAACAGGATGAAAGCATTTATTAGTACCTGGGTTAAGTATATCTGATATTAAAATTTTCCCTGGGATTTGCTGCCCAGATTTAGAGAGCAGCACAGCTGTTCCACAGGAAATAGATAAGCCTGTTTGAGATCCAGTAACAGATGCTTAGAACGGAACAGACCCAGATTGCTGCTTCCCACCAGCAGATCAGAGGAGATTTGGCCAGCAAGACCACAATTCCAGGTCAGCAAAACAGGACAGGAGGTACCCTGTGACAAAGAGTAAATCTAAAAAGCCAGTTAATAGGAAAAAGAATGAAGTTTAAACTCATAACTGTTACTCAATAGCTACCATCTCACTCAAGTTGGCATCCTTTTCAAAACAACTCCGTTATGACTTTCCCCTTTTTGCCATACACGTTGATCAACGTTTAGCAGCTTCAGTTTTATCTAAACACCTTAAGTAGTACCTTAGTTAGGGTACCAAAAAACATAAAGCACACCACCAGCTAACTGGAATGCTGCACCATTTTCAGCGGGCAGACTTTTCTCACCAATGTATCAAGCTACAAAGAAAGACTGTTACATTACATGAATGCAACATGAACACCTGCTTCAAGAAAATTATCAAGCCTTCTAGCTGGAAGTGGGGTATCCAGTCTTCATTTCCAGAACCTCTCATCAACTCTTTGAAAGGGTAGATAACTGCAGGACAAGGGGAAATGGCTTTAAGTTGAGTGAGGAAAGACTTAGGTTGGATGTCAGGGGGAAGCTCTTCACAGAGAGAGTGGTGAGGTGCTGGAACAGGCTGCCCAGAGAGGCTGTGGATGCCCCGTCCCTGGAAGTGTCCAAGACCAGATTGGATGGGGCCCTGGGCAGCCTGGTCTAGCATTAAATGGGGAGGTTGGTGGCCCTGCATGTGGCAGGGGGTTGGAGATTCACGATCCCTGAGGTCCATTCCAACCCTGGCCATTCTGTGAACCTCTGGAGATGGAAGACAAAAAGCTGGGACTGTTCTGACTGTGACATGGCAATTTCCTTCAATTTTTTTTGTCTAAGATGAAGAACGCCAAAAAGCCAGAAATCTTCAAAATAAGGCAATTTTGGTCAAATTCCAATCTAGTAAAACCAGTAGGTGTTAAATCTTTTGTTACAATGATAGACAGCACAGATACATGGCCTAAAATACTTCACAGTTAATCTGGACTGGGCTTAACTGATTTAGTCAAGTTTATGCTATCAACACTCCCCGTAGTTTCTCCTCGATGCATGTGTGTACGAGGAACACCAGTTCTTCTCAATTATCTATGTGTGTGTGTGTGTATATACACCCACATATTTATACACACACACACCAAATTACCAGAAGAAGGAACCCAGTACACCATAAGCTAAAAAATAAAAATAAAAATGCTTGTACAGAACAGAAATGTATCGCTTTGAAAGAAGCTCTCAATGAAAGAAGGAACTTTCAGATACAGCATCATTTACCCCGCAAATGGAAGAAAAATGGACTCAAAAATAAATTACAAACTTCTCTTCAAGATTTAAGAGCACCTAGTTATAACCTTTTGGCACTCAAAAGCCATTAAAAGGGGAGTGAAGGAGTGTGCCTGGAAGGAACCGAAGACAAGCTAAACAGTGCTTATATTGTTCAGCTAAACAACCACAGACTTCTCAAACTATCACTAAAATAAGGCACATAAATCTTTTCCAAAACAGATCAAAGCAGTGTCCACAGCTCCCATCTCTGTACAGCAGAGTGAAGTTCAGCTTTGCTATTTTTCATATACTCAGAATTATCTACATACATGCTCTGATCTCAGTACCAAAAATGCTCTGAACTACACAGAATCAGCTCCCTAGACTTCACATTAAAAGCAGAAAGAAAGAAGATTCACATATTTATTGAAAATAACCCACATTGCATCCATTTATTTGGTAGCTGAGTAAGAGCTGCAGGATGGGGTCAGGTACGCATGAAGGTAACGCTGATACATTAAGCACTGATGAGGATTACAACATCTGCTTGCTGCATGAAGCCACAGAAGCAGCTTTTACAAATATACCAACAGTAGGAGCGTGTGCTTGGACCCCTTTCTACTACACAACTATGTACTGTTGGTCTCTCCCAAGACAGATGTCAATAACACACACAGAACATTCATTCAGAGTTGTACGATAACACTGTCAACAAAGCTTACTTTTTAAAGAGGTCTTTGTCCAGCATGACACCGTCAGAAGTTGTTTGAAGGGTCAGTCTTAACATATCCATGCACTCTTTCAACCTGGGATCCGACGTACGTAATCCTGTAGATTTGAGTGCCTATCACAATAAGATAGTAATTACTTAAATGAAGATGTATGCCATTACAAAGATCTCTGCTGTTCAGTCTCATTTATTAATATAAAAACTACCTGCCACGGCACCATCAACATCAAGATATTCAAGATATATGTTAAAGGGCTGCTGTGGTTTGGATCAAAATCCACAGTGGTCCAACTGCATTTTCTCTAAGTGCAGACACCACTGAGCTGTGCCACAGACACAGAAGCTTTGAAGCACATTCTCCTGTACAGCAAATAAATGAATAACAGCACAAGAATCCTCATTCAATCACACAAACAGTATTGAGGAAGGGGAAAAGTTACATTCCTTGTTGCAGCAACCCATTTACAACATGAATTCCTTCATTTATATTCTTGCATCCCGAACGTAAAAAAAAAACACCTTGTAGCAGTTAGCTTTCATAGAGCACCCAGGAACAGTGAACTTACAGTTATGAATTTATGCACTGGTATTTTCTCTTGTCCTTCTGCAATAGTGTAGAAGAGCAGATCTTCCAAGCTAGGGAGGAGACCTTGCTTCACTTTACTAAAAACAAAAAACAACACACACACGCACAGATCAGTGAGTATTTTTGTTTATACGTTTGCATTTTTCCACAAGGAAACACATTTTAACTACCAACGTAACTACTAGTATTAAGTTCAAAGTTTTTTGTTTTTTGTCTGTTTGTTTTTGTATCAATGATCAGGGCTTAATTCAGCTTAAGGTAGGAAAAGCTGTAACAGTAGAGGCATACATATGATGCTTTTAGAAACGTTTTGAACGCACACATTTTGACTGACAAATGTCTTTCTGAGACTGGATTTGGAAATTCTTTGGAGCAGATTCATTGCATTTCCCTCTGCTTAATCATACTGAGGACAGAAGTGCTACGTGCATAGAGGATAAAAAAACGCCTCAGACTCCAAGACCTGCATGCCTTGTAACAGAGCTCAAAGAGCAGACTGATGCAAGAATTTCACAGACAAGAGAAGGCAAGAGGTGATGGACATGTATTATTTTCTTCAAAATAATCCTATTTTTAGGAACTCCCAGGGGTGTCCCATCCTTCTGGAAACTTATGTAGGCCACATCAGTTGCAGTGAAAGCAAGTGAAGCCATCTGCAGCATAATCCACTAACAGGAACTATCTCAGGCACCAGAAGCAGCAATGCAGACAGTGTAAGTTCCATGCAGTACAGATAAATCTTCAAACAGTCAGTATGTTTATCAGTACCATACAGCGGCCCTCCTATTCTCCCTTGTGTTAACTACCAGATGTACTTCTTGTTCATCTGTACTGGTTCCTAACTTAGCTCTCCATTTTAAGTGAGACACGAAGGAAAGCTATCATATTCCACCCAGAACAGCATGTCGTAACACAGCTGCCTCCAGCTCACAGCTTCTCCTTTCTGTGACACCGCACAGCACCCCTGCAGCAGGTCACAACACAAGGCTGAGTCAATCCCTTGGCTCCCCATGAGCCCTGCTCTGCAACATGCAGCTGGAAGGCTGCTCTAGGAACTGTGTGCTCCCAAAGGGCTACAGGCAGCGGCAGCCAAGGGCTTCACATCTTTCCTTTTAATACCCTCAAGCATTGACGTCACTTTCGACACAGCCAATGTAGCGTGTGGATGCTTCACAAAAAAATAAAAAAAGAAAGAAAACAAGCTCCCCAGTAAACATAAGGGAAACACGGAGGATGCAGCCTCACCTTACGTTAGCTACGAATTTTAAAACTCAACCCTATCATCTATTAACATTGAGAATACATTGTTACTATGGTATAATACAAACAAGCTGTTGCTTGAGACTTAGTACATAAAAGCAGGCCGTCCTGAGGCATTTTCTCTACTTCTATAGCAGCATGCACATGCACACAAGAAACAAGTGGAACTCCAGCTCAGAAGAGCCCTCCTGGGATCAATGGCCCCTCACAGTACAGAGAGGCTGCCTGCAGGGCTGGAAGCTGCAGAAAGCAGCCCTGCAGTGGCGTGTAGAACACGGGTGGCCGACGCAGCCCTGCAGATGGGTGCTACGCCTCTCTCCTCCCATCACTCACTTGCTGTAGTTCAAGAACAGGTCACACTGGTGATTCATTATTTTTAATAAAAACCTGATTATCTCCATATACCCTCTCAAACATACAGCAACCCTTTGGCTGCGCTCGCCTCCCCCCGTCCCTCCTAACTAGCACTTCGAACCAGCAGTAAAAACCTCACTTCTCATTTTCCAATGTAATACGCCGTACTTCCATACTCCGAACAGAAGACAGCTTTGTAAGCCCACAGAACTCTCCTTGTGTTCCAGCCTGGATTTTTTTTTAAAAGCAGAGCTGGCTGACTAAGGCACAGACAGCCTGGCAACTCAACCAAGGCGGGCACTAACAGCCACCTCGAGCAAACGCCCTTTTTCCTAAAGAAAAATTCACGTCTTCCACGCAGCACACTGCACTGCTCATCTTTTGAGAGCGGGATGCCCAGACCCAGCTGGCAAAACCAAACCAACCCCCATGCGGATCAAACTCTCCTCCCGCAGCAGCGTTGCGGCTCAGCAGCTATCTACTTGTTTTAGAGCCATGCAGGGTTACGGAGCCACACTACGGCCCTGAGCTGCACCCACGCACGCAGAGCATTTAACTCAGCTCAGCGCTGAGAACAACTCCATGTTTTACACAACATCTATGCAACAAGACTTGTTACCGACGTGCCGGAGCTCTGGGAGAGGAAACCTCCCTGTTCTGCTTGGACTCAGGATTACTCCGAACACGGAACTCCTCTCTGGAAGATTGCAGAAAAACAGACAAAAGCTTTAGACGCGTAACCAAGATTTTTATCTGCTTTTTTCCATCTGTTGAAGAGAGATGGAGCTTTCGCAGCACAAAGTGAAATAGTTTCCATATCTTTCACATCTGCTGCTGTTCAATATTGGGTCAGTCAGCTCGATTTAACAACGGCTCTGCACCGACAGCCAAAGCAAAGAGGACGGCACCTGATATATTTACAGAAAATTGCTCTGTGTCAAACACTCTCTCCTTTGATAAAGTTTATCAGTTAAACAGAGGTGGAAAGGCTTGCTCTGCAGTTTGTCAGGTCACTGATGTCAGTAACCCATGTTTGCTTTACCTAAAAGCGGTATTTTGGCACTGTGAGCACACTTAGCAAGATAGAGTTATTCAAAGCAGGTTGGAAAGAGCCATGTTTTTCACACCAAGGGAACAGCCAGACTACAGTGGAAATTCTGCTTTATTCCATTATGTCAATAATGGCTTGATAAATTAAAACAAAAAAAAAGAAATAACCCAAACCAGAGGCACCATTAGCCTACTTTAGCAGCACTGCAACCTGAGAGCATTGAGACACAATGCCACAGTTTGCTCCACACTGTTCCTTATGTATCAAGACAAACAGAATGCACGAAATCCAAAAACAAGGCCTTCACAGTCCCTACTCCTCCCCCAGTTTTCCCTTCTGCATCAGTACAGTGCTTATTCCAGACTCCGGGGAGGATTTTATTCTAACAAGAAGTTCAACTATGATTCTAACCAAGAGGTTACGTAACAAATACGGTGGCCGACTTCTCATTCCAGACAGTGCCTTCAAACAGCTGGACAGTGGTTACCAACTCATTTCACACAGGGAGAGCAGGAAAAAAAATAAATAAAAGCAAGAAGCCTTCTCCCAGAGAAACATTCCTACCTCCAGGCATAACCAGCAAATGCAAAATGGGATGTGCAGAACAAAAAATAGATAGGATAGGAAGTCACATTGAGGCTACTCATGGATCACATGTTACTAACCAGAGGACACAAGTGAAAGCTGCCAGGACTGCCATCTGTAGCTCAGTATGAAGCCTGCAGAAGCTGTCACACCGAGCAGTGGCTGCTGTTCAGTTGGACATGGAGCCCACCAGCAGCAGCGGGGAAGCCTTTACCTGAGAGCTCAGAAGACCCAGAGAAAGCCAAAGAAATGTATATTCATAACCTTCAGGCCACGTCTGAACAGATGTCAAAGTGCTCCTGGTGAAACCAAGAACTGCTGCTTCAAAATCTTACTCTGAGAAGTCTGGTTAGAATGAAAACTCCCAATAGTCTGATGCACCTGCATAGCTGAGCACAGCAAGATGAAAAGCTGCCTGATAACATCCAGTGATTCCACCGGAATCCAGCCTGAGTATGAAAGCAAAACAAATTCAAAAAGTTATCTCCAGAATTCACCCCTGGCCTTGAAAAGGAGCAGTGGTGCTCTCTTGTGATTCTCGGGGAAAAACATTGCAATGGTAACAACTCACTCTTCTGTTTTGCTTTGCTGGATTCTATATGCTTGTACCAGCACTACTGTAAGTCAGCTACGCTTCAAAATTCACCGTCTTGCTCCTCCCCCTCACCTTACCACATGTCCACACAACTCAGAAGTAGCTTATGCTAAGGTGAACTATATGTGATCCTATTACTAGCCAGTATAAAATGCAAGAAGGAAAATGCAGTTAGACTGAAAGCAGAAGTAGACACTATCTCACATTGCACGAGATCGTATCTGGATCATTATGACTGCACTTGGATATTGCCTTTTAAACACTTAAGCATGAAGCAACGATTACCTTCTAATCCACAACCTTCAGTCAACAGAATTGCCAGTCAGTGGCTGCTTTCTCAGCTTAACTTCAGATATTTCTGCTTCCCAAAATTCAACAAGTGCCAGGTGAGCCCACAGAGCGATGGGTCTGCTGCCCTCCAGAGGGACGCCCTCCACCCACCAGCTCAGCACAGCAGCCCTTGCTCTGCAGCCAGCAGAGCGCAGCCTGCCCTCACCCAGGCCAGGTGATAGCCCAGAAATCTGCCTGCCCAAACATTCTTCTTTGGCACCCTGCACTGTTTTAACATAGGAAAGATTTCTACGTGTAAGGTACCACATACAAATCCTTAAGTAAAATGTTTGCAATCCCATAGTGGAAGAATCAGAATGAATGTGGCCAGTGTGCCACCAGGAATTCCTGTCCAACCTGAACTGCATAGAAACAGTTGTCAGTTTTTTTCTTGTTTGTAACTACATGCTATAGGTTTCATGCAATTGTTCTTTACTCACTGTGTAGGAATGCTCAAAGCACAACTATCTGACTTTCACATACTTCTGTCAAGGGCCAAAAATGTGAGAACCATTTAACTGGTTTGTGACTATGCAGTCTCCCCATGCATGTCAGAAATTCCACAGCTCCCCTAACTGATGCTGATCAGCAGGAGCTCTTCTAAAAGCTCAGTTTAAGGAAACGTTACCTCTTTGAAAAACCACCCCTGCAACCACCACAGCTGCCATACTGGGGCTTTTTTGATGGCAACGTCTGCGTTTCTCACTGAAAGTGGAAGTAAGTCTTCAGGCCATGCCCACATGAAGCACAACCAGAGATATTTTTTGTTCCAAAACATTACACGTATTGCTAATTCACACAGGAGACTAAATGATTAAAGATAGCATAATTATAATAATTTATCTATGCCCATTATGTCCTATATAGTTCTCTAATCCGATGCACACGCATGGTTAAGGAGTCTGCTAGCTGAAATAACAAGCATCGCCTTCACAAGCGGCCCATATCTCAATGTACAAAAGGTCTGGCCCGAGCCCAGCAGCTCAGACACTTGGTGAGATGAGAAGATGATGACCAAGGGAGCTTCTCCCCCTGCCCACAGGCCGAAGGAGCACAAGTTCAGACCAAAAGCCCTCTCTGAAGGACAGCTACGCACGAGCCGCGAGCTGCAGTTCCTGCCTGACCTCGTGGAATCTCTTCTGACTTCCTCTTAACACGAGGCTGATGAAGGCATGGCTGCGCGTTAAAGCGAGGCACTCTTTCCTCCTCTCGCTTCCTCTTTGGCTTCTCTTCATCTAGACAAGAGGCGTGGCAAAGCCGGGGAAAGGAGCCCGGCATTAGGTTTTAATTAGGCCACCCCAGAGGTAGCACTGAGAAGACTCACGGGCCACCTAGGAGACAGAAGAGAGTCACGTTCCAAGCACAGCCGAAGGAAACGCATCTCCACGAGGCCTGCAGTTATCCGTCCAACCTGGGGAAGGTTCAGCGCGCTGAGCTCGCGTTCAAGAAACCAAAGCGGGCGGGTGCGGGGGACGAACGGGGCTCCTTCGGGAGCTGCTCAAGGCCAAGAAGCAGCAGGGCAGAGCGCTGGGGAGGGCCGGCGGCACCCATTGCGCTTCGGGGCCGCCTGCAGCCGCGGCCGGGGGCCCGGAGGCGCTGCGCGCCCCGCCACCTCCGCGCCCGCGGATGGACGTCCTCCGTCATTAACGCGGG